>JARHVA010001553.1:1015000-1170000 GCA_037957365.1 Torreya grandis
AGGGCAATTTGACCCATTTAATGAAAAAATATACTTTTAATCTTCTAAAATCTTTCCCCTAATTAGTGTTAGATACCAATTAACACACTTATATAGTTCATAATATATAAATGATCCTCTTGCATAAACACATGGAAAACTAGGGCGCTAAGGATTTATTAATCTTTTTTTTTTTAACTAAGGAGATATTGCTAAATTGTTCCATTAAAATATATGTCTCAAAAGAAAGAGTACACCTCCAAATATGGTGATGACTCAACTAGGACCTATGTATTGAACAAATTAGTATGTAGTCTATAAGTTTCAGATACTTCTCATTATTCAACCAGTATATAGATTATATAGCTACTCAACTCAACAAATTATACACTTTAGACCATAAGTTAGATGAAAAGTAATTTATACCATATTAAATTATACTTACATATGCTCAACTCATCTATATACTTTTATTAACTATGCTTTACTCAAATTTTGCTTTTTATATATTTATAAAAGAAAGGTCAAACTGAAAGAAGGGTAGAGGCTAGTAGAACCTAGATATGGTATGCGCTCTGTAATCTAGATGGTTGTAGATACTCTTATTTGGCTTGAAAATGTGACCTACAATAAGATATAACTATAAAATGGTTGGTTATTTAGGTAGATGGGTGGATTGCCTAACAAGCTAAATCCAATAAGCATGAGTTATTTTGGAGGTTGTTAATCCACCTTTTGATACAAGTTAATGTTGAAAAAAAATGTTGCATAACATAAAAGTACTAGATCTAAAGAAATAAATAATTTATTAATAAAATGCTAGTTATAACAAAATAATATTTAAGTGAATGTTAAATCATTGAAAAAATATTTAGGTCAAGTTAGGTTGTTATTTTTGGTCTGTGAGATGACAGGGGCCAAAAAAATAGTGTTTTAGTTAAGGTTGGTGGTTGGTTGATAGGTTACTGGTTTTTGGTCAAAAAAGTTAACACAATGATCATTGATGGTCAGGATGACCATCAATGGTTAGGGTGACTGTCAGTGGTTGAAATGACCATCAGTGGTTGGAGTGACCGTCAGTGGTCACTATGGGTTTGGACAACTTATTGGTTCTAGCCATAATAGGTTATAAGTTGGTTACAAAAAAATTATATGGGTTGTTGGGTTAATGGTTGTGAGAGTAAGAAAGGGCCTTAAAAGTATCAAGCAAAAAGGTTTAATTTAGGTAAAGGTGTTAAAATGAAATGAAGTAAATGAATACATGAAAATAAATACTTAGCTTTGAAGTTGGTTGAAGATGTTAGTGAAACCTGGAGGAATTTTGGTAGAGTGATAGTGCTTATGGTTGTAAAGCAATTTTAGTAGAGTGTTAGGTCTCTATTATGCTAGTTGGTTGGCTGGAAGGAAGACCTGCAAAAGAAAATCTTGATGAATAAGTCTAAGATCATTGAATTGTCTCTCTTTCACCTCATGTTCCCCTTCTTTTATAGGCAAAGAGAGATGGAGGTAGAAGGTTCCATAGGAGGTTTGGTTGATGATTTTGAGGCTTGTTATACATTTTAAAATAGAGAATGCAAACATCTACAAAAGATTTTGATGTGTTAGCTCACACATGGATCAAGTTGGTAAGTTTAGGTGTTAGGAACCTTATCATTGACAGTCAGGGTAATTATCGATAGTCAAGTTAATCATCAATGATTAGGCTAACCATCGACGATTGAGTATTTAAAGGTGGTGGGTCAAGGTGGGTTTAAAAAAGTTAAGTTGGGTTAAAGGTCAAAGGCTAATGGTTTAAGTTAAAGGTTGGTTAGTGGGTGAAGTTTGGTCAAGGTGGGCATTCAGGGGTATTTTAATATTTAGAACCATCATGTGTATATTTTTGGTGTCTACATTTTGCCCTTTTTTATCACGTAGTTTGCATTAGCAAGCTGTAAAACAAAAATGGATTGTCGGTCAAAGGTTCAGTTACTTCAAGTATGGGAGGAGGTGATCCCCCTCAAACCAAGAGTTGTTGAGGTGAAATAGAATCGAGTTCAGATTTGACGAGTGGTTAAGTGGATGGGAAGGTAGGTGATAAGGGTGGTAGGTGAGGTTGGGCATTAAGGCACAAACATATGCATAAAATATGACTTAGTGTGATAGCTAAGATCATGCAAGGACTAAGGCTACCAATGTCGATAAAAATAAGGTCAGTTTTAGAAGGACAAGTGACATGGTAATCAAGCCACAACATTGGGCATAGTTGATCGGATTATTCCTATCAAATATTCTATATAGGGTTGGTGTTTTTGTAGGTATTTAATGTAGGAAGTGTTCCCTTAAAAAACACAAATGGTCTGGTTGTGCACAAGGTGGTGCATATTCAAATTTTCAATGTGGCAAGGTTGGTCAGTGCGATCAAAAGACCAAACAAGGTCATCATATAATATGCGATAGTTCAGAGCAAAAATGGCCAACGTTGAAGTGGATGTGGTCTAATGGTTGTTTGGTTGATTGGAGAGGGTGTTCTCCAATGGTTCATGGTTGGTTTGTAGAGAATAGGTACTCTTTGAAAGTTGGTTAGTGGTGTTCAAATGGGTTGTCCCATTTTAATGTACTACTTAGTTTGGTTGGGTAAAAAGTTTGGTGGAGAAGGGTAATCCCCAATGATTGGGTTTGGTGGAGAAGGTGATCTCGAATGGTCCATAGTTAAATTAAGGGTAGGTTGGAGAAGGGTAATCTCCAAAGTTTGGGTTTGGTTTGGTGGAGAAGGTGCTCTCCAAGGTTTGGTTTGGTTGATAAAAGTTTAATGGTTTGGTTAATTGGTTGGTTAGTTTGATGGGTTGGTTTTAATGACTCAAAATGAGGAAGATACGTTTTCCTAAGTGGTCATGAAAGTATAAACAGGAAGATAAATGCTCTGATTGACAAATACCATGATGGCAAGATGGGTGGGCTTATGCTTTTGCTTTTTTATTAGTTTGATGGTTAAAAAAATGTCGCTTGATCACATGGTATCAAGTAAGCTAAAAAATTCTTTGATTTATGGAAGACAAAAGGGGAGATGGAGGATAGGTAGTGGATGATACGTAGGGTAACCTGATTATGGGGATGTCTTGCCCCTTCTATAGGTGATATAAGAACCATGATAGACAAGTCCTTGTCATATGATAAGTGTAGACTAATCGATGCGAGAAGTCTACTGATGCTTTTATGAAGGTTGATTGTAATTTTTTTGAGATTATTTGTTTTTTATTTTGATATAGGGTCTGCTATTACTTAGTTTTATATGTTTAGGAAGCTAATCAATGTGGGAAGCTTCAAATGATTGCTTTTGACAAATTTGACTTAGCCATCCTGCAAGAGAGTGGTCTAAATTTGGGTTTATTTATTTTGATAGTTGTCCTTCAAGGGATCAGTCTATCTTTAAAAAAAAAAATTGTGCAACTGTCCTTCAAGGGAGCAGTCTGCATACTAGAGGTATTGACTCTAGTTATAGTTTGGTATCTCAAATTATTTATATGTTGGTTTAGACATGGACTGTCTATATATGCCTAAGGTTTTCCTTTATGGAGGCAAAGTCATAGCACAAGGAGGTTAATGGTGGGTGAAAGAGGTGGTTTAAGTGACAACAATCAAGATATTTCATCTTAAAAAGGTTAGAAAGTAACATGAGGATCATGTCATGGGTAGAGCTGTGGTATCCATGCTTAAGATTAGGCTAAGTTTGTGATAGATAATCACATGATCTTATTTCAATTGGTTGTCCTTAAAGATAATGAGATGAAGGTGATTGAAAATAAGGGACGAGCTTAAGTTAGACATAAGATGACTATAAACTTAGTTTAACTCAAGAATAGACATGCAAATGCAAAATCATTGTGAGGAAGTTGAGGTTTTGTTATGTCAAAGATCCATGCTTGCATAAATGATTGATGTCAATTAGGAGAGTAGATGTCCCCCAGTTACTTTTTGATACTTGATTAGACATAAAAAAGAATTAGATTGACAAAAATGTGAGGTTGGTTAGGTGATAGTTTGGTGGAGAAGGGTAATCTCCAATGGTTGGGGAAGAAGGTGACTCTAAAATATGTTAGGTGGTATCCAAATGGATTGCCACAATTTGATATACCACTTGGTTTAAGTTGGGTTGATGGAGAAGGTACTCTCCAAAGGTTAGAAGAGAAGGTGACTCCCAAATGGTTAGTAATCGTAAAAAAAGAGTGAAAGATGTGGCCTAAAACAAATAAGGTTAAAATCATTTGGTTGGTTGATGGAGAAGGGTAATCTCCAATGGTATTATGGTTAAGGTAAGGTGGTTGGTTAGTGAGTTCAAAGTTGGTTGGTTGATAGGTTTTGGCAAAGTTGATAAGGTGGGTTGGTTTGATAGGTTAGTTAAGGTTGATAAGTTGAGGCAAAAAAATGCCAAGGGTTAGTTTAGTTAATTGTTAAGGTATGGTTTGGGTTGATTAATGGTCAAAGCCTTATAGAGGGAAAGTTCCCCCAGTTTAATCTTTCCATGGATGGTAGAAGATGGGAAAATGATCTGAAGGTGAGGTGTTGGTTAATAAGAGGGTTTAGGAAGGGTGAAAATTGATTCATCCATCTCTCAAAAGGGGTTGTTAGTGGTTAGCAGGTCAAGTTTGTAGGTGGTGGTTCAGGTGGGATTTTCTCTATTATATCAATGCTAGAAAAATGTTATTGAGTTTGATTTTGGTAGGTTAGAGTAGGTTTGACAACATTATTCCAAAATAAAGGTAGTTTAGATAATAGTGTCTGATTATCCCAAAGAGGGAGCTTGGGTGAGGTAAGGCTAGGTTTGAAAGGTTTGTTTGATTTGATGGGTTGGTTTTTGTTTAGGTTGATAGTTGGTAAGGTTGAGTTGATGGTAGGTAAGGTTGGATTGATGATAAGTAAGGTAGGTTTGATGATAGGTAAGGTAGGGTTGATGGTAGGTTTCACAAAATTGGTAGGTGGAAGAGATATGTTAGTTGGTTCCACATGGGTAAGTGAAAAAGGTTGGCAACCACATGGGTGAGTGGAAAAGGTTGGTTGGTTGGTTCTACATGGGTGAAAAAAAAATTGGTAGGTTAGTTCCACATGGGCAAGTGGAAAAAGTATATTGGTTGGTTTCACATGGGTAAGTGAAAAAGGTTGGTTGGTTGGTTCCACATGGGTAAGTGGAAGAGTTGGCTGGTTCCACATGGGTGAGTGGAAGAGGTTGGTTAGTTGGTTCCACACTGGTAGGTGGAAGAGGTTGGGTGGTTCCACATGGGTGAGTGAAAGAGGTTGGTTGGTTGATTCCACATAGGTGAGTGGAAAAGGTAGGTTGGTTGGTTTCAAATGGGTAAGTGGAAAGGTAGTTTGGTTTATTTCATGTGGGTGAGTGGAAGAGGTTGGTTGGTTGATTCCACATGGATGAGTGGAAAAAGTAGGTTGGTTGGATGATTCCACATGGTTAAGAGAAAAGGTAGTTTGGTTGGTTATACATGGGTAAGTGAGATGGTTTCCTTGATTGTGATTTTGAAGGAAAGTTGAGAAAGTTCAACTTGGTTAATAAGTGGTTTGGTTAAGGGTGGGATTATGGTTTCCTTAGTTATAGGTTGACTAAGAACTGAATCTAATCGATAGGCCTCATTATGTTAAGGGCTTTGATTATCGATTTTCACAATAATGGGTGCAAAAAGAGGTTCAATGATGGATCACTCTTGAGATTGAGAGCTAATCAATTGGTTTGATGAGGTTAGTTGGTTTGATAGGTTTGGTTGAGTTGATAGGTTGGGTGGGTTTGATTACTTAGGCAAGGTTGATAAGGTGGGTTGGTTTGATAGGTTAGGTAAGGTTGATAAGTTGGTTTAATAGTTGTGGTTGGATGACAAAGAGGATAGATCAAATCTCAGTGTTGAGATCAAGAGGGTTGCCTCAAAGCAAGTTAGGGTAGTTGATATGATGGTTGGGGTAGGTGACCCAATAGTTGATGAGGTTAGATAGGTTGAAATTGAGGTTGGTTATGATAATTTTTAAGTTTGTGTTGATGGGTTGTTGGTGGGATATGATAATAGTTAAATGGTCATTGATAGGTTGTTGGTTGGTTGGAGTTGATATTTGATTAGTTGTAGGTGAGGTTTGATTGGTCATAGGTACCAGAAATAGATGACTCTACTTTGATTATCTAGTCTATTAACATTGTAACCAGCTTAGGTGGTAATTGACAGTTTGTTGGTTGGTTGTAGTTGAGGTTTGGTAGGTAGGGTTTGATTGATTGTGGGTGAGGTTGGGTTGGTTGTTGATGAGGTTAGGTAAAGTTGATAAGGTAGGTTGAAGTAATTGATATGATGGTCAAAGTGCTTGATATGTTAGTTATGGTAGGTAGCCCAAAGTTTGACAGGGTTGGAGTGATTGATATGATGGATATTGATAGGTTGTTGGTTGGGTATGATGATGAATATATGGTTTTTGATAGGTTGTTGGTTGGTTGTAGGTGAGATTTGATTGATTATAGGTAAGGTTAGGAGCATAAGTGGTTCATGATGCAAGGTATCACTCTAAGGTGAGGTGGTTGTTCTCTAAGATCCTAACAAAGTTATGATCTCTAGGAGAGAATATAAGTTAGTTCTCAATTAAAAAAGGCAATGGAGGCAAGATGTTGGTAGGTAGGTTTCTCACAACTCAAAGCAAAGAGCAAACAAGAAAAAGTCAAAAAGATAAAACACACACTAAAGTATGTTACCTCTTAGGGTTATTTTTAGTCTTTCTTTTGGCTTATGCCTTAAGTTAGAAATAATGTTGGGAGACTTAGATTATAGAGCAGGTACTAGAAGAGAAGTCTATGATTGGTTTCAAGTTAGTTATAGCTCTCAAAATCTATATTGAAAGCCAGTGTGTGGCTTGATGTTGGGGCCTACCCCCTCACTTCACACACTGTAGAGATAAGGGTATCGGGTGCTTAGCTAAGATATACTGATTTTTAGAGTTTAGATTCAACTAGAGAGTTGAGTTTTGGTTTCTCTTCTTGGTAGTGAAGTCCAAGTAAGATAACCAAAGGGTGAAGGTTTACCACTAGGTGATGAAATAATAGTCGGTCCTTACTTCAAGTGTTAAGATGTATAGATTGATAAGTGGTTCGGTATGTGTGTGATAAATATGTCAAGTTACGATTGATTACTTTTTTTTAATTTAACTAAGTGAGCTAAACATACAAGCAGTCAATGTATGCAATTAAGTTTATACCCAAAATAAATTTAGTTTCGTTGTATGAGCATAAAATTAAAAAGAAAATGGGACTAGATATAACTAAGTCCCACCAAGCGTGCCAAAATATTTTACTCAAATTTTGATTTTTATCTATTTATAGAAGAAAGATAAAACTAAAAGAGGGGTAGAGGTTAGTAGAACCTAGATATGGTGTGCACTTCATAATCCAAACAATTGTAGATACTCTTCTTTGACTTAGAAACATGACATGTAATAAGATAGAACCAGAAAATGGTTCGTTAGTTAGACAAATGGGTGAATTGTCTAGCAAGCTAGATCCAAGAAATGTGAGCTATCTTGGAGATTATCAAACCACCTTTTGATATAAGTTAATATTGAAAAGAAAAAGTTGCATAACATAAAAATACTAGATCTAAAGAAATAAATACTTTACAAATGAAATGCTATTTGTAACAAAATAACATTTAGGTGAATGATAAATCATTAAATAAATGTTTAGGTCAGGTTAGGTTGTTTCTGGTATGTGAGATGACAGGGACCAAGAAAACATGATTTTGGTTGAGGTTGGTGGTTGGTTGATAGGTTGTTGGTTAGAAAAGTTCACACAGTGACCATCGACAGTTAGGGTGACCGTCGACAGTTAGGGAGTTCCAGTTAGAATAGGTTATGGGTTGGTTACATAATGGTTATGTGGGTTGTTGGAGGTTGGTTAATGGGTGTGAGGGTAAGAGAGGACCTTACAAGTATTAAGGGAAAAGTTTTGGTTTAGGTAGAGGTGTTAAAATGAAACAAAGTAAATTAATATATGAAAACAAATACATAACTTTAAAGTTGGTTGAAGATGTTGGTGAAACCTAGAGGAATTTTAGTAGAGTAACAATGCCTATGGTCACAAAGTAATTTTGGCAGTGTTAGGTCTATGTTATGCTGGTTGGTTGGCTAGAAGGAAAACTTGCAAAAAAAATCCTGATGAATGAAGTTTAAAATCATTGAATTGTCTCTCTTTCACTTCTTACTCCCCTCATTTTATAAGCAATGAGAGATGGAGGTAGAAGGTTCCATAGGAGGTTTGATTGATGATTTTGAGGCTTATGATGTGTTATCAAATGGAGAAGGCAAACATCTAGACAATAGTTTGATGTGTTAGCTCACACACGAATCAAATTGGTAAGTTCAGGGGTTGGTAACTTGACCGTCGATAGTTAGGCTAATCGTCAATGGTCAAGCTAACCATTGATGGTCAAGCTAATTATCGATGGTCGAGTATTCAAAGGTGGTTGGTCAAGATGGGTTTAAAAAGGTTACGTTGGGCTAAAGGTCAAAGGTGAATGGTTCAAGTTAAAGGTGGGTTAGTGGGTGAAGTTTGGCCAAGGTGGACATCCAGGGGTATTTTGACATTCGAAACCATCATGTGTGGATTTATGGTGTCTACAAACTACTAGGAATGTAAAATATGTGAACACCTTATATAATACATAGGCTGTGAATAAAACTTCAACAACCTATTAAAGACTATGAATTAAAATATTTATAGCGATGTTTTTTAAATAGTATGCATGTTATGAATAGAAGGACTGAGAATACACTAAATGGTGATGCCACTTATCTGGTAGTTGAAAATTAGTTACAACATAAGAAATTATATAAATTGGACATGCATCTACATCGACACTATTGAAGCAAGAAGTTATAATGATGCCATTATTTATTATATAGGCTCTCAATAAAATATACAATGACTCATTAAACATTGCATGGGCTGGGAATTAAGTATACATCGATGCCATAATAGGTTAATATCCTTATTAACATTGGTAGATCGGTTTCATGTCCAACTTTGAGTCAATGCCTCGGTAGCATAAATAAATAGTTTATCCAAACTTTCATGTGTTATTTAGATATATATATGGTACTAATATATTTATACAAGCACGCTTATTGGGTTTACAACCAATTCATAAGTTATACGGAAGTGTGTATATATATTAAAGTAAATTGATTTAAGGTGAATATGCAGGTCGATGCCTCTATAAGTGTATACAAGCATGTAAAGGCTAGGTCGATGCCTAGGTTTGTTTTGATAAAATTTAACATACAAAGAATTTAATATACCCAATATTTAAACCTTCTCTAGATTATATAATATTCAATATGAATGTTAGGAATTTTAATGCATTGCCTATCTGGAAAGATGCTTTGCTAGTTTCCTCTATATCTTATCCCTTCTCTTTGTGCTACACCTTTTTCCTTCACCTTCTTTAAACTCTCCCTTTCTTCTATGATATTTTCCTTATATGATAAGGGCATAGTCTATTCTTTTGTTTTTGATTTATTTATTTATATTTCCTTTCATTTTTTTTTTTAATATTTAATATATTTCATTATTTTTTTTTCTTTTTTTTAGGTTTATTTATTTATTTTTATTTTTTTATTGTTTTTGTTATTTTTTATTCTTTTCCATTTTTTCCATCTTAAATGGTAATTTTTAAATTTTTTTAATTTTAACATAAATTATAGAAAATCTATAATTTACTAATTTAATTAATCATTATTTATTGTCATAAAATTTTAATGATAATTTCATCACCTAATAATCCAAATTTTAAATCTAATTACATTAATAACATTTCTACTTGCATTAATGATCAAACATACCAATCATACAAAATGAATTTATTAAGTTATTTAAATTATACTAACAAATCATAGAAATTAATTATCTAATGCAAGCCGTAATAAACACACTATGTTACCCATTTCATTATGCATTCTAATATGTGCTAACTATTATGGTGTATGCAGGGTTTTAGCTAGTTTCTCTATCATCTTTCGAAATATTTATCTACGTCACCATCTCTGATGATGCTCTCCCTTTGTCACATTTTGAGAGATGAGTTCCCCTGCATCAACCTCATAACAAGCAAATAGTTAAATCATAACAACATGATATACACATATAATAAAATGTAACTGAAATAACACATCAACATGTTCGTAATGTAAACACATATACTACAACTAACTCACAATTAAGATAAACATGTACCCTAAGCAATATCCTACTATTCATAATAACATATATCTCAAAGCTTAGTCAAAAATATAACCAAATTAAATGTGTCAACTATAAATATCCACAGATAATCAAATAGTTTGCTTAGCAAGGAATCAAGATAGTCATTGTTTGAAATGAATTTTATTCAAACATAAACTCTAAATTAAAAATATTATTCAACAAAAAAATAATATAGTATAATAATTTCTAATCAAACAAATAAATGTGTAAATCTCCTGTAGAATTCATCATAGTCCTCCCAAGTAGCACTATCTTTAGAGTATTGATCTCACTAAACCTTGCACTGTGACATCTCTTTGTTAAGTAAAGGAAGTTTTTGTATGTCAATTACACTAATTGGTTCTACTATGACCACTCCATGATCTAGAGCCTATAAAGTATTTCAATCCAACACATGCATAAGATCAGCTATATACTTCTTTAGATAATATATATGGACGACAATATGTAATAGAGCTAAGGTTGGTGATAATCTAAGTATTTACGCTATAGAATTAACCACTTCTAATATTTTAAAGGGTCCTACATATATCAGTGACAATTTTGTTGATTTTTTGCATTTAATTGAGCTTTTCTACGGCTTAACCCGTAAAAACACTTTATCACCCATTACAAAGTGCCTTTCTGTCATCTTCAAATCTGTATAACTCTTTTGCCTATCATTAGCCTTGGCCAATATTTGTCTGATTACTTTAACTCGCTCTTCCATTTTTGAGAGTATCTCAGGTCTAAAGACTACTCTATCTTTTAACCTATCCCAATTGATTAGTGTCTTGCACCTTCTTCCATACAGTGCCTTGAATGGTGTTATCTTCAACACTAATTGGTATGACTTATTGTATGCAAACTCAATCAATAAAAGATAATATTCCCATTTATATTGTTAGTCCATGCAACACATATGAAGAAGATCCTCTAACACTTGACTAACTTTCTCAATTTGTCTGTCAGTCTTTAGGTGATATGTTGTACTGAAATTTAACTACGTACCCAAAATTAAATTTAAAGTTATCCAAAATCTTAAATTCATCTTTGGATCACGATCCAAGATGATCTTCTCTAAAAATCGATGTAACCTATACACTTCTTTTATGAACCTTTTTGCAATGGTAGGTGCATCATCTGTCAAATTACTTGGTATAAAATGAATCACCCTAGTTAGTTTGTCAATAAATACCAAGATCATATTGTTCCTATTCTATGACATTGGTAAACCTTAGATAAAGTCCATACTGATCACTTGTCACTTCCATTTTAGTATACCATTCAGATATAACAATCTAGTTGGATACATATGTTCAACTTTTACTCGCTAACATTCTAGACAACATGACACATAATCTACAATATCTTTCTTAATTCCCTTTCAAAAATATAGTGATCTAAGCTCTGCCATGAACTTGGTTACTTATGGATGTCCTGAATAAAGGGGCATTATGCAATTCCTTTAGCACTGTGATTTGCAAATTCTTTTGATTTGGCACATAAATCCTTTCATTGTAACGTAAAAGACCATCACTATCCAATCTAAATCTTTTATACCGAGGATTTTGAGCATTCTCAGATAAATTTTTTTAACCCGATCATAGAATTAATTTCCTGGTGAGAACTCAATCACCTAATCTTTAAAAGTATTCCTGATAGTAGTTATGACTGTTATGTACCTTCTATGACTTAGGGCATCAACTATTTAATTTTTTTATCTTTGATAAAGTTGATGTCAAAATTGTAATCAGACAAGAACTCAAGCCGACGTCTCTGACATATATTTAAATTAGGTTGGATGAAAATGTACTTGAGTCTCACGTTATTTATCTTGAAATCAAAAGGTTTTTCCAATAAGTAATGCCACCACACTTGTAAAGCGTGAATAATTGCAACAAGTTCTAGATCATAAGGGGCATAATTCATATCATATGGCTTTAACTTCTATGATTCATAAGCCACTGTTGCACCATCCTGCATAAGGACTCTTCTTAGCTCATCCCCTGAAGCATTTGTGATCATTAAAAATTATCTATTGGGGTTAGTAACTCTTAACACTGGTGTTGAAGTAAGCTTTCTTTTCAACTCTTGAAAAGCTACTTCGCACTTTTCTGACCAAACAAAACTATAGTTCTTTCATTATAAGAAAGTAATTGTATTATCCATCTTGTAAAATTTCAAAATGAACTTCCTATAGTATCATGCGAACCCCATGAAACTTCTTATCTTGTGCACATTTTTTGGTGTCAGTCATTCTATAATGACTCTAATCTTTCTCAGATCCACAGAGATACCATATGTAAAGATAATATGTCTCAAATATAGGACTCTTTTCTAGAAAAATATGCACTTAGATAACTTGCCATACAACTTGTGCTTTTGTAATTATTGTAGAACTAATTCCAGATGTTGAAGGTGTTCCTCTTCATTATTTGAATAGATAAGAATGTCATCCAGAAAAACCATTACAAAGTGGTCAAGATAATCTCTAAACACACTGTTCATGTGATTCTTAAATGCTATTAAAGCATTTGTCAGTCTAAATGGTAACACTATGAACTCATAGTGCCCGTACTGAGTTTTGAATGTTGTTATTGGAATATCCTCATCTCATATCCTCAATTGATGGTATCCCGTTCGAAGATAAATCTTAGAAAATATTGTTGCTCCCCATGTTTGATCGAAAAGATCATCTATACAAGGTAGCATATAATTATTTTTGATGGTTGCCTTGTTCAATATTCTGTAATCAATACAAAGTTGAAGGGTACCATCCTCCTTCGTGACAAAGAAAATAGGTACACCCCTTGGTAACATACTTGGCCTGATCAACCCTTTATTCAATAATTCATGAAGTTGAGCCTTCAATTTAATCAATCAGTGGTTATCATATTGTATGGTGCCTTAGACTGTGGTTCTAAACCAGGTATAATGTTGATAGAAAAATTAAACTCATGTCTAAGAGACAAACTTGACAACTCTTATAGAAACACATCATGAAAATCTATAATAAATGAGAGATCTTTGAAAGATGATTCCTTAGGTTTCTCTATTTCATTTATCTTGACAATAAATGCTTGGCACCCTTTTCCTTGAGTCCTATTAAGTTGTATTATAGAAATTTGTCTTAACTTCAACTCTCTCTTCTCACCTTGAATTTGTGTCTAATTTTCAAAATTATCAAGACACTCAACCTTCTTCAAGTAGTAGTCAACCTTGGCTTTATATTTTACAAGTCAGTTAACTCCTAAAATCACATCACATGACCTTAGTGGTGTTACATACAAATTTACAACTGTTATGAATTTTGACAACCCAATCTTTGTTTCAATTAAACACTTATCAACCATGACTTTTGAGTCATTCCCATATTGTATTGACCATGCATTTGTCATTACACCAGCTCTTCTAGCTAACTTACTAAGCATCTTAAGAACTATAAAACATTGTATAGCTCATGTATTTATCAAAATGAAAATTAGATGGTCAAATAAAGTACCTAATAGCTCTATGGGTAATGCCTAAAATTTAGCTTACTAATTATCGACTGTTGCATGAATATGCTGTTGAAAATTTCCCTACTAAAGATTAGGACCTTTTGCCTTTGACTTGTCTCGAGGATAATCATGAGCATAATGGTCATATCTACAAATAAAATAACCTCCAAGTGGTCTTTTTATATCATTCTATTGATTTCTCTTGAAACTGCCTTTGGATCTATTACCTTATTTATTATTCCCTAAACCATTGTTGAACTTGACATTTTGACTTTTAAACTGCTTCTTGGAGTCTCCACTTCTTTGTTTATAGTTATTTTTCTTGAAGGTTGTCTTAGAATTTTTAAACTTTTTTTTCAATTTGTCCTTGGCCTATGAAAGAAAATTTAACTTTTGCTCCTATGTGATTGCCTTTTCGAAGACCTGGTCAATGGTAGAAGGTCGATGAACATCCACCTCTCCACTAATCTAGGGCTTTAAACCCATGATAAACTTCCTAATCCTAAATCTCTCATCTCCCTAGTATTGAGATACGTACTTTAAAAATTTGGTGAATTGCTTCTAGTACTTCTTCATCGATAAATCAAATTGCTTCAGATTATAGAAAGTTGTGAGATTTTGATCAAAATAAAGATGAGGGAGCCACCATGACCTAAATAATGCTATAAACTAATCCCAAATAGTGGTGGTTGAGTTAAGATTCATTTTCAACCTTTTATTAGCCCACCACATAGCTGTCTTACCAATCAACTAGTATGCTCTACAAACTACATCAGTGATCTCAGAATAGTTTCAAATTTTAAAATACTTTTCTATCTCAGTTAGCCATGCCTAAACTCCATCTAGTATAGTCGCATCGAACTTTGGTGGGTTCACCTTTTTCATGTCTCTATCCAACTCTATAACTACTTGAGCTCTAGTATCCTAAGTATTTTTTATTTAATGGGATGTTATTCAGGTACGTCTTATTGCTTTTCTTCTTTATGGCCATGAACCATCTGTTCTAGAGTTGTAATCTGATCTCTGGTCTCATTCATGGCTATGAGAATCTGGTCCATCTTTGTTGACTGTTCAATGGCAAATTGATTAGGATCAAAAGGAGGGTTGTTGTCATTAGCATTTGAAAGACCCTCTCCAGAAACTCTAGCTTTCACCATCCTTCCTTTGTCAATATAAGGGTATGAAAATATTAGTGGACTCATTAGGTCCTAGAGTTCGAATCTGGCTCTGATACCACATGTAACATCTCTAATAAGATCTACCTAAAAATACATTATTTTTAAAAAAATAAACACATATACCATAAATAGATTACATCATAAGAATCTAATCAAAGATCATATGAAATACTCTAAGTGATAATAATAAATAAAGCATATTACATCATATATCACTGGTCTCTAATATTATGATATCATAACATAATATGAATATAGAAAGTAATTACATCAACTTAGTCATGACTGATACAAGTCTATAGCCATTGTTGTTGATGAGCAATAAACAAGTAATTATAACTCTTCATAATAATATTTTAATAATAAGTACAATATAATACAATGTACATATAAAATATAAAACTCTTTGGAAGCATAGTTCTCAAACTCTAGTATTTGTGACAATCTCAAGTATCATCTCAAAAATTAGTATTGTTGTGGTGAGGGAGAGCATCATCTGAGCGTTTTTCCTCACCAATCATGGACCAACAATATACCACACTAATCCTATCAAGAAACGACCATCTCTTCGTAGATGAGTAGATAGTGATGGTACGAGAATTTAGAGCGACAAGCAAGTACTCGTGTACTATATGATTTGTAAAACTAAACATGCAATGCATCATAGAAAACTTATTCTATTACAAGATATCACACAAACATATAAATCATATTCATGAAGTAATAATGTATCATTCAACATACTTTGACTAAAGTTTCAAGAATAATAAATAATAATGATCTATAAATCAATCAAAATTTATACACACCACTTGATCGGATTATCTTCATTTAGCATTATGATGCTAGTAAGCCAGTGAAGTCTGTCTCACTCTTTACTTAGTATCAACAATGCAAAATTGGTCAAACATAATTTAACCAAAAGATTAATATAATTTACATCATACTAGTGATCATATCATATAACATGTTAAACATAGAAGCAATCAAATCATATATTTATTCTATCAAACGTATGAATGAATCTTACATTATTATCTATCCCATACTAAAAATAATGACTATAGTTTATACTATTTAGGTAAAATACATAATTAGCTATGGATTTTAATTATCATATTTATTTCCAAACATACTACACCCCATAATAACCCATATTACCATAGTCTATCTTTTTTAAGCTTAACTAATAAATATTGTAACCAATCAAATAAAGTAGTCATAAATCCATAGAAACAATAATTCTTATAAAAATAACTAGATATAACAAAACAAGTCTCAGCATATATAAAACATATAATAATCCATTCTAACATTTGTTATATGTTTAGGGATTTGAATGACATATTCATTAAGTTTTATTATACATAGTTATTTAATATGGCTTATAACCACTCACGAAACTATAACCATAAAAATATGCCCCTATGTATTAATATACACTATTAGGCACATTAACACCTATATTTTGCATTAAGCATAATGTAACTTATTTTAATGTTACATTTATACCACATGTTTTGATTCACAAGTTATACATAATAAACAACTCATATATATCATAATGAAGACTTTGTTGAGTTCTCTATCTTTCCAATGCCTCATTAAACACTTGAAGGATTCTCAATATATTAACCACACATAACACCTATAGTTATTAATATTCTCAAACGAGATTTTTATGAGGTTATTCAATTGTTATGATATCGAATAGATTGACTATGATTTATAATCTAAACAATCATCCTTA
The DNA here is from genome assembly GCA_037957365.1 of Torreya grandis. Lineage (NCBI taxonomy): Eukaryota > Viridiplantae > Streptophyta > Pinopsida > Cupressales > Taxaceae > Torreya > Torreya grandis. The sequence continues at coordinate 1,031,660 of JARHVA010001553.1, forward strand.
ATCCACTTTGAGATTTATAAATATTTTTTTGTCAAGACATCATTTAGCTATGACTACTGGTTAAGTATATTCTCTTCAATCTTACTACCAGATCAATCCCATCAAAATTCTATCCAAATTTATATTTAGTTATATAGACTCGCATATACAAGAACTCATAGTTTACTAATTTTTTATGAAACTAGCTATTGTTTGGTTCAAATAGCAATGAAAAGTAATTCAACCCATTTAATGCAAAATCATACTTTTAATCTTCTAAAAGCTTTTCCCTAATTAGCATTAGATACTAATTAGCACACTTATATAGTCCATAATATGTAAATGATCCTCTTGTATAAACACATGGAAAACTAAAGCACTAAAGATTTAATAATCTTTTCTTTAAAACCAAGGAGATATTGCTAAATTGTTCCATTAAAATATATGTCTCAAAAGAGAGAGCTACACCTCCAAATATGGCGACGACTCAGCAAAGACCTATGTATTGAACAAACTAGTATGTAGTCTATAAGTTCCAGATACTTCTCATTATTCAACTAGTATATAGATTGTATAGCTACTCAACTCAGTAAATTATACTTTTTAGATCATACGTTAGATGAAAAGTAATTTAGACTGTATTAAATTATACTTACATATGCTCAGTGCATCTATACACTTTTATTAACTACTGGGAATAGAAGGTACAATGACACCTTATATAATACATACATTGTGAATAAAACATTAACAACCTATTAAAGACTAAAAATTAAAATATTTATAACGATGCCATTTAAATAGTATGCATGTTGTGAATAGTAAGACTAAAATGATCCATCACATATTATAAAGACTGAAAATATGCTAAATGATGATGCCACTTATCTGGTAATTGAAAATTGGTTACAACATAAGAAATTATACAAGCTGGACATGCATCTACAATGACATTATTAAAGCAATAAGTTACAACGATGCCATTATTTATTATATAAGCTTTTAATAGAATATAAAATGACTCATTAAATATTGCATGGGCTAAAAATTGAGTGTACAGTGACACCATAATAGGTTAATATCCTTATTAACATTGGCATATCAGTTTCATGTCCAACTACGGATCAATGCCTCAGTAACATAAATAAATAGTTTATCCAAACTTTCATATAAGTTATCATATATATTTATACAAGTATGCCTATTGGGTTTACAGCCAGTCTAAAAGTTATACAGAAACATATATATATATATATCGACTTAAGGTGAATATGCAGGTCGATGCCTTTATAGGTGTATACAAGTATGCAAAGGCTGGGTCGACGTCTAGATTTATTTTGATGAAACTTAACATATAGAGAATCTAATATATCTAATATTTAATCATTCCCTAAATATATATAATATTCAATATGAATGTAAGTAATTTTAATGCATCGCCTACCTAACAAGATGCTTTGTTAATTTCTTCTGTATCTTCTCCCTTCTCCTTGTGCTACGCTTTTTTCCTTCACCTTCTCTAAAATCTTCTTTTCTCATATGATATTCTCCCTATATAATAAGGGCATAGTCTATTCTTTTGTTTTTTATTTTTTTCTTTCCTTTCTTTTTTAATATTTAATAAATTTCATTTTTTTTAAAATTTTTAGGTTAATTTATTTCTTTTTATTTTCTTTTTCTTTTTGTTATTTTTTTATTCTTTTCCCCTTTTTCTATCTTAAATGATAATTTTTAATTTTTATTTATTTTAACATAAATTATACAAATCCATAATTTATTAATTTAATTAATCATTCTTTATTACTACAGAATTTTAATGACAATTTTATCAACTAATAATCTATATTTTAAATATAATTACGTTAATAACATTTTTACTTTCATTAATGATCAAACGTACCAATCACACAAAATGAATTTATTAAGTTATTTAAATTGCACTGACAAACCATAGAAATCAACTATCTAATGCAAGTAGTAATAAACACACTATGTTACCTGTTTCATTATGCATTCTAACATACACTAACTACTATGTTATGTGTAGGGTTTTATCCAATTTTTTTATTGTCTTCTGACATATCCATCTATGCTACCCTCGCCGATGATGCTCTCCCTCCGTCACACTCTGAGGGATAAGTACTCATGCATCAATTTCATAATAAGCAAGTAGTTAGATCATATCAACATGATATACATATATCATAAAATATCATTGAAATAACACATTAACATATTTGTAATGTAAACACATCCACTACAACTAACTCACAACAATGCAAACATGTACCCTAAGTAATAACTTATTGTCTCATAACAATATATATCTTAAAGCTTAGTAAAAAAATAACTAAATTAAATGTGTCAACTATAAATATTTATGGATAATCAAATTGTTTGTTTAGTGAGAAATCAGATTGTAACACATTCACCTGGATTCTTACATCTATGCCCTGAAATGTTTTGTCTGACTTCACAAACTTCCATACCCAGTCGATTATAAGATAATCTGAGGTATGTTCAGTGGAGTTATCCAGAGCTTTTTTGCCACTCATTATCATTAAAAAAACAACACCAAAATTGTACACATCGCTCTTATATGTAAGTTCTCTATACAGAGGTATTCAGGGGCCAAATAAACATGTGTACCCACTATTCACGTGATAAGCTACAATTCACTTTGCATAGTTATCCTTGTGACCCTGAAATGCATGCATTCATGTCATCATCCAATAGAATGTTCGTGGTTTTGATGTCTTTGTGATATATTGTTGGCTACACATCATGATGCAGATAACTCAATCCCTTAATTGTGCCGATGGTGATGTATACATATTGTACAACTTTCCCTGTGTCTGCAAGGAATTAAATGTTTAACCTCTATCCAAGTGAGGCATAAAATAACATAAGTTTTTTTCTGGCCAATCAACTTGCACCAAATAATATTATTTTATGTAGTTCATTAAAAAACTTGCTATTGGGACACTAATCAATATAATATGATTGACCAACAAATTTAAGACGAATTTTGAATTAAAATTAAATGAATCCATAAGTCTCCTTTTAGGACTAATAACAAGTAACATAATATTAAATTTGTATTTTTCAAGTTCAAATTATTAAAACAAACATACAATATAAATATACTATTTACTAATTTTTATAAAAATGATTATGATTTTTACTAGTCCTTGCCAAGGCCTTAGGGTATTATAGCTTTCATTGAAAGCAATAATTATTTTCATGTAGCCAATCAAATAGTTTGAATTGATGCATTATTTAAACAATACTAAAGTTTGGCTTCCAAAATGTTAGAATATTCGTTAAGTCGATATTATAAAATATTTCATATACTTGCTAGTGTACTAATAAGATAATTTTTTAATAAATTTTATATTTATTCTATCATAATTTTTCAAAAAAAAATGACATCAACTTTCTATTTCTAACAAAAGTTACTTTCAATGAAATCTTATAAAATTTCTTATTTCTATTAATTACTTGATTTTCTAATTTCTATGAATTGTTAAAGTTTTAAAATATATATAATTTTTAATTTAAAAAAATCATTGAAACATAATAAAATTTTTATTACTTTCTACAAAACAATAATACTTTTATTTTATTTCTACAAAATTTATATTCTTTATTTTTTATTTTTCTACTTAATTATTTAAAGAAGACATTCTTTTAATTTTTATTTATTTCTATATTTCTAAATAAATATTGACATAGAAATATAAAATAAAATATGTTGCTAAATAAAAATTATCAAATAAATTTAAAAAAAATAAATTTAAAACTTAGTATAAAATATTTTCAATTAAACATCATAATTATTATTTTTATTACTTTTCATAAAATAATAATATTTTTCATTTTTTCTACAAAAACTATATTTCTTAGTTTCTATTTTTCTACTTAATTATTTAAAGAAAATAATATTTTTAATTTTTATTTATTTTTATATTATTAAATAAATTGACAAATAAATATGAAACAAAAAAATTATTAAAATTATTAAATTTTAATACAAAATATTTTCAATAAAATTATATAAAAAATATTTTTTTAGATTTTATATATTAATTAGATTTTGTATATATTATTTTACCATTATATATACCATTTTATTAATATATAATTTTTATAACTGATAAAAAGTAAGTAAGTTGCTAAAACAACTTAGTTATTAAAAACTCCATCCAAGATCAAATCTCATAAAGATATCGGAATTCTGTTGTAGTAAGTAATGTCCATTTAAATTTTTAATATCTATCAATATAATATACGCAGGACAAATCACTAAGCGACCTTTTGTTAAAAAAAAAAATCCAAGGCAGGCAGCGATATTTAATGTTGTAGGGGAGCGGCTTGGATGGAGCGGGGTTTAGAGGCGGCCAAAATGGGGTGGGCAAAAATCACTATTCTGGATATTTAAGAATAAAACACGCAATTATTTCTCGAGAAAAAAACACAGGAAACACGAGAAGCAAAAGTAAAACAAAAGGGCTGCATTGGTGTTGCAGACAAAGCCGAATTCCTTCGATTGTTCCGGTGCGACAGTCTTACAATGAATGGAAATTAGGGCAATTAAAAGACGATCGTAGGAATAAAGAGAAATTTCTGTACACGGCTGGAAGGATTTGAAAAAAACTGAATAAAAATGCAGGTGATGAACAGACTCCGGCAGTTGGACGCATATCCAAAGATCAATGAGGATTTTTACAGCAGGACTTTATCAGGCGGTGTTATTACCCTCGTCTCCTCCATTATGATGGTCCTGCTTTTCTTCTCCGAGTTGGGTTAGTTTTCTTCATCTTCCCCTATCATTATTTTAACATTACTTTTTTGGTCTGAACTCATTTAATGGGCTTCCTATGAATCCCAAATTTGTGTCTCAATTTTTTTTCTGGATACATAGTTGATTGATTATTTTATCGATGGCAAAATTAGATTTTTTGTGGCCGTTGATTGTCAGTGATGGTGCAGCTGGGTAGGATCTAATTACTAAATCGTTAAAAGTTTGGTAGATATATAAATAGAGATTTTAATAATGTCCACGGGACCAAAACAGTCATTGGGACCCCAAGAGTAAACACTAACCAAAAGAATGAGAAGCCGCTGAAAAAGAGAAGATTTGTACAGCTGAACCCTAGTTTAATTATCTGCTATTGTTCTGCCTCTGAAGGTTCATTCTCCTGCCTCTGTAAGGGGACTAGAGCTGCCTACAATACACAAAAGATCAATTTTGTTATAGATTAATGGCCAGTACTTTTTTTATTATTGATGTGGTAAATTCCACTTTTTGGTGTAACCTTCTATGCTTAGTTGTCATGACCAGGGGTATCTCTTTCCATCAAATTCACCCATGACTTGTATCTGACTTTGTGGGTTGGGAATTTTACTTGGACTCATCTGTTGGGGTTTGCTGATGCAGTATTATGTCTCGTGGGGTTTGAACTTTGGGCCTCTGCTTTGACAGCCCATTTGCTATTGCCACTTAAACTGCCCTATACTTTTTCTTTGTCAAGTCAAACTGCGTACTAATCATCTGGGGTCAGCTGCCTTCCCATTACACCTTACAATCTTTGCCATTGTACAGTATTTATGGGTAGCCAAGAAGCCAGCTCCCTTGCCATGCTACCTCTAGATCAAGGATTCATTCAAAGCCAACTCCTCTGCCACATTTCCACATTAACGTTGAGAACAGTTTAAAGTGGAGGGCTTGCCTGCTCGGTTTTGACATGGATCATTGTTGCAATAAGTGCCCAATATTACTGCTCTAGACCACAGCCTGACGGGCTTAGGATGTACAATTCTTAGCATTAAAGCTTAATCCTTCTACAAGGGCTTTTACCTCTGCCATATTGTTAGCTTTTTTCTGCAGGTTCAAGGCATAGGAAATCCTTAAACTCCCTCTGTAATTTATTCTCTCTTCATTTTATGGCCATTTTGTTGAAATAGAACTGCTGTTTTTTTCTTGGTTATTCTTTCTGTACTTGACACATTAGTGCCAGTCTTCAAATTCTTTCTCTGACACTCCATGGATTCTGGTTACTCGAAATTGTTGAGTTGATGCGCCTCTTCCGATTGCTAGTTAAAGTGTTATTGGAGACAAAGTCAAGCTCTCCAGCAGAGAGACCAATTACACTAGTTTTTTTGGCTTCTGCCTCAGTGCACAGAGTTATATCATGTGCGTTCCTAGATGTTTCCCTTGAAATTCCATCATCTCTAGCAAAGATGTCATTGCCACAGTAAACTCCTAAGAAAGAAGAGACTGGAAGAGGCACTTTGTCAAAAACTTGTCTGCTCACGTAAGAACGTTGTGAAAATTTGTTAAACACAGATCCTGCTGTCTTAGTCCCCGAGAAGCTTAGTCCTCAAGAAGCTTTAGTGCACAAAGAAGTGAACAGGAAGAGCACTTGCCCAGATACTGAAGTAAAACCTGCTGTTAGTCCTCATTAAGTTCAGACCTCAGAAAAGTGAACAGGAAGAGGATGCCTCTTTAAAATGAAAGCACTTAAGCTAAATCTGGAAAATCAATTCTCAGAAAACCTTCAAGTGGAGCTTCTGGAAAAAAAAACATCACACAACAACTATTTCCATTCTGGATTAAACAAAATCATCTCTTTTAAAGTTTAATACAGAAACAATTTTCTTGGAAATGAGACTGCTGAATGAGAAATAATTCAGGAAAAATGTCACAAAATCAGATTTTGTTGTAAAAACACCTGGAAGGTGGGTAAAAGATAACAACATTAAATTACCCTTCGAAAGAAGATGAAATTTTAGAACACAAAAATATAAATGGGGTGCTTCTGGAAAACATCCTTCAAAGTACAGAAAAATAGTGCCTGTAATTTTTTTGGCCCTACTTTTTAGGTTTTGGGATTTTCTTCTTTTGGTAAACTAGTTGTTTATTTTAATTTTACGATTGTCTCCTTTCATTTTCTGAGGGGATGTTTCTTGGATGTCTCTTTGCTGGTGTTATCTTAACAGGTTGTACTTATCACTTTTTACAGTCCTATTGATTGGATTTGGTAATTTGCGGGCATTTACAAATTTTCTTTCTTAGGAAGGGGAACTTTGAAATGCTTCTGAGACTTCTGAAAAACCCACACAGAAGGGTTTCAACTTCCTTCCTTTGTCCAAATATCAAATCCGTTTGAAACAAAATGTGCTAGGGCTGATAAAACTATCAATAATAAAGTTTTTTCAAAGGAGAAATTTCAGACTATAGGTACATAAATGGATTACCTTGGTAATTCTTATGTAATTCTGGCCCAATGCTTATGCAAGGTTTTTTTTTCCCTTCGTTAAATTAAAAAACCCCTTCGATACTGTATGAGCTAGGGCATAGCATCCATTTCATTCTTGGAGTTCTCATTCTTCATTATTGCTTCTATTTGGAACCTGTTGTACTTCAAAATAGCATTAAATTTGCATAATTTAGGAAATTTGATTTCTATACTGAGATTATGTCTGTGATGAGTTTTATAATTCTTACGTGATTATGCCTGTGTTTTTAGGATGCCTTTCAAACGACATTGTTAATAACAGATATATGTTGTTGAGAACAAAGTAACCTATTAGCATGTACAATTGGAACTATTGGGTCTCTGCAGTGGTAATTAACTAATTATTAATTAAAATTGGGAGGCATCAAACTAAGAAAGGCTTGCACACATATTTATGAATTAGGACTTTATATTTTCTTTTGTACATGGTACTTCAGCTGTACCTATAGGTTCCTTAAGCTTAGATACATAGAAGACGTTATTGACATTTGTAGCTTTAGATAGATAGGTGAATTGTGACCCTACTGCTATGGCCAAAATCTCTGGCTTAAATAACACTTTTGGATTATAAAGGTAGAAAAAAAATCTTGCAATGGATTACAACAATCAAACATTATCAATAAAATTCCTTCTACTACTAGATTCCTGTTGAATAGGCTTTTGACATCTGGTTACCAAAATGTTCCTATTAAAAGCCATGCATTTGATGAAGAGTTCCAGGCAGGCGTCAGTCTGAATTTCAGTCTTAGTTAGAGTCATCTCTTTCATTGCTTGAATTTGGGGAAGCAAGTTGCTAGATGTAACCTTCTAGGATTTCATCCTAATCTTTAGGATAAATAATGATTAATCCATTACCACACTTTGTCAATCTCCTTGCTAATAGTGTCGAAGGTGTCTTCCAGCTTTCCATTCTGCCTCTGAATCGGCTTGATTTTATCTTGCCTTCTCTGCTTCTCCTTCATGTTGTTTATTTAGTTCAGCTGTCACCTTTTATCTTTTCATGCTAACGTCTCTTTAAATTTATAACCACATCCTTAAACTAGTGCAACTTCACATTCAGGAGCCACGTCCATTCTGCTGTTTTGATACTTGCTGCACTCATGCTTAACTGGAGGTTTAGGCAAATTTTTACAGTTTTTTGTAAGTTTCCTTGTAGTATGTTGGCTTGCTGTGGGGATAAAAGACCTAATAATTACTTCTCTTTCATAATATTGTACCTTCATTTCATCTGTATCTATAGCCCCTCCCTCATTTGTCCGCTCATCAATGTGTGAGTATGTTCCTGTTCACATGTGAGATGTGCTTCAAGTAACTTCATTGCAGTTTTAATCCTCTCCTAATCTCGTATGGCATACATTGGCAGATATCATTTTTGCAGTAATCATATATATCATTGCCCTAAAATCACCGATACATTAATTTATTTTAATGACCATTAAGCAGCTGCTTCCAAGCCTTTATTGAGGAGTCAAGGCTTGGGCTCCATTATTGGTGCTTGTGCCAATTCCTCAAGCAAATATAATGATCTTTTGATCTCCCCTGACATGGAGCTTTGTCGATTTCCTTTAGCCGACCCAAAATAAAAACTTTACCTTATGATAATTGCGCTATTTTATTTATTTATATATATGTTGAAGGTTACAGAGTTCTCCAAGATGAATCCTTCCAATATAATTTTTCACGTAATGCGAAAATTCTTTGAAGATGGTGTATGCACACACATGTTCCTCACTGTTTTTTGTGCTCCTGTTGGTATACAATTTTATGCTAACCAACTTGTGTATGTCTGTTTGCTTATATTATTGTCCATTTGGCCTATCTGTCTGTTTGTTGTGCTTAACTGAAACTGATTTACCTTTTGGTATCTAGGTTCACAAAGGTTCAGGACTTGTACCAGGATTTTGGCCATGAAAACATAGATGGTTTATGTAATGTTGGTGGCTTTTTTCAAATCACACGATTTATAGCTACAGAAGTTAGCTGTAAATCCTTATATGATTTGCTTATTTGACATTTGCATTTAATATTTCTTTAGAAAATGGGTATGTTGAATAGCTATTGGAGTTAAGTTGGATAGGAATGTAAAAGATGTGATCAGAGACGATTGCTGATTTTTCATTGGTTGCATCCAGATAGAAATCCCAGGCTTGTCTATTCAAGGTTTGTATGAATCTAAATGCTGGTCGTGCAACAACCTTTGTAGGTTATTGATACATGAAGTTTTTTTTTTAATCTTGTATCCTTTCAGTTTTTTCAATATGCCCTACAAGCACTGTGCAAATTTGCTCTTTCAATTGCTGATCCCAAACTTTTTGTGTGAAGTTCACAAATTTGGTTGTTGTTCTTGTCCATTGTATTTAAAGAAGCTCCTAGTAGGGAACATCTTTAGAACGGATGCAGCTTGATATATTGTTTGTGGGACATGGTTGCCTCTAAGAGTACTTACTACTTATCCGTGTCCAAGGGTGCTTCTGAGTATTTAATCTGATGTTTGTGTGGCATTTGTGTTAATGATATAGTTTTCATGGCTGGTCAATATATTTGGGGATATTTTGATTCTTGAATCAGGTGTTTGGGTTCTTTTCTTCTTAAATTGGCAGAGAATGATACCAAGAGTTAAGCATTCATACGGTTTTTTCTTTTCAATGTTGCAGCATTGTTTCTCCATCCTGTGACTGAGAGTGAGCTTATTGTGGACACATCAAGGGGAGAGACCCTTCAAATTAATGTAAGATATTATCTTTGCTTCTCATGGATTACCTTAATCTTTTTTGAACTGTTTGTTTATTCTCTCTAGAAAGTTCAGTTGAGGTAGATGATAACTTCCAATTTTTCGTTAGTGGACATCATAAATATTTCATTTAATTACTAATGCGTTCCAACCATAATATAATATTTATGTCTATAAAAAATATGTGCTGATGGAGCTGCAAGAGATGCACAGTCATATTCTCAATCTCTTCCTTTTTTCGTTGTTTGCCCTCTTAAAATGATTGCTATTTACTTGTCTCAGAATAGATAGACCAAGTTGTTAGTAGTGATCCAGGAAAAGACTTCTAGAATTTGCCCTGTGCTAGGGTTTTGCTACTCATATGTACACATTGTGAGTTGTCCCTTTCAAGATGATTGCCCTTTCTTCTTCAGTTCTCTTTCGTCTCAAAGTGATGGCTATTTACTTGGCTCAGATGCCAGTTTATAAGGATGTTCTCATTTCTTTTATTCTCTTGTCATTGGAGTGGGTCAGAATTCACCGGAGTGAAGCTTGGGTGAAAAATATAAAAATCTGCCGAGCTTTCCAGTGAACAATGTTAGGCTCCAAATGCAAATATGCATTTTATTCTTCTGTTCTTGAAAGAAGACAAACTAAAGCATACCTGATTTTTTGTGATTTTTGTTTTAATTATTTGATCTATTTTTCCTGAAACAAAACATAAATCTTAAAAAGGACGAGCTAAGGGCAGACTTACCAAGGTGAAATTAGAGTTTAAAATTTAAAAACAATGAAAGGCTATAGATGATGTATGGACTTTGCAAACATGCTATTAGCTGGGTGTGATATAGATAAATGGGTTTCACATCAGAATGCAGTACATCTATCCATACACATTTTTTTTTTTGCTCAATGACAACTAGGGTTAGGCCCTAGACCTGCAAAAAAATAATGAAAAACTGTCCGGAAAAGCCCCTTTGAAACCAAAATAAGAGGCAAAATCCAAAAAAATCACCAAGGCGAAACAAGAGTAACGAATTGTTAACCCAAACAACCTGGGCCCCACCAAATCTACCAAGCCAAGGTGACAACGGATATATCAACAATTCCACCAAGATCCATAATCGGCCAAATCAAACAACCTTCAACAAAGCATAGTATCCCACAGATCATCAATCATTCTTAAGAATGAAATGTAGAAAACTGCAAGAGCCCAACATTTAGCCTTTGGTTCATGCTTCCTAGGAATTAGAACACGCTGCAAAAAAAAACAAGAAGGTTAGGATGCCAAATCATCTCTTCTTTTCAACTCACAAGCACCATTCAGCCGAACTCAAGCAGGGAGCTAATAAGACAAAGTTTACAATGACCATCCATCTAACTAAGCATGCAGGATATATAAAAACTTAGACAAAATCACGAAAGTGATTAAATGGTATCTTATATTACTTCGTCAGTCAAGACTCAGAGCAGCCACATCAAAATGAAACCAAGAAACTTAAATAGATCCCATTTTGCAAAACAAGGCAGGGCAAATTACATAAGCCCATTCACGCCTTCAAAAGACATATACATTTATCAGTAAAGACAGGAGACACAACTAGCTGGCCAAAATGGCATTTGCTGGAACAGCTGCATCACCTGGATCCTCCTCACCATCCGGAGGAGCCTACTCATCGTTATTTCTGGTGGAGGGGGAGGGCAGCACTGGGAAGGGATAAAGGTTGCTTCCTTAGAGAGTTTGTGTAAGGAAATTACTTATATAGATCAAGCCAATTCACAACAATGGATGTAAATATAAATATCAATAGCAGATCAACAACAATAGACTGCAATAACAAGACCAAAATAGAGTAGATACACACCGAATGTTGACAGTAGAGCAGATACTAGAAATATAAGTCTAAGCCACTTCGAGGGGGCATTCTCCACAACCATGCAGTAAGAATAGAACTTGTAATATGATTTTTATGTACTATCCACTACTTCTTATATATGCCCTACTTAGGGTATGGTTACTCCATAGGCAAATCCTACTAACAATATGAAAACATAGATAATTGTGAAATGATAAGGTAAAAGGTTATCTTAGCCACGAGTAGGCCATACATATCTCTATACACCCTATAGGCTAAGGGCATAGCATACCCCTCCTCTTCAAAACAATATTGACTAACGCTAGATGCTTTTGTAGAAATGCTTCATCCTCACATGTTGCATCCTTGTTGGTCAGATTCTTCCACTTGATCAAATACTCTTTAATCTCCTTTGTTCACAGCCTCGTAATGTGTGTCTGAAGGATCTCCTCAGGGTCCATAGTGACTCTGCCCTACTCATTCAGCTGTAGTAATTCAGTTTGGGCAAATACTCCCCGTCCAATTACCTTTTTCAAGCATGAGACATGAAATACCGTATGTATGTAGGCAGACTAAGGTAACTCCAACTTGTATGTGACATTGCTAATTTTCTATAGGCCCCTATAAGAGTTGCAATTCTTAGGAGAAAGTTTGTTATCCTTTTTTTGTTGCTTCAAAGACATTTGCTTGTATGGTTGTAGGTGCACAAAGACCCAATTATCCACTTCGAAATGCCTTTTGTTGTTGTGCTAATTCGCTTTTTGCTTCATCCGGTTCTATGCCATTGCCAAGTTCTCTCTTAGACTAGCCCGTTCCTCCTGTTGGTGCTGAATTTGTTTTTCAATAGCTCGAACCTTTGGATGTGCTTTCATGACATGATAGATGGTGATTGGTACACATACAATGCCAAAAATTGGGACATTTTGGATGAGGTATGGAAGGAAGTGTTATATCACCATTTTGCTAGAGGCAGCCAATGAAGCCATCTCTCATGTTTATTTGATGCGAAACAATCGAGGCAACCCTCTAGGCATTTGTTGACCACCTATATTTGCCCATTAGATTGAGAGTGACTCTACCCTACTCATTCAGCTCTGGTAATTTAGTTTGGGCAGATACTCCCCGTCCAATTACCTTTTTCAAGAACGAGACATGAAATACCGTATGTATATAGGCAGACTAAGGTAACTCCAACTTGTATGTGACATTGCTAATTTTCTATAGGCCCCAATAAGGGTTGCAATTCCTAGGAGAAAGTTTGTTATCATTTTTTTGTTGCTTCAAAGACATTGGCTTGTATGGTTGTAGGTGCACAAAGACCCAATCATCCATTTCAAAATGCCTTTTGTTGTGGTGCTAATCCGCTTTTTGCTTCATTTGGTTCTATGCCATTGCCAAGTTCTCTTAGACTACCTTGTTCCTCCTATTGGTGCTGAATTTGTTTTTCAATAGCTCGAACCTTTGGCTGTGCTTTCAATGATGACATGATAGATGGTGATTGGTACACATACAATGCCAAAAATTGGGACATTTTGGATGAGGTATGGAAGTGTTTTATCACCATTTTGCTAGAGGCAACCAATGAACCCATCTCTCATATTTATTTGATGCAAAACAACCGAGGCGACCCACTAGGCATTTGTTGACCACCTATGTTTGCTCATTAGATTGAGGATGATATGATGAACTATGATCCAACTAAGTACTCAAACATGAGAATAATTTAGTCCAAAAATTACAGGTAAAGATAGGATCACAATCATTAACTATGATCTTGGAGGTTCCATGTAGCTTTTGAACTGTATTAAAAAAAGATGATGCTACTGTACTTGCTACAAATGAATGTGACTAGGCACAAAAATGGGCATATTTCTTGACTCTGTCCACGATTAACATGATGACATTTTTGCCTTCCAACTTGGGCAACCTTGTTATAAAATCCATGGAAATCTCCTCCCCCATTTGGCTAGGAATAGGTAAGGGTTGTAGAAGACCTGGGGTCTAAATTGTCTCACCCTTTTTTTGTTGACGTGCCAATGACAATGCATACAGCCACAAATTTCTGGATATCCCCTTTGAGTTTATCCCAAAAGAAATGTTGCTTGATTTTATGAAAAGTTTTAAAGAATGCTAGAAGCCCCACTATTGGAGATGTATGGAGCTCGATAAGAACCTTGTGCGTAAGGGCAAAGTTCTTGCATAGGTACAACCTATCTTTGTACCAGAGGGCATTTCCTTAACATACATAGATGTCTGAGTCACTAGAATCTTGTTGGAGCTTCTGAGTCAAAACCTGTGTATCGGTGTCATTATCCCATTTGGACCTTGCCTCATCCACCCAATCTACTTGCCATATAGACATTGCACATAATAGTGCCTTTGTGGACTCATCCGTCATGGATAGTGCATCTGCGATTACATTATCCTTTCCTTTCTTATATATATTTCAAAGTCATATACCAACATTATGGTCACCCATTTTTGTTGTTTTTTGGATGACGACCTTAGTTCCAAGAATTATTTTAGACTATCACGATCTATCTTCACCTAAAAGTGTCTATCCATCAGATATGGTCTTCATTGTTTGATTGCGTGAAGAATGGTCATCATTTCCTTCTCATAGATAGGCTTTAGCAAATCCTTACCTTTGAGTTGATGACTCTAAAATGCAATGGGTCATCCTTTCTGCACAGTACTGCCCCATTCCATACCCTGATGCATCACATTCAATAATGAAGGTATTTGAAAAATCTGGGGTAGTTAGAACCAAAGTGGTGCATATGGCCTTCTTCAGCTTTTCAAATGCCTTGGTCGCTGCTTTGTTCCATTGGAAGGAGTCCATCAAAGTTGTGAGTGGTGCTGCTATGTTGTATTGAGTATTGCCGCCATTCCATACCCTAATGCATTTTGTTCAACAGTGAAGGTCTTTGAAAAATCTAGGGTACCTAGAACCAGAGTGGTACACATGGCCTCCTTTAGCGTCTCAAATGCCTTGGTGGCTGCTTCGTTCCATTGGAAGGAGTCCTTCAACAAAGCTATGAGTGGTGCGACTATGTTGTAATTTTTCACAAAACGACGATAGTAACCTATCAACCCTAAGAAGACCTTTAGATTCTTGAGGGTTTTGGAACTTTCCATTCTATCATGGACTTGATCTTGTGAGGGTCCACTTTGACGCCTTCATGTGAAACAATGTGACCCAAGTACTCCACCTTTTTCACTCCAAAAGCACATTTGGAAGGCTTTGCGTAAAGTTGATTCTGTTCTAGAGTGATCAGTATCAGATTCACATGCTGCAATTATGCTTTGTGTGTCTTGTTGTATGTTAGGATGTCATAAAAAAATACCAAGACAATTGATGGAAAGGCCGAAATATAGCGTTTATCAAATTCTAAAATGTAGATGGTGCATTTGTGCGACCAAATGACATTACCAAAAACTCAAAGCGGCCCTCATGAGTTATGAAAGTTGTCATGTTTGTACTCATCTTTGATCCAAATTTGGTGGTAACCCAAACAAAGATCCAATTTCGTAAAGTAGACAACACCATGTAACCCATCTAGAAAATCATCAAGTACTGAAACAAGAAACTTATCTTTGATGGTGTACTTGTGTTCCTTGCAATTAGGGCACATCCTCCAAGAATCATCCTTCTTACGCACCATTACCATTGGAGATGAATATGCACTTTGGCTATGTTTGTTAATACTAGCCTCCAACATCTCTTCTACCATCTTTTCAATCTCATTCTTCTAGACATATGGGTACCTTTAAGCTCTAATGTTTGGCGGTTGACTCTTGGGTAGCAGTTGAATGGTATGATCATGATCTCTTTTTGGCGGTAGTCCTTTTGGCATTGCGCCAAAAACAATTGGTGGTTATAAAAATATGCTTGTAAATCTGGGCGTGTAGACATCTTTGTTTGTTGTACTTCTAATGTATACGGTTGTGCTACAAACCTATTTGTTCCCTTTTTGAAAACCTTTTGCATTTAGTGAGAACTAACTACTTGTGAAGACTTTGCACGCAATCCATGCAGTTCAAATGCCTTGCCCTTAGAATGAAAACACATGAACAACTCTTAGAAGTTCATATCTATTGTTCCCATGGTTGTGAGCCATCGGACTTCCAAAACAAGTTTATCCCACCTATAAGAATAGAAAACATAAGAGAGTCTAGCCTGTAATTTTCCATGGCAGTTTTGGTTCTATGGCATTTTTTTGAACAATTGATTGTGCTACCATTTGCATTCATGACTTGAAATTCCTACGCCGAGTAAACAAAATAGTTCAAACGTGTCGTCAACTTAATGTTGTTGAAGTTATGTGTACTCCCCGAGTCAATTAGCACTTTCACCATCTGTCTCTTTAGAAAACCCACTACCTTGAGGGTTTGTGGGGTGCTAATGCTTGAAAGTGTATGACACGAGATGGTTGGGTATCTTTTGATTTCTCCTCCAGCTCATGCTCAACCTCGCTTGCTACTTCCTCATCCTCTTCTTCTTCATTGGTGCTTTCCAACAATTTCTTCTTGGCACATTAATGCCCCCTGTTGTATTTGTTGTCATTGTTGAAACATAACATTTTTGCTTGTTTCTCTTCAATTTGTCGAGGGGTCAATCTAGTAGGTTGAGGGAATGATTGTGGTGGCATCATGCACTTTCTGCCAATAGTGAATGGCCATTGTTCGATTGGATCTTTTTTCTTTGTTGTGCGTGCGAAGACCATGGACTTTGATACTAGACTTGGATTAAACATGCAAGCATCAAGTGAGATGCTATCCTTGACCACTGAACAACATGTCATTCAAGTTGTCCTATGTGATGTTCTCCACACCTAAGGACAGGTTCTTGAATTGTTGAATATATTCCTCGAAAGTCCCCAGTTATAGTTTTACTAACTGGTTGAAGTAGTTCTCTGTTACATTGTTGTGGTAGTGCATTTGTAATTCCTTGGTGAACACTAACTAGGTAAAAGCAGGGCACTTCTTTTTCTTTTGAATGCATAACCATCTATACCAAATGAACTGTTTTAGTTCTAAATACAAAGATGCCATTGTCGCCTTTTGTGTACATGGGGTCTGATGTAAATCAAATAAATTCTTCATTGGATTGATCCAGGTGATCGGATCTTTACCATTAAACTTACACAATGTATTTTTGATAGCATTTTTAGCAAACATGTATTTGAACTTGGATTGTTTTGGTTGTGAGAACCTTTTTGGCCTGATAGAGAATTATTGGATGGTGGTGATGTTGGCATATTAGCCAAGGCCATCGTCTTGGTTGTTAACATCGCGTTGGTGTTGCTTAAATATCCTTTTATTGTGTCCATGTCACCTTTGACGTCATCCAAATCTTACTTTTTAGCCATGCTTTGTGTGTCTACTTGGAGTTGGGTAACCAACTCAGAAAGCCATGTATCAGAAGTTTCTGACTCCATTTCTTCCTTGCTAGGCATTTTTCTTGGAGTGGCTGGCCCTTTTCCGTGACCTCTAGTTTGTGGACTGGCCATGCACGAACACCAGGGTGTGGGTTTCCGAATTAGGGTTAGGGTTGTAGGGGTAAAAAAACAAGTGTACTGAAGGCTTATACCATTGCGATCGTCTTTGCTCGATGAATCCAATGGTTGCTATTGCTGAAGGGTGAAAAAATCTTGAAAAAAAAGTGCATTGGCGGCTTATACCATTGCGATTGTCTCACCAAGACAAATCCAACGAGTGCTATTTTGTACAATTGTGCAAATTTTTTTCTAGTCTTTTTTCAAAAAAACCTCAAGCAATATTGCGTTGATGGAAAAGAAATTCCTTCCGGATCACAAGTTATGTTTTTTTGATCCTTTTGCCCAAAGAACAACTACAACACTAGATCTAAAAAAGACGCGCCGCAAAACCTTGCCCAAATTGAAACTTTGAAATTATGTAGATAGATCAAGCCAATTCACAACAATGGATGTAAATATCAATATCGGGAGCAAATCAAGAACAATAGATCGTAGTAATAAGAGCAAAATAGAGCATATTCACACCAAATGTTGACAATAGAGCAAAATATTTTGAAATATAAGCCTAAGCCACCTAAGGGGTCAACCTCCACAACCATGCAATAAGAACAAAATTCGTAATATGATCCTCAAGTACTAGTCACTACCTCCTGTATATGCCCTACGTAGGCTATGGTTACTCCTTAGGTCAACCCTTCTAACAATATGAAAACATAGAGAGTTGTGATATGATAAGGTACAAATTTATGTTAGCCACAAGTTGGCCATACATATCCCATACATGCTATAGGTTAAGGGCGTAACAACTTGTTACAAAGACGTTCCATGACCTCCGATAGTCCTTTACTCACAGTCCCCATACCTTCAATAATACTATGTTGATGAAGTAGCATGTCAACACCTAGGCAACTCACAATGTAATCCATGTTGTTAACATCCTCATTAAGTGCAAAGGACTTAACAATGTTGGAAAGCATGTTGACATAGCTTGAGGACCGAGTCATATAAAAAATGTCCCTTGTGTTTTGGGTGAAGAAGATTTTTCAACAAGGAGGCCACATCGTCATTGCCCACATCATCCACCTCCATTGCTTGCATCCACATTCCCTTGACCCACATCTTTAAATGGGGTTTTTTGATTCCAGAGCTAGAATATTTGCAAATTTATCAACCAACACCTCTGCAGTAACACTTTTCACATGCAATTTCCCAATTTGTTGGGAGGGCTCTGCGTCGTCTCCCAAATCTCTTGTAAAGTGACAACATTGACCAAGGGAGAATTTGAGAGGAAAGCTAACAAGAGAGGCAAGGGTGAGCAATTTAGCCAATTGAGAGAACACTCCCCCTCTCAATTGATCTCATGTAACAATACCCAAGAGAGAAAAGGCAAAAAGAAGGAAGAAAAAGGTTCTTCCACCCAAAAGACAAAACCATTTGTGAAAGGCACGGCAAGAAAGGTACAAAACCACCATACAAGCCCCGACTCTTCCTGATACCAACACCAATTTGAAAGAAAAGAGAAGAGACTTTCTCATGCAACGATCCTTGAAGCCAATGAAAGGCGAAGATCATACCTGTAGAGGCCAAGAAATAGCTCGCCCCTTGTTGCACCTCTTGTCCTTTATAATCACTCCAATGTTATCCACCATCAGCTTCAAATTTGCAAATGAATTCTCATAAGCAAAGGGAGACATAAATGAAGGATGATTGATTGAAGTGACGATGCAAGAGTGTGCGTAAGGGGAGAGCCAATTCAGAAAGGGGGACCTTAATTAGCCATTCAATTCAAGACCCGAACACCAAAGGGAATGATGATATCAATGATAATAGCCACCTTGCGTAAGTAACAAAGAGGTGGCAAATTTCAGAATTACAATTGCCACCTAACTAACAAGGAACGATTTGGCCAATCTCCCAAGGGGACAAAGAGAGACATCATCGTCTTAGTCATAGGAAGACCATACTTAGCAAGATAGTTTGGCAACATCTTGGACCAAAAGTTTTTGAAGGTCATTTGGGAAAGGGGGGTCCACATCTTGTTTGATAGAGAGGAGGCTCTGCGGAGCCCAACACCACCATTGGAGGCCCAATCTGCTACTTGAGTACTTGCTTGCTTGATATGTTTCCATTGAAGTTTATTGACCTTGGAGCTCAATCATCCAATTTCTTCAATCACCATGCTAACTTTCCAAGCATTCATATTTTTTTCTACTGCTGCCTTGACAAATATTTGAGTCCCCTTACACAACTAGGCAAAACTAACCTTTTAGAATTGTGATATACAATTCTTTTTAAAAATGATTTGGCTTCAACCATGTTTTTAGTGTTGCATTCGATATAAAGGGAGAAAATGAGAAGAGGTTGTCCATTCTAATCCCCAAACATCCCACCAGCACTAGTTGGACTAGGATTGGCTTTAGCTACTCCATCAAAATTGAGCTTAATCCATTCAAGATCTGGGGAAGCCCATATGCAAGTGACCTTACGCCTCACAATTAAACTTACCCCTTTATTGGGGAGAGGGAGACCATCTCAGTTACGAACTTGAAAGGCTTCTTCATCCACTTGCTCCAAGGTTGAGCTTGGTTGGGTAGACAATCTTTGAAAAAGAGGTTGCAATCCTTCGAATGGCTCTGCTCTTTGAAGATTCGCTTATTTTTTTCTAGCCATAGGTTCCAACAAATAATCAAAATTATCCATACACATTTAATTAAGTCTAATAAGATGTAAAATAGAAAATTAGACCAAATTCAAAGTAATAAAAGACTAGGAGAGGGTTTAGACGACTATCTTGATTTTCGGGAGATGAGAAGACGATCGTCAAAGTTTGGCAATATAAATTACGGTTTTGTGGCAAGATGACAAGAACCTTGAAAAATCATTGTGAACAAAGTGCCTCCCCAAAACCATATGCTCCACGTTAAAGGGGCCCCAAAACTGTAGACAACATGTTTTTGGTAGATGAAAAGTAGGCAAAAAAAGTTTTGATGATCGGGTTCATTAGGATTGGGGCTCTGAAACCTTGCTCAATATTTTTATACTTTGTGCCGATCATTAGGAAATCGTACTTTTTATTCAAGCCGTAATAGGGCAGCTAAACATGCAAATAATAAGTAAAAAGATTTGTTTTGGGACTTGTGTTCAGGGTCAACAAGGTTTTTAAGAACTGGCTACTTATTAGGTTTTTCAATGGTATATATTATCGAAGACAACAAACCAAGTAAGTGCAATGATGCTTCAATTAAGTAGTCCAATGTGATGATACAATGAATGCTTTTTAAATGCTTGCTTGATTTGGCTCGAATGCTAGTAAATGCTCAATAGATTGTTGTGACAATCAATGTTAGATGATCTTTCAGATTTCCTTTAAATTCCCAGATGCCTTCTAGATTATCCTAAATGCACTAATGTACTTGTGTATTTATAGAGTTTTTGAATTCAAATTAGGACCCTATTCGCATGCAAACCAACATCAAACATGTTAACAAGCGAAAAGACGGGACCACAAACTCTAGGGGACCCTAATAAGAAAAAGGACTCCACACCACAAGCAACATACATTGTACATTTATGGGGGACCATGAGAAAGAGAGGGAGAGAGGGGGAAGAGAAGAAAGAGGGGGAAAAACAGGGCCATAACACCTAATTTGGACCAATAACCGATAAACACACAAGGACCCTAAAATAATGCAATTTTCCGTCTAATAAATGCCTAAGGTCCATTTTTAGGTGCCTACATGATGCCCCACTTTGATTTTGTGTGTGCATGCATAACAAAGTAAAATGGGCTTAGTGTGGATACGAGATTTTGTGCTAGTTCCTACAACAAACTTCAATGCCCATGTGAATTGTGAAAGAATATTTTTGATGCAGTTGCAACGGGGGTTCTCAGTGAAGGGACGTCTCACCACGCAGCCATCAACTATACACAATGAATTCTCAAACACATTTTATTGATCAAACAGGGTTACACAATGTCATGAGCTTCACAACTTCACACAGGGGCCCTTGTTCCCTTTTAAGAGCTCTTGATTCTCTCAACTCACTCGCAATTCTTCATTTTGGCAAGGTTTGGCCCTTAGGCCTCAGAGCTTCTTTTGTAGCCTCACTCTCAACAATGACTACAACATCAACTATCAACCATCGACAACTGACCAACATCAACCACCCTTTTTTGTTGGCTTGACACTTCTATTTATAGCTACTGTGGCTTGGTTATTTTGTTGTTCGGTCAAAGGAAAGAGCAATTGTCTCCAAGCAGCCCTGGTGCCAATGGTAGGCCTATACTAGGGTAGCCTAGGCCGAGTTAGATCTTGAGCTTCGCGATTTTGACAACAGTTAATTTGGATTTGTCTCCTCGATCTTGCTGCCCCCTGCCATCTCACGAGCTCCAACTCATCCAGTTGTCGTCTTTTACATCTGGTTGATTGACTTTTGTCTTCCTTGCTTCGAGGTCTGCATCTATTGCTTTGCGCCTTGCTTCCATGTTCCCCTTGCTGTGCTTCTTTCCATTTGAACACTGTTTGATTTACACGACCTCTCAGGGCTCTGTGCTTTCTTTGCTTTTCTTTTACGTGCCACCCTGTGCACTTCCCATCTTGCTTCCCCATGCGTTTCGTCAGCAAGTTCTTTTGTGTTGTTCTCCAACTCCCAGTTCTCCTGTCTACCCGCATGCTCCAAAACTCAAGTGGTGTAGGATAGTTGATTTGTCTAGGATGCTCTTGCATTAGACTCCCTAGGTAAATTGAAATGCAAACTCCTGCTTGGATATGGGATTAAATGGTAGAACTGGTTTGCTGCCATGACCACAATGTTTCCCTTCACTAGTTGCTTGCCTAAGCAGGGTTTGCTCTACGCTCCTTTCCAGATCCTGCTTGGATCGCTAAATCCATCCTCCTCTGCCTAGCTTTGACACCTTTTACAGTTCTCTTCACTCTTCTCTTCACCTTCATTCTCCCTCTCGTGGATCAACTCCCACTTTCACTCATTCACCTCCTCCAAGTGTCTTCTACACTTATATATTTGTTTGTGCTTTTTGAGGCTTTCATGTGCACTTTTCTCATCTTCTATGTTCTCCACTCCTGTGGATTCTGAGTCTTTCTAGATTCGTCTCTTTGCCAAGTATCTTATTTTTTAGCGTGTGCTTGACAAGGCTCCTCTGCACACTCATCTTTGCTTCTCTTTCTTTCTCTTCACACTAGTGGATCTAAGGCCATCTGGATTGGTCTGCCTCCAACACTTCCTTTTTGGTGCATGCTCGTCAAAGCTCCTTTTGCAAGCTCCCCTTTACTTCCCTTCTTCCTGAATTTTGTGGGTTTGTGCCCACTTGCTTTACTTTTGTCAAGGGCTTCGTTTGACCCTTTTTGTGTGCCTCTGTCCATCTCCTTTCTAGTGCACATTTTTTTCCTTCTCTTCTCCATCACCCTTTCATGTTCTTTGCACAACATGCTTGTGTGGTACTCCCGTTGTTTGCTTTTCTCCTCTTCCTTGTTTCTCTATGCACTGCTCCACAATTAGGCTGACATTCCATGAGCCATTACTTCATTAGCCCTAGGTTGATTCTTTTCTCCACTCCTTTAGTTTCTCAAATGCCTTTGTGCAACCAACTTGCACTCTCCTTGCCAACTCCCACTTCATCTTTCATTATGATCTTTGGCAGTTCTGCTCCTCTTTCGAAAGTGTCTTCATGCCTTGCCCAATCAAGATTGCGCTCCTATCAGTGTCTTGTTGATCTCACTTTACCTCTTTTCAACTTTTCTATGCCATGCGTAAACAAAATTTCGCTTTCTTTCTCTGCTACAGGCTAGTCATGATTCGCCCATCTACCTTGGTCGTTTCCTAGCGCTATGCGCTTTAACATTGCCTCCTCAGTTGGCTACAAGCCAACTCCTCCTTGCTTGCTTTGACTTTCATGTAGGCATCTTTGCTTTTTGTGCTTTCTCTTGCGCGTCTCCACCCTTTGCCTCCTAGGCAAGTCTTATCTTCTCCTTGCCCTGTTCCTTGCGCGCTGTTGCAACCAGACATTTGTTCCCTTCCTATTGTTGCCTTAATGCAACATTCTTCAACTTTTTGGGAAACTTGTTTTCCCATCTTTCTTCCTTTCCCACCTTCTTTTGTGCCTTCTCTGTGCGTTGCTTTCATCATGCATCTTGTGCCTTTACATCCTCAGGGTCTTTTGTGCTTCTCCCTTTTCTTCTTCCTTGCACGTTACTTTCTTTATTGGTGCACCCCTCCTTAGGCGGATCTTGCTTCTGCCGAGTCAAGCTAGGCTTCTCCAGGGTTGTTCTTTCTTTCCTCCTCGTCCTTGCATTCTTTTGTTTCTTGGCATAGTTTCATAGTTTCACTCTTCGCATTTGCACTTAGGTTCAATTGTGGGCTGACCTTCTTTTTAGCTTCTCTGGGGCTTTAGTCTATACCCCGCGCAATGCGACCCTTGCGTTTTTTCTTTGTTCACCTTTGTGCCTTGCACTAGGCATGTTTCATCAACTATTCTGCCGTTGCTACTTGTGCCCTATTTTCGTGCAATTTTTCTTAGTTGATGTTCCCTTCCAGCGCTTTTGCCTCTTCGTGCATCTCTAGACTTTGCATTTTTGCTAGCTACCTCACGTTTAGTACTATGTCAGCCTCTAGTTGCTTTCCTCGCAATACTTGTTCTTCATGCTCTACTCTTGGCGCGTTCCAAACTTTGCGCCTTTGTGCTAGTTGCTTCAATGTTTGACGCTTGGCTAGCCTTAGTTGCACTCAGCGCAACTCTGCGTTTTTCTTCCTTGGCATGTATTCTAACTATTGCACCACTATGATAGCGGCCTCAAAGTTTGGTGATCAGCTAGCCTTCAGCTGACCCTCCTCAACTTTGTCCTTTCCTTGGCACCTCTTGATCATTGTGTCGCTATGCTAGCTTCCTCAATGGTCGACGCTCTGCTAGCCTTAATTGCTCAACGTAGCTCGAGCACTCTCCTGCAGGGCTTGTCTACTCCATCTACTCTACATGTCTTTCTAAACTAAGCACATCTCTGCGATGGTAATTATCATAGTTCCATGAGAACGCGTCCCCCCAAAACCCCCTCGTTTCGGGGACGGGGATGTCCCCCAGTCGTCCCGCCACCTCTGTCAAGTTCCGTCGCCATCCCGGGGATGTCTCCCTCTGAGAGGGGATGCCCCCTTTTTGGAGGGATGTCCCTGAGACTTTTGGGCGTCCCTTGGACGTCCAGGGAACTTCTGGGTGTCCCCTGGACGTCTAGGGGACTTTCGGGTGTCTCTTGGACGTCCAGGGGACTTCCAGAAGTCTCGGGGACGTCCAGGCATCCCCCATGCAAGACAAAGTCATAAAGTGTTTTTTTTTCAAATAATATTTTTTTTTTGGATTTTTATGCTTTCTACGCTAATCCGTCCAGGGGACACCCAGAAGTCTCGGGGACATCCAGGCATCCCCCATGCAAGACAAAGTCATAAAGTGTTTTTTTTTCAAATTAAGTTTTTTTTTTGGATTTTTATGCTTTCTACCCTAACCCTAATTGCTAGTGGGACCCACCCCCACCCCCAAGGCCTCCCAAAAGCCTTTCGTTTGTTGTCCCAGGTTTCTAGTTCTTCTGCTGCTAAGAGGAATTGGTCTACTTATAGCTGGATTCACTCCATGAAGAAGAACAGTGTTACCTCTAAAAGGGCAAAGAAGCTTGTCGCTGTACATAGTGCCTTGCGTCTCATTGACTGCAACACACTTGCGTACAAGGAGAGTCCAATAGCCGGATGGGATGTAGAGCCAGAGGAGCCAACACAGATTGATGATGATGCTACATAGACAGGGCTGGTTGGTATTAGCTTGGAGGAGCTTGAGCGTGTGGAGTCCAACAGTTCTAGTGATGAGGAGTTCCACATTGGGGATGATTAGCCATTGAGTCATTTGTATTTACTTGTAATTTTTTAATCTAGGGCTCTTGTGAATATGAAAAATAGTATGAAAACTAGCTTTCAGGTTAGGTGCATTTCAAGTTTTTTTTTCCAAGGTTGCCATAGAAACTTACAGCTGGAAAAAGAATAGAGGTCCATTGGTGAGTTTGACAAAAAAATTTACTATTTACTTTTAGTTATTCACTATTGTATTTTGTTTTTGAACATTGTTGATACTTGATTGTAATCATGAATCATCATTATGAAATTTTGAAAATTCAATGTTCAATTATCAATGTTTATTGTTTGATGTTCAATGTTAAATTGTTAATGTTCATTGTTCAATAGATCAAACTTGAAACTTAAATGATTAAATCGCAATGTTAAATTGTTGATGTTCAATGCAATATATAGATACTTAATCCTTATACATCTTTTTATAACTAATTTTTCAAGTACTATATGTATTTCAGCACTGCTATCTCGCCACCCCAAACTTAGGTCCCCCATCCCCCCGTCCTAGAAATGCGTCCTCACGTCCCCCGTCCCCGAAACGCTATAGAACTATGGTAATTATGCTTGCATGCTATTCCTCGACTTCTACCTCTAGGTCTTGTTTCATGTCCTGCGGGTCTTCCTCTATATCGCTACAGTTGTGCGCCTCATACCGTGCATCTATACACTTATCCACCTTTAGTCGATTTCTCCTCATCTTTTTTTTTTGGGTAGATTGTCTCTGCTTTCTTGTCTACTCTTCTCCTCTCACGCCTTGCATCTTGTGTGCTTTAGATTCAACTTTAGGTTGACCTCTTCACCTCCTCCTTTTCGACCTCAACTCCTTGTCTTAGGGTGTATGCATTTCACCCTACCGCTTGCTTTGCTCGACAGCTTTGGGTTGCACTCTTGGTAATTTTTCCTTGGCACATTCTTCACGCCACACACAAGAACACTTGACCCATTTTCTTCCTCCTGGCATCTATGTCTCCTGTGTAGGTTGTTCTTCGCTCAACACATTCTTCTATGTTGCAACTGTCTTGGTGGAATGATATCCACCTTACTATCGCCCATTACTCTCCGTGGCAACTGGGTCTCCTCTACTCCTGCCTTCACACAACTCTTGCTCAGATGCTCTTCGCCTTTGGTGATGACTTCTCTGCTACCCTTGGGCCTCTTCCCAATGTTGGCACCTTGACTTCTATCGCTGGCCGGTGATGCTTGAGACTTCCTTCTAACTTGAGGCGGCTCTATGAGTACACTACTTGGTATGGTAGTGCGGAAACCACATGTTTCCATCTACCCACCTTTTCCTTCCCTCACCATTTTTTCCTCTCTTCAAAGTCTCTAGCCTCTTATTGTGCTGCCCCATACCTTGCTCCGCAGGCACTTCGCTTCTACGAAGTACCCTACACTCTTCAATGCGATTTTGCGCATGACATCCACGACCCACTTCATCTTCTCCCTTGGTTCTTCTTCTCCTTGCGTTGTTGTGCTCTGCAATGCCTGCATCCTTCTTTGTGCTCTTCGTTCTCTACCCATCCGTGCTCGATGGAGAATCTTTTCTTGGCACCTTCTACCCAATACTTTGATTGGAAGATGTTCTTCGCACCCTGAGTGCCTCAGATCAACTATTCTATTGGCACTCCTTGTCTTTTCACCTCTGCGCTAGTTGGCCTTGATCGGTGATTTTGCTTGCACTGCTCCCTCCTTTTGCGCTTGACTGTCTCAAATCGACAGTTCTGTCAGTGCTTCCTCTCTCAAATTACTTCTACGTAGGTTGCCTCTGATCGACGATTTGCCCGCTATGCCTTTCTTATGCCCTTGGTTGCCTCTGATCGACGATTATGCTGTGCCTTTCTTTCCCTGTATGCTTGACTGCCTCAAGGTTGGCGATCGGTCAACGCTCAAGCTTTTAGGCCACCCACTATTGCGTTGCATTGGTGCAATCCTACGTAGGTGCATTGGTACTCTTTGAACTCGTTCCACAAATCTTTGTTGCGATCCTATGTAGCTCGTCCGCTCTTTGCTGGTTGCCTCATGGTTTGGCATTATACCAATTCTTTCTATTTTTCAACTCTCTCCACTGGCTGCCTCAAGGGTAAGTGGTAAGCTAGTCTTCACCTTGCATCACTCTGCTTAGTGGTTGCCTCAGTTTGGCATTCTACCAACGTTTTTGTTGCATCATTTTATACTCCTACTTGTAAGCTCTTCTCCCCCTGCATTTCCCAAGGGTCTCGACCTTAATATGATAGCGATTGATGCAGTCATGGTAGGGGTTCCCAGTGAAAGGACGCCTCACCACACAACTATTAACTATATGTAACGAATTCTCAAACACATTTTATTAATCAAACGTGGTTACACGATATTATGAGCTTCACAACTTTACAAAGGGGCCCTTGTTTCCCTTCTAAGAGCTCTCGGTTCTCACAACACAATCTCTCAATTCTGTGTTTTGGCAGGGTTCGGCCCTCCTATATCCTCATTCTCAACAACAACTACAACATCAACTATCAACCATCAACAACTGACCATCATCAACAACCCTTCTTGGCTGGCGTGACACATCTATTTATAATTATTGTGGCTTGGTCTTTGTCTTCTTTGGTCAAGGGAACAGACAAATGTCTCCAAGTAGCCTTGGTGCCAACGATAGGCCTATGCTAGGGTGGCTTAGGTTGAGTCTGATCTCGAGCCTCACAGTTTTGACAACAGATAATCAGATTTGTCTCATAGATCTTGTTGTCCCGTGCCATCACATCAGCTCTAGCTCTGCTAGGTGTTATCCTTTATAGCTCGTTGATTGACCATTGTCTTCCTTCTTGCCTGTGGCTTTGCGTCTTGCTTTTGTGATCCCCTTGCTATGCTTCTTTCCTTTCGTGCTCTGTTTGCATTATGTAGCTTCTCGGGTCTCTGCGCTATCTTTGCTTTTGTTTTATGTGCCACCTCGTGCGTTTCCCAACTAGCTTCCCTTTGTGTTTCGTTAGTGAGTCCTTTTGCGCTATCCTCCAATGCTTAGTTCTCTTGTTCACCTGTGCGCTCTAAAACTTAAGTGGTGCAGGATAGCTGATTTATTTGGGATGCTCTTGCATCAATTTTCACATGGATAAGTGCCCAGGGTAATAATAATCTTAAGAAATTTATAAAGAAAAATTGAAAATGATACTCCTAGTTTTGCTGAAGATGTGAGGATGTCCCATGAGATCAAGTGCCTCTGGATCTATGCTAAATCTTACATGCATTTCTGAGAGTAATCTTTAGTGGCCAAAACTCAAGGAAAAAATAAAAATGAGTACTGCAAAAATCAAAGCTAAGAAATATCCAGAATTAGGTGTCGTGTCCTAGGCACATCTAGGAGTCATTATAATGTCAACGCCCCAGTCTATATGAGTGAAATATGTGCTGAATGTTTGGAAACTGGATTTTGGATAAAATGAATGGAATCTATGCACCCCTTTTGAGATGTGGGATGAACCTGTGAAGCACGTCTCAAAATAAAGGAATTACAAGCATTATGTGTAAGATAAGGTATAAACCCAATGATGTGGAACATAGAAAGATATCATCTTGGAAGCATGTACGTTATAATTAAGTTGCCCAGCACAAGGCTATGAAGTAATAAATATTAGCACAGGGGTAAGATGTCCCCACATGCAAGATGTAAGCAATATAGCAAAAGGGTGGTGTGCCCCTTATGAAGGCAAGATATAAGCAATGCAAGCTCCATAAGAAATGCCCCATGTTGGCATAATATATAAGAAATGCAGTACCAACAACATAAGATATAGCAATGTAAAGCACAAGTATGGGTTCCTGCCCTAAGTAGATGCATGATATATATTGTGGCAATGTAGGCAAGAACATGAAAACATTTGCATGATATGGATCATGGCAATAAAGACCTTGAGACACGTGTGGACACATGACTAAACAGAGATCAACTAAGCAAAATGTAAAGCACAAGGACACAAAAAGAAAATTAATTATGGAAGAGGTACTGAGACAAAAACAATGAATTCTTGGGAGCAAAAGATAGAAAAAAGTGACAAATGACTAAGAATAAAAAATTAACTAGAGTCAAATGGAAAAGACAAAACCACAAACATCTAAATAAATTTGAAACAACTAAATGACTGGTCATAAAAAGAGGACAATTATAGAGATAATCAAGCATATATTAACATAATAAATTGTAAGTCTCAAATATAGAACCGTTGCAAATGCATAATATTAATTAGATTTTTATAATGTTTTCCTTTTAATTGTTTTATGGAAAAGTGGTTTCCCATTAAAATGCAATGCATCTACCCATACATCTTTGCAATCACATCTAATCACATTTGACTTAATAAAACTGTAAAATCAAACCTAATTGCATAAAAGAATATTCTAGAATAATTGAAATGTGCAAAGTGGGGTTTCCTAGAAGGATATTGAATTGGTGAGAATCTGGGGATAGTTGGAAGAAACAAATAGTGGGAAACATGTCTAGACAACAAGGAAGACAACCCCAAAAACTCGGAGTGAACAAAGAACTTTTTCCCAGATACCAATCTTTAAAATGCCACCGTTAGATTTGTATTGCTACATCTCTATCTACTTTCAGATCTGTAGAACTAATTTGACGACCTTGTTCCTCTACTCTTGGGCTTCGAAAACCCCACTCACTTTTTCTGAATTCATTGTGAGTCATTGGAAAATTGATTTCCTTCCTTGGAATGTAATGTCCCCAAATGGGACGAATTAGCAAATAAGGGATTTCCCCCAAATTCTCTTATAGCGGATTCAAAAATTTGTAAACCCTAGTTGCAAATAAAATTCACAATTTCCTTATTTAATGCAAGAAACCCTAGATGCCAAGAATGAAGGTTTCATAGGATAATTTCCGCCATAAAAATAATCTGAAAATAAATAATTAATTTCAGATTTAAATTCCTCAAATGAATACCTTTTTCTTTTCGGATGCCACAAAATAAGTAGAGAAAATCAGATTTAATCCTTGAATTTTCTGTTGCTGTTCGGAGACTAAAATACCTCTGAAAACCCTTGCAAAAGTTGGTGCCCACCTCAAAAAAATAATAGAAAATTCCAGCACTGGGTTTTGGCCTCTAAATTGCCAAATTGACCCCTCTAGGTCAATCGTCACCCTCTTGAAAGCCCTAGAAAAATAGCAGAAAAATAGTATGGCAATTTCCAGCCTTTTTTTAGCAAGAAACTATTCCGAAAAAGGTTAGAAAAATTAATAATAATTTCTGAAAATTATCCATTAATTTTCCGTCTGCAATATCCCTCACGAAAGGTCCAAAATACCTCAAAGATGATTGGAAAAATATGGAATAATTGTAGATAATAATTTAAGAGTATTTTGTCCACAAAAATGCCTTCAAACCCTAGCGTCCACTCCTCTAAGTGGTTCGCTCCACTTGCAGATTTGTTAGAATAATTTTAGCAAGCAAGAAATGCGAAAAAAACACATAATCAAACCCTCAAAACAATCTCCAAACCCTCCCAGATAGTTTGTTCCACCTCTAGGGTATCAAACAAGCTTTCTGTATCAAAAGGTGGTGTCAATAGACACCTTTGTAGAGAGATCAATCACCAAGTAGAGCAAATCTATTGGGCATGCATCTCAATAGCCTTCTTCACGCAGGAAGAACAAGATAACAAATTCAACATGTCCTCCTTGAAGCCTTCGTCTTCTCTTTATACCTTTCAAAAGGTTTTGGACCCCTTTTGGAAAGATAAACGTCTTTCCTTTTCTTCACTTTAGGTCCATGCTAAGAATTTCCCCTTTTTGAAATTATAACAAAAATTAGCCTTTAATTAAAATAAAGAGTAATAAAAATTACTTTTAAGGCCAATTTACTTCACTTACACTTTTAGTGGTAAAAACCACTTTTAAAATATTTTATTAATTAATTTAATAATTGCCTTGTGATAAAAATCACTATTTCGACAATTAATATATAGTTAATAAAATAACTTTCCTCAATAAGGACTCCTTTAGTCTATGGGGAGATAGACTAAAGGTCTTCATACTTGTTTTAACTAAGAGGGGGAAAATGGGGACATTACATGAAACCTTAATAACCCAACACAAACCAATAAAAAATAGGGGAGTCAATGAAGGACTTATGTTATCCCTCCATTTTTATCATGCCCCTGTTTTGGAATAAGTTTGTAAGACAACACTCAATGCAATTTTACAAACAATTCATGGATGCAAGCTCTAATCCCTTTTTTTGAACTAGCATGAACAAGTAGCTTAGTGCAAATGGAGTCTACAATCTTTAATAAATTCTGCTTTGAACACTTTTTAATAAATGCTAGACTCTTGCTTTAGCAGTAATGGAACATTCTCTTTTCTTTCATGTCCTACATGCACTAATGCCCCTGTATATTTATGGATTTCTCAAATTCAAATTAGGACATTATTAGTGTGTAAGCCGACACACAAGTAGAAAGATTAACAAGAAGAAAACAAGACAAGGACCCAAAACAAGGGTTAGAAGGGCCCACAAAAAGGGTGACCAAAACAGTAGTGGTATGATTTTGGCAGACCAGAATTGTAGTGCTACATTTCTGGTCAAAACCCAAGAACAACAAGAAAACAAGGGGAGGAGAGAGAAAACCAAGTAAAGAGAAAATGAAAGGGAAAGTAGATGAACCAAAACTTATAGATAATGTGCCAATAAGAACTTAACATGAACCGATAATTAAAAACACACAAGTACCCTAGAACAATTCAATTTGACAACTAAAACTACCCCTAGACCAAAATTAGGTGTCTACACTAATGTAGGAAGGCGATATGGCCCCAACCCAAAATGTGATATAGTTAAATGGGTTTTTCATCAAAATGCAATACATCTATCCATACACCTTTAATTAAGTCTATTTAGATGTAAACTAGCAAACCAGACCTAATTCATTAATCCAAATCCAAAGCAATAAATGACTAGTAGAGGGTTTAGAAGAGTATCTTGATTTTTGCGAATAGATCATATCCCCCAAATTGTGTACTCAATGTTTCTAGGCACCCAAAATTGTAGACAACACGTTTCTAGTAAATGACATGCAAGCAAAAACTGTTTTGACGATTGTGTTCATTAGGTTCAGGTCTTGGAAAACCTCACTTAGTATTGCACTCATGCACACTCTAATAGGGCACTTGAACCTGAAAATGATAAGGAGAAGGATTTCTTTTGCAGCCTATGTTTTGGGTCAGCAGGGTGTTTTAGGCACTAGCTACTATTCAGGGCTCTCAAGGGTATACAATATCAAAGACAACATACCGAGTCGTAAATGACATGCAAACACAAACTGTTTTGACAATTGTGTTCATTAGGTTTGGGGCTTCGAAAATCTCGCTTAGTATTGCACTTATGCAAAGTCTAATAGGGCACTTGAACTTGATAATGATGAGGAAAAGGATTTTTTTTAGCAGCCTATGTTTAGGGTCAGCAGGCTGTTTTAAGCATTGGCTACTCATCAGGGCTCTCAAGGGTATACAATATCAAAGACAACACACTGAGTAAATGCAACAATGATTTAAGCCAAGTAATCCAGTGTGATGCAATGTGTCATTCTTATAAACTTCAATGCTACAATGATTAAGCCAAGCAGTCTAGTGTGATGCAATGTGTCACTCTTATGAACTTCAATGCTATAATGAATGCTTTCTAAATGCTTGCTTGAGTTTGCTAGAATGCTAGCAAATGCTCAATAGAATGCTGTGACAATAAATGCTAGATGCTCTTTTAGGTTTCCTTTATATTCTTGGATGCCTTCTAGATTATCCTAAATGCACTACTGTATATGTGTACTTACAGATTTCTTGAATTCAAATTAGGCCCCTTTGGCACTCAAACCAACATATAACGGGAAAACAACCAGACAAGCCGGGTCCACAAACCCATGGGGGACCCTAATGGGCGAAAAGATCTTACACCTTAATAAACTCAAAGTGAATGTTTTTCTGGGGACCATAAAAAACAGAGGTGGACAGAAAGAAGAAAGAGGGAGACATGCTAGAGAAGAAATAAAAACAATGCAATAACGCCTAATTTAGATCAATAATTGACAAACACACAAGAACCCTAGAACAATGCAATTTTACAACTAATAAATGCCTAAGGGCCATTTTTCGTTGTCTACACTAGGCTACAGTCAAAACAAAAATATCAATCAATTTGGTTGTTGAATTGAGGAAAGATACGGAAAACAAGGGATTTATTAAACTTTAAAAGAGTATATTCAACAAATTAATGTCTGTTACAAATACCTAGTGAGATCATGTTTGAGAAAAAGACTCTAGTTGATGATGCACACCCAAACTAGCACACTGATCATTAATACCTGAAGAGCAAACCAAGATTGACATTTGAGAAAGTCACTGGACAATTAAAACTTTGCCCCATATTAGACTGTTCATGCGGTTAGTCCTCAACATGAAAACACTTACGGGAGACACATTAACAGCGAATGGCTGGAGGGATCCCTCTAGGCATCCAAATTGCCTCCAAGCCCAAGAATCTATTAAGCACTTACTAATCCACAATTCTTTTTCCCAACCTTTCTAGAAGAGGGTGGCAGGATGGTTATTCTTCATTTGCCATGTGCCATTATATTATTTTGAAGCTACTATCGTCATGGCCACACACTGGATCAGAATCACCATACATCCAACCTCATGGTAGGATTCCAACATTTGTATGACAGAATCTCTATTTAGAATGAAATGAAAGAATTGTCAAAGGGAGTCATTGAAACATTGAATCAAAACTACAAATATATCATAACATAAGATTCACAAGGTTAATTCATAATTGGGGCAGCTTGTTGTTAATCACTGACGTGTATGATATGATGGTTACTTTCTCATTACAAGATTCCAAGGTTTGTAATTAAGCTGTGAGGGACATGGGCATTGACACAGAAACCATATCACAAACGTGATTTTGATGGCACAGTTCTCATAAGTCAAGTGATGTAGGCATTGGGGTCTAAAACTGAGATTGCAAAGAACTAGTTTTTGCATTCTTCAAACGTGCAGGACACACCACCAATAATGTTGTAGAAGCATGGTCTTTACTCCAAGCTACCTTGTTTGTCAAAATTTAGGTTTCAACTAGTCGTTAAAGGAGTTTCTAAGCTTATAATATCCCTAGCGAGTAAATGTCTTCAAGTTTATTCTCCTGTCGATGGCCCACCTCGTCACTCAAATTTGAGATTAAGCTTTTAATCTGAAAATCAATCAAGCCCTCCCCTGTTTTCAAAGAATTAAAATAAATCACAATCTACGAGGATAAAATCAGCCAGCGATTTTTCTTGCAAAGAAAGCTATTAAGATTGATTTAGGCGGCAAAAAAAAATTGATTGCACAATTCCAACCATATACATCATGCTATGACGTGGTTGTGGGAAAGGAATGGAGATTGATTGTGGTCTGAAACTTCACCAAGCCCTGTAGATTTGCAAATCCCTGAGAGAGATTGTGAAGATTGTTTGTTGTACAAATTCTACCGTGCTTGCAAGAGGAAGGGACTCACATGGAAGAAAATTGTTGCTGAGATTCTTACCAAGATACAACAGTGAAATCTCAACTTTCCCCGAGAGATGTATCAAAACTTGACCAAAAGCAGGGCACAATCTTTCTTCTCAAACAACCGTGCTAAGTGATCATGGACAATGGCATGTATCTCAGATGTGTCAAGCTTCCAACCTTACTCGTATAAGTTGTATTGATTTGTGTTTGACTGGTCATCTGGTGAACAACACACTGAATTGTTAAAACTTTAGATGTGTTATAGGAGGAAGTAATTAATCACAACAATTGTACTGTAGAGATAATTCCAGAACTGAAACCAAATGTGGATCTACTTAGCCCTAAACAAAGATTATTGAAGAAAACATGCACGTTAACTACTCTACCCCATTCTCATAGTATACTCCAATAGATCAATATCACACAAACAAAGAGTTAGAGAAAGAAAGAGCATTAGGGAACAAATGAGTGGATTGGTGGTATTGGGAGATACCGTTTCATGCTTATGTGATGGGAGAATAGAAGGCACTCACGCCTCTTTTGTATGTGGCCTCTACATAAGTAAGGGTATGATACTAACCCCCTTTTTAAGGATCTCTTATAGGGGCCTTAGATGGGTCCTTGTAGTACAAGGGGTATGGAGTTTGTTAGCAAATGAGAAGAGATGATTGAAAGCACTTGATGCACTTGATGATTTGTGATCAGTGCAAGATCTTATTTATGCAATCCAAAATTGGTTACAAGGAGGTTACAGAAGTTATTAGTTAGGCATTAACTAATAAGCAGTTAAGTCTTTACAATATTCAACACCCCCTCTTAATGACTAAACCGGAAACAACACCAAGTTTGTCCCGAAATTTTACAAACAAAATAGGACCAAATAGTTTAGTCATTACATATACAGACTGATCAAGAAATATCAACATGAAATCAGCAGTCCTTTGACATTTTGCTGCTGTCCAATGTGGAAACTTCGGTGTCGACAACAACCAAACATGATAGCCAACAACAAAAGGAAGATCTGACCATGTGGACATAAGATATAGCAAGTTGTCCATGTCTACGATGAGTGATTCATTGACTGGTAATCAATCAACTATAGCTGATGATTTCAGTGCAATCTCCAAAAGTTTGAATCTAGAACCCTGGAGATGTTGATCAAATAAAACATCCCAGGCTTGTGAAGCCTGCCGAAGTCCATACAAGGACTCAATCATCTTGCAAAACAAATGATCACTATGGGGAACTCGAAAACATTAGGGTGCACCATATAGACCTCGTCCAAATATTTGGAGAGAAGCAACTGATTTGTGACCATCTTCGCAGTATAAGCATCCTCATCAATTCCCCCTTGTTGGGAAAAGCCTTTCGCAACAAGATGAGCCATGTACTTGTGCAAAGTACAAAACAAATCCACCCATTTGTATCCAATGGAGTGTAGAACTAGCCGTTCAAATACCATACCAAAGTTAGAATCTAGAGCAAAATGACCATGCTCTACTGAACAAACAACCTTATTCCCGGTTCTCTGACCCATTGAATTTGACCAAGGCATTCCATCCTCCTACACAATTACTAGTGCATTCGACTGAGATTGAGGAATTGCATCCTCATGCACATCTTGTATAGTGGATATTCCCTCCACCACTAATGCATGTAAGTTGACTAGATCGGGATCAACAAGCCTATCCTTTCGGACATCTTGTATGGTGGATTCATCCTCCACTCGTGCATCTACGTTGACTGTGGTAGAGTCAACGAGTCTATACAGACCACCTTGCCCAATACCCTGGGCAATTACCTTATCCTATCTTATATCAGACACAACACACTGTTTTCCAGAGAAATTTACAACAATACTGGGATTTTTCGTTGATCGAATACTAGACAGTAGATTTTTACTTAGGCTAGGAACATACAAAACATTACTGACTATGATTGTTTTTGCATTATTAAATTTTATATGAACATCTCCTATCCCCTCTATTGCATATGACATGCCATCAGCTAAAGAAACTAAATCAAAATGGTTTGTACTTGCAGTAAATTTGACATACCAATCTTTACGACATGTAAAATGCCTAGATGTGCCTGACTCAATGAACCAGATACTGGTATGTGACTGTGAGTATGATGCCACAAGGGCATACTCTTCTTCAGATTCCCCTTCTTCAATTGCTGCCACATTTGTTGCTTGATTGGTTTGCTGGGAAATATGCAAATTGTCGCTTCTAGGAATCCTTTTTCATATGCCCAACCTTATGACGGTAAAACCATGTTACCTGATACTTTGAAGATGAATCCGTAGAAATACGTTTCCACTTCCCTTTCCCCTTCCCCTGAGCAACAAGTGCACTTTCTTTGTGTCCAACACTGGACTCCTCTGCTTGTCTCTGTCTCCGTTCCTTTTGTAGCAGATAGAAACTCACCTGATCCAATGTCAATGTCTGGCTTTCCGCCATCAAATGAAGAGCCTCCAGGAAAGATTCGTAGGATGGTGGCAAGTTGTTTAGAACCAGTGCCACCATGTCGTCATCATCAACCTTCTTGTTAATAGCTGAACGCTGGTCTCAGAGATATTTCATCCAAAGTAGGTGATCTGATAGAGAATCACCCTCATTCACCTTGATAGAGAATAACATATTTTTTAGGTACAATACTTGACTTTTCTTCGAAGTTTGATACTTGTTCTGCAAACTGGTCCATAACGCACTTGCCATAGTGGCATTCCAGACCTCAGGAATCATATAATCTGACACGGATAGCTTCAGCAAGAGCAAAGCCTCTTTATGACGCTTGTCATAATCTACAAAATCCGTAATAGGTCCTGCCTCAGTGCTAAGAATCATTTTGTCACAATTGCGATATTTCACAATCGTTAAAATTTTATGACTCCACACATTATAATTTTGCTCAGTCAATTTTTGGGCCTCCGGAAGGACGAGGTTTCGGATATTTGCCATTTTTCACTCTGAAAAACGATTTTGAACCAATAAAAAGATTCCTGTTTGAACCAATAAAAAGATTTCCGTAAAAATTGAACTATAATAATTAAAAAAAAAAATCATTTCCTTATTCCATTCAAATTTTCACTCATATGGAAAAAATATTATTAAAAAATCTGAAAAACCTATAAAAACTCATGGGAATTTAATGCCCTTGTGCCTTGGCGTTTTGACTGCAACTTCCACGAAATTCTTCTAGGGTTTGTTCGTGCCCTTGCCTTTGATTGTGTCGTTGGCCCTGCCTTGGCGTTCATGCCTTGCTTGCAACGCAGGTGTAAAATGATTGTAGGGTTTTCGTGCCCTTCCAACACTTGTCGTTTTGACTGGAATTTACGTTTTGATATGTCATAGAAACCACCCACGACCCACGACCTTGAGCACCTTCACCTTCACGACCCACGACCTTCCTCAACTTAGTTCCATCCAATGCCTCCACTGTGCTGCATACTTCCTCTTCACGTCTGCTGCTATTGCGATTTGCTTCGATCTTCCTTTGTTAGCCAACCCTCGACGACCTCTGTATGCTTGCAAAGACTGCCGCGAGTTTTTGGACTGTCTTTTCACGATTTCCACAATTTACTTCCGTGCCCTCGTCTCTCCCTTCGTCGACTGCTTGCGTAACTTCCACGACACAATTTCTACGATTTACTTCTGTGACTCAAGAAATCGCCATGACTTTGATTGTGTTTTCTTCCAGTCTGCTCTCGACTTTGATGATTCGTGCCCTTTCTCCGATGCTGCAAACTCTTTCACGACTTGTCTGCTTCGAACCTCTGATTTCTTTTGCGAACTTCGAGCTTCCTTCCTTCACAAAAATCACATCTCTTTCTGTCGGGAATGAACTGTTTTCCTTGTCGATTTTCTTTTGCTTGTGCCTTCCGTGATTCTTCACGAAAACCCTTCGTGATTTTGCAAAACTTGATTTAGTTTCCATGACCTTTGCAAATCTCTTCTATATTCCTTCTCTCGTTTGTACCCTAACACTAGGGTTTCCTCGAACGAATCACCCGTACCTTTCCGACTTCTTCGAGTGGGGGCTCTGATACCACTGTTAGCAAATGAGAAGATATGATTGAAAGCACTTGATGCACTTGATGATTTGTGATCAGTGCAATATCTTATTTATGCAAACCAAAATTGGTTACGAGGAGGTTACATAAGTTATTAGTTAGGCATTAATTAATAAGCAGTTAAGCCTTTACAATATTTAACAGAGTTTATGAGCCTCCATGAATGAATGGAGATAAAAATGTACATAGAGAACAATATTTGTTTTAAGGAACTAACTACTTTCCCTGATTTGAGAGGTATTTATAGCAATCTCTGAGAAGAGATGTAAGCTTATACTCTCATATTATTACAAAATGATAGCAATCTCTAAGAAGAAATGTGAGCTACCACACTCCACTCTTTCTGATTTCTACTTTGAGGGAATGACTATGGATCTCCCTCTATGCTTTGCTCTACATGCAACAGTATGTGTAGGTGCTGGGAAAGAGCAGATGAAGTAATTTATATGTAGAATCCAATGTAGAAGAAGATCAGACTTGTCTTGAGAATCCAGCAATCTATGTGACAAGTGTTCCCCTACCAAGAAGCAAAGAGGATCTGTCGTGAAGTGTAATACATCAAAACACAATATTTCAGGATTTTGATACATTTTTGTACTTTGTGATTTTGGGGATCATTTGTTCTTTGTGATTTGCTACTTGGCACCGAGTCATCTCGAAGTTGTTGCTGAGCTAGAATATGTGATGCGGAATCGCTGCCCCTTTGCCCCACAATGGGAGCCTAGCAAACAAAAGGTGCTTCTGTTGGCCTGTGTTACCATGCCATAGATCACATTACTATGTGCTGAGGTGCTGCCTAGATCAAGCGCCTCTCCATGAAAAACAATGTCCCTGCGTGTGTCAAGTTTTGAGATCAAGTGTGGAAACTTCTTCTCTACTTGAACTTGGGTGAACCATTTTCCTTAGTGGACAAGCTGACTTGCTTTAACAACTTTGCAAAAAGGTACGTATCGATTTTGGGTATATCTTGTCATTTCGATCTGATATTTTGGCTGCAATGCCATTAGGATTTAACTTTGCTGATCCAAGGTTTTCAGCTGTATTTAGCTTTCTCCATAACGTTCCACTTGAGGATGTGGTGCAAGTCATGAAAGACTCTATTCAAACACATTGTCTTCGACTTGGTTGTTAATGGTGTGAGGTCCATAACAAAGATGCTCAAGGTTTAACAATTTTTTCTTTTGTAGATGCAACCATACTTGGCGACCAATCTTGTTTTAGTGTAGTGTTTGATGCTGATAATGATGCTACTTGTACTTAGCATTGGTTTTCTGCAGGATGTCATGCACTGTTGTTGTTTATGCTGAATTTACTAAATGAACTTTATTGCTTTGTCCTCGGCCCTACAAGACGTTGCCAACCCTGGAATGGGCAGGGACAGCTAAGGAAACTTAAGCTGTTTTTGTTGGGCTAAACATTCACTGTTGGCCAATGGTGCACAAGGCCTTTTGAGTTGACCTGATGCTTGCATCACTTTCCTCACATGCCTTTATAATTGGGCATCAAGGCTACAACGGTCTACAATAAAATCTTTTAATTTTCAAAATGAAGTATCTTGGACAACTACTAACATATGAAGTTTTTTTCGTGTATTCTGCTCAAGTAACAATTTTGTTTAATCAAAATCTTTGCTTATGATGTAGGATCTAAACATAAGAGATTTTCATAACTTTACAGCATCATACTTAATCTGTGTTGTCTTTTGTTATTTTGTGTACGCATAATTTTCACTGTTGTGATAAAATTATATACTATAGTATTGAAAATTTAGCAGCTCTATTACACTCCACGATTACTTATCTGTTAGTGTTTTGACTGTGCTGTTGCATGTTAAAAGTTTTGCAGCTGTAATTATAAAGGCTATCCAGTCAGATAGCAACTGAGATGATATTCTTATTTATTATTTTCCTCTATGGTTTTGCAGTTTGACGTGACATTCCCGGCACTTGCATGTTCCATTCTTAGTTTGGATGCCATGGACATCAGCGGGGAGCAGCACCTTGATGTGGTGACT
The DNA here is from genome assembly GCA_037957365.1 of Torreya grandis. Lineage (NCBI taxonomy): Eukaryota > Viridiplantae > Streptophyta > Pinopsida > Cupressales > Taxaceae > Torreya > Torreya grandis. The sequence goes on from JARHVA010001553.1 coordinate 1,072,527, forward strand.
ACTAGATTTTTTTTTATTTGTATTTTATTCATTTTTTAGAGTTTTGTTCACATGATTTTACATAATGGTAGAGAAAACGGGAGAGTATCATGCCATAAAAATGCAAGAGATGAAAATATCTATTATCTAAGTTGAATATGTTACAATTAAAACGTAATGTTTAATGTCTCATTTAAAGATTTAAAAAAAAAAAAAAAACAACTAAAACCTAAATCAAAGTAAATAGCGAATACTAGATACTAAGTGAATACCTCAAGCTCTTTAATATAAGGTGATGGAAATAATCTACAGGCCCTGCACCTCCACGGTGAAACCAACAGATTGTGATACTCTGTTACAATGTACACCAACAAACCATACAGACGCCTACTAGCAGGCTCATCAGAATCTACAAATGAAGCAAACCATGCACAACAATTACACATCAAATTGTTCGCCAGGGATGAAGTAAATCCTGTGCATACAACAGTTGTTCACAGTCCTTGACAGCGAATCCTGTGATCCCTGCAAAGGTTTAAAAAACATAAATTGCCTATTCAATCATAATTTTTAATGATTTTAAAGGGTTTTTTAAGGAATTTTAATCATGTCATCAACGTTTTTATTAAGGGTTTTCAAATTATTTCTGTGCTTCACGAATTTTAGGATGATTTAAAACAATTTTTATGTTTTTTATTGCCGAATATGGATTTTTTACATTGAAATATGGCGAATAATTTAACACAAGTTTATAAAATGGTGGGGGCAATTGAGTACTATTGTTGGCACAAAGTAAGGATGGGATGACTCCTTAAATAGGCCACCTTAATGCTCCTATTTTATTTTTTTCCTCAAAATAGTTTTAACCCTATAGTGGAAAAACCTTTGGAATACAGATTGAGAGACAACCATTCTCCACAAGTGGCATAAACGTATTGCATGGGAAATTTTCATGGTTTTTGCATTCTGTCAGATTTTGTTGCAATTCACATCATTAAACTGATGCACGGTCCACCTCTTCCTCCATCGCTCCAAATCCACACAAGCAGTTCTACTTTTGAGACATGCAACCAAGATTTAACAGTACCCTTTGGCTTTGGATGCAACCGATGTCTTCAGAAATCTCTAGTAATTAATGATCATGTTGATGCTTTGGCCACTTATTGTGCTAAAACACTGTCTTGTTGCAACCCTCGCTTATGGCAATTTATACATTCTAGAAACAATAACAATGATTGTAATAGGGGATAGATTTTAGTTGTGATTGTGTTAGGTACCTAGGGATATGATATAATGATGTATATGGGTTGATGGAGATGCTGACATGTAGTACACATTCCCCTTAGTTAATTATATTGGGTCAAATGGGTGACCTGTGGATTTAGTTGTATTGGGTAATGAGTCGGCCTATATTGGGATTAGTGAGTTACCCTTACATTATTATCAATGAGAGACCTATATATATGAGCTGAATATCATTGTGATAGATGTGGAGCATATGGAAAGTATTCTATCTAGTTGGATTCAATTGGAGGTTATCCCTCTCAAAGTGGAATTTTCATATTTGGAGATATTTGTGGAGTTATTTCTTCCTTGAGAAGTATTGTATGGTAATTATTCCCTATCTCAAGGGAAATTATTGTATTTTTAAGTATATTGGATATTAGGGCATCTTGGCCCCAAAACATTTTTTTTTTGGGTGTGATCTCTATTATATTCTTTATTGTTGTTACTATTTGGTATATTTCTGTATTATGGATATTTGAATCCTTGGAAGTCTTTTGCGTAATTGAATTCAAAAGCATCTGTTTCTACATTGTTTCGTTTCAATCAGTTGCCTTTTTTCAATTCCTGTTGAGAAAGGAGAAATTCATTTATTTATTTTAATTCTTGTTAGTCTGACCTAAAATGATTATTTTTCAGCATAGGAAAAAGCTAAAAATTCTGTGGAATATAAAAATTAATAGTCAATAGCTATATGCATAAATGAGGAAAATTGGGATTTTGTTTTATGGACATATTGTCCCTAATCGTGTAAAGCCGCCAAGTTAGTTGATGTGCTTTGTGCACGGTTTTATTATGAAGGAAGAACGTTCATTTATGCTCACATGTGCTATGCTATTGTGTATGAAAAACAAGAAAAGGGGAAATAGAAATAGAAACAAGAAACATAATATTACATGAATGGTGTCATAGATACTGACCAAAACAACTCAAACAAACAAACACATGCGCACACAGGCGTGCACACACAAACACACATATATTATATGTTATTGTATGGATGTAAACATGCTGTATCTTATCCTTGGGCCTCTGGAAAGCTATTATCACTTCATCAGTAAATGTGCCTGCACACATATTGTTATCCCTATCTTGGTAACTGAGCTAAATGCTCGAGTTATCTATGAGAGTCGTACTTGTAGGTTACATCTTGATGAAAGTGTGATTTTTTTAAGATCGATACGAGATGTCCTTTTTTTTAGTGATGATATCTCTTAAAACATATCAGTAAATTTGGATATTACAGAAGCACATTTTGGTAATAACTAGATTGCTAGTTTAATTGAGAAATATTTATCAGTTTCTTAATGATCCTGGATTATGAAGACTGTGTTATCAATTCATAGCCAGTAAAGTGAATAGAAGTTTGAACTCAAGTAATTTTCTTTTTGGCCTGCAGAAACACAATATTATCAAGAAAAGAATTGACTCACATGGAAATGTCATTGAGACAAGGCCTGATGGAATTGGTGCACCACTGGTTGGTTCTTGTCGCCTTATCATTTCTTTTTGGAGTATTAGGCTATTTCCAGCTGATTGCGATTGACTTTTGTGGATGTTATTCTCTATTTTGGGGACATTCCATTTTTAAAATTTTATGCATGTAACTTAAAAGTTTGCCTGACATTCTGTTCTTTTGGCAGCACAAGTTGCCAGCTCCTTTTATGCTTTTTTCTCTTAGTTCATGCATGCATAACAAAGTTCAGTGCATGAGAGGATTGAAGTCAATTGAATAGATAACACAGAATAGATAAAGTTTGGCATGAAAAAATTAGTGTTCAAAGTATATAGTTTTTCATTCTAGACTTCAAAAAGGTATGAGGGAATAGAAATTTCCTAAGTATGCCATGAACTCTACTCAATACAATTGATTATTTAGGAATTTGGTACTTTATATCGCAGAAATCCAGTAAAATGTTGGAACCTCAATTTGAAAATAGTGGCAAGCCTAGGAGCATGTGAAAATTGGATCTTTAGTCTTAGGTTTATAATTAAAAAATTAAAATATCAGGTGGAATGTTTTCAATACTCAGAACCAGCAGGGAAGATGGTCTGATTTTGAGCATGGTTTTGGGCCTTGCAGCAAGGCTAAATTTATGGGCCTCCCTTACCCTAATCTAAGTATAACAAAGATTCTATCTTTTAACTAGAGCTTTTTGATTGAGATTACAGTTTCTTTTTATTTTGTGTGATAAAATCGCGAGAAAACTTCATGAAGCTATTCCAAACCCTTCTTTTCATGTGGTACGGATCCTTTCTTTTGTGATTAACTAGAGAAAGCACACTTTTATTCGGGTATGCACATGTTACCAAATTTCTCATAAATGCATCTACTTGCTTTTTGGACACATTCAAACATTTTTAGCCAGTTTAACAATAGTTGTGGGATTTAGAAAGTATAAATGTCCCAGAGACATCACTTTAAGCAATTCCAATTAAAAGGTCCAAACAGCCAATAATGTAATATATGACCAAGATCACACAACACGAGATGCATTGCATGGTGGGTACCGATGTACACTAATATTCAATATGCTCAGAATAGATTAACCTTGAGGTAGGGGTACAACACACAATACTTATTATGGAAGGAACCACTTTAAAGCATCTCCGACTGTGAGGTCACAAACCAAATACAACATTCCCACATGGCCTTTAGCACAGTATGATCCCTCTATATATAGCCTCACATCTAATAACCCTATGGTTAGGGTTAAAATCTTTAACCCATGCATTGCTCATTTGGTCTACAAGCTACCCATTTAACACAACATGCCATCCCACCTTAACATGTTTTGTCCCCAAAATTTGTGAAGAAGCTAAATACTATAATCTTTTGAGAACTGCTGACAACTGATACTGGACGTGATCATCCAACCCTCCATATGAGATCTTTTCCAGGCAATGCTTTTCGAAAGTATCATGCTTCCTCTGTGCTGCTTTGATTCCATGTATGTTTGTAGTTGTTGCTCCTTTGACAATGAAAATATCTATAGCAAAGGTGTCTTTGATTCTCGTATATCCATAGTTGTTGTTCCTTAGTTGCTGGGTATATCCATAACTTTTGTCTTGCCTCCATGATTGTTGTCTCTTACGGTGACATGGATGCCAATATGCTGCAACCTTTGGATACACATCTTCCTTATCTTTCACATGTTCTTTTGGGTCTTGAATAGGTGAAGAATTTTAGTTTCCTTCGCAAGTACCCATGCTCTTCTTCCGTTCATTTTAAGATTCTTCTTTGTGCTCTTCTTGCTTTTCTTTAGATTCTTCTTCATGCTCTCGTCTGTCTTCTTAATCCTGTAGGTCACACGTGACTCCGTCCTTCTTTATCTTGTTTGGTTCTTCATACTTTATAATATCTGGCAAAGCCATCTTTTTCTTGTGCCATAACTTTGTGAGCTTCTTTTGCACATATGATGGAACGATACTCAAGGATATCCTAGAACAATATCCAAACTCTCCATATCCTAGAACAATATCCAAACTCTCCATATGTATAGTGTAGAAATATGAATGCAAAAGTTATTTTTCCAGAGTGACCTTCAAATTCTCAAATATTTGAGCCTTCTCCCCATATAGTTGTGGCTCCTCGATATTCCTTGCTTGAACTTGCAACTGCTTAGCCAAGTCAATGTTGATATTTCTTAGATTGGCTTGGAATTTTTCACGTTATGTTGTCTTTGTGATAAGCCGTTGGCCTACCTCATGTATTGCCATCCAGCTGAGGGGTTAACCTTGTGGGTTGGAGGATTAAGTTGACTTATGTGCTAATTGTATCTTCAATTTCTATGATGATGTTTCTTTGGTCCCATTTATCCCAGTGGGTTTGTGAGCTAATTTCTTTCTTTTTATCTCGCTTAACTTGATATCCTTTCTTAGTGTTGGATTATAGATTTATTCCATTCTCTATAAGACACAATTAATTGACTGCTTCATGAGTTATATAATGTATGCTTTGGGCCATCAGAAACTTTTCTGAATTAAAGGGAGAGTCTAATTGCACTCAATTGCCCTATTTCCACATGGGTACTCTTGTCATAAATAATCATCACGACCTTTTTTGGCTAGTGCTGGGTCATGGGAGCAAATAAATGTCTATGAACGGACTTTGTAGCCACTATCACATACATGACTGTAATCTAAACTTGATGCAGATTGAAGAGAAAAACTGAATCATTCGTTAATCATGTCAACAATCTCTACAATAATGTTTCATTTTGGTGCCATTTAGTCATGTGGGTTCACCAATGAACTTGTAATGTTTTCTCATGTAATTTGATGTTACTTCTTCATGTTGAATTGACTGTATCTTCCATTCTGTTTGGAGTTACAATCGGCTACTTCATAATTTTTATTACGCCTATTTTGGGTCATCTCAGACACTGTCATATCAAGGGGAGAGAATTGTACTCGATTGCCTCCGATCAACGTGGACATTCTAGTCATTGAAAATCAACACTGCTTTTTTGCCTCAACTTGATCAAGGGGAAATACAATTATAGGCGAGGTCTTTCAAGCCACTATCAAATACATATGTGAATTTAAAAGTAATATATCTTTATGTAGAGAAATAATAAAGGCGACAAAAGTTTAGGATTTATGATAATTACCTGGATGCAAACCACAAAGAGGTGACATATTTTGCAGGTGGATCAAACCTGCTTGGAGTAAAAACTCTACTTTATATAGAAAAATGATCAATGTTTCATGTTACAATAAATGCCTCGACAATTCACACAAATTCCTCTATAAATGATGTAAATCCATCAGAATTATGGTAATGCCTTTCAAATCCACGAAGAAAATATTTGTAAAGAATAATTAGTAGACATGAAGTGCCAAGAGTGGAAGAAAGAGAGGTAAGATACTGGATGAATTGGAGGAAGTAAAAGAGATAGGGTGTAGAGAAGACTGTCCCCTATGCACTAGCAAAGATGCAAATCCTATGGATAAGTGATGTTCAAAAGGTGTGATTCCCCAAACATGTGCATAGGATTGCAAGTAAGTACAAATCATATGTTGTACAAGACAAGACTTGAATATGTATAGAACTAACAAGTATATTTTCCAAAGGCATGATAATCTTAAATAATTCCACATATCAAACACTTTGGGAAGTAAGCTTTAGACCTTATCATGAAGAAATAGTTGTTGGACCCAACTGAAGGTTACACAATTAATGATCCCCCTTAAAATTTATTTGGGGAAGCTTGCAAAAATGGAGGCAATACCTAAACGAATAGAAACAAATAGAGAGAGAAGGGAGGTGTCATTTTGGAGAGCAGCAGCGAGCGGTGACAAGCGGCGAGCAATGGGCCAGCAGTGACCTTCAGAAGCATGCGAAGGAGGCTAGAACAGATCTGAGCAAGGGCATAGGGAAGAAGATTGTGTCCGAAGAGAATGAGGAGGCAAAACAAATGATTTATTCAGACTGTGTCAACACCCTAAATCCCTTCCATGGCTGTGTGGAGTTTCGCAAACAGTGAATAATTAAATCCAACCCTTCTGCCTGCCCTCAGTTGACTCAGTGGGGACTTTCTTTTAAGCATGTTTTGCATAAGACTAGGAGTGAAGAAGAGCCAGGATGGGCCACTAATCAAACCTGCATGGAGCCTACGATTTCCACTGGGTCACCAGCTTCTGATTCTAGGGCTTAGAATGCTTTGGTGCCGGCAGTCTTAGGGGATGTCCCCCAGTCTTTCTCCTCTGATGTCCCGGGACTAGTTATCCAGATGATCAATTACAGGCTGTTGAAAGGGATTTGGGCGCTAGGGCTTTAATCGGCATAGTGTTGGGGAAGTGTCCTGTGCTTGAGCTCCTCAATTGGTCTAAAGTACTTTGGAATAACTTTGCCGTTCCTTTATTTTCCTTGCTCACAGATGATTTTTTTCTTATTTTTCAACTTAGATGCAGATCGGGACCTGGTATGGAATAGTGGTCCTTGGTTTTGTGGAAAGGAAGTTCTGTTTTGTGCCCTTGGTCACCATTTTTTGACCCTGCAGTTGTCATTTCTGGGGCTCCAATATGGGTGTGTCTTTAAAATCTCCCTCTTGCTATGAGGAATCTAGCGCTGCTTCAGCAATTTGTCAGAAAAATTGGTGACTTTGTTAAAATCAATGAGGAAACTAAAACCAATTTTTCAAGAGTTTGCATTCTAGCTGACCTTTCAAAGTCGCCTCTTCATTCTATTAGGATTGTTTCTTCAAAAGGATTGTGGATTCATATTTATAAACTATGAAGGGCTTCTGTTTCGGTTTTTTTTGTGCAATCAGTTAGGGCACCTTGTTGCACAATGCACTTCCAAACGCTCTTTTGGTTCCAGGCAGTCTTTGTTGTGGAGAAAGAAAGATTGCTGTCCTAAAACAGTCTCAGGGAAGGTCCAAGCGCAGACTCCTCCAGAGGCATTTCTCTCTCCCTCTCTTTGTTGGTGGCAAGGCAAATGTTTTTCCTGTTGGAATTTTTGGGTCTGCAGACTGGACAAATACTGCAGCTTCCCAAAATCGCACTTTTTCTAACTTGGGCAACCGGTTCCTTTAGGGTGGGGGAAGGGTGCTAAGCTTCCATCTGAGGAGGCTTTGGAGGCAGATGTATGTCCTGGGGTTGGCTCACCGTATAGCAATGGTGGTGCAGAAGGGCAGTTAGATGAATATTCAAGGGAATCGGTTTCAGCATATTTAGGGGAGCAGTGGAAAAGAAGGCGATCGATGAGCAGCTCTTCAACCTTGATCAAGATTTGGTGGAATCTTCTTTTTAGGAGATGGAAAAAGAGCGATTTGGTTCGAGGGAATTTCTAATTATATTGCAAAAAGAATATTTGATTTCCAAACTTAATTATGTAGCACCTAAGCGCAGAGGAAGAAAATCAGAGTAGAAAGGTTGCAATTAGATTCTTTGAACTCCATCGATAAGGGTACTTAATGGACTATGGAGGGCCTCCTTTCCTGTAGGGGAAGGAGAACTCTAGTTACTCGTTGTTAAGGCTGCATCTATATAAGATCTGAAGCACTTCTGTTGGCTAAGTCAATGTTTAATTCGGTTGGTTTCTTTTAGTGTCTTAGTGGAGTAACGCTCATATTCAATCTCTCATAGTCAAAACCCTTTGCCACAAGCAAAACTTAACATCTTGAGAATAATTGCATAATATGTTTCGATAAATTGTGTTGCCCATTAAATACTTGCACATAAGTGCCCATCTCATTGAAGTGGGATGTCACTACAAATATTTAATTCAGAATTTTTCATATATGGTTTTCAAACATTTGCATGTACCGAAATTGTGGATATATTTCCTCGTTTCTTTTCATATCCAATTATATCGATCATTAAGTTGACCATATGCCATGCTTTCACACTGACCTAATTTTCTTTTAGGTTGTGATGTCTTGTTCTTTTAGCTAGCATTACACGTTTCTTTAGAAGTTGTATATAACAGTGTGTTTGTTTACTGGTAATGAAATGTCCCATTTGTATTTCCTTATGTTATCATATTTGATTTCATAAATGCAATTTTATAGAGCCTTGTAAAACTTTAGGATTTTAATTCTTATCGATTGCCTTGTGGTGTCTAGTTTGAGGGTTGCATGCCAGTGTATTTTCAAGTTTGCTAAGCCTCTTTATGAATGCAGATTGAGAAGCCACTTCAGAGGCATGGAGGCAGATTGGAGCATAACGAGACTTATTGTGGATCTTGTTTTGGGGCAGAACAGGTGCATAATTCCCTTTCAAAGCAGTTAAATACTTTCTTTTGTTAGAATTTGAGTGCGATACTCTGATTCTGAGGCTGTAGTGGATTCTTTGTTAATATAGTTTAGAAAAAAAATATTGGCATACCTATTCTTGGGCAGTATAGATTCTTGGCTTTGTAGGGCATTACATCATCCGCTTACTCGTTGTAGCTCTTTCTCTCTACTGGATTTAGTTCGAAATATTGATACAGGTGGAATTGACTAGTATCACGTCTGTGGTTTATAATCCAATTACAATATTATAGTTGTAATCATGTTTTGGTAAAGTTCTCAAATTTTGGTAAAGCTTATGGTATATCTTCATGGATTGGTAATGAGTGAGAACACTTTCAGAGTGACATGAGCTACAACTATATCGGCCAAATTGTATGTGGATTGCTTCATCTGAATAAAAGTATTGATAGCATTTGTAGTTCAAGATTACTAATGCCAGAAGTATATTTTGTAATTTGGTTGCCCTAGGGTTTTTCTCTAGAGAGACAAAGTATCTTTAGAAATGCATGAGCCCCATATTATGAGGCGTCATGTAAATGTCCGAAGATTTATGGTCATGGGTTGCATGCAGGCCTGTGGTAGGTTACAAAATGTTTCAAATTGTTAATATTCAAATTCGTAACAAGATATTCATTTGTAAAGTGAGTTACAGCGAAAACATTTATCAAGACATGCAAAGCATTGCTAGGAAAAATGTTGTATATGCATTTTCCGTTCTCTCGAAGCAGTTTTGTTAACGACTTCCTAAAACTAGCTAACTCCCATGAGTGAAATTTATAATTTTGACAAGATTGGATATCCAGGAAATCAAGTGCCTGTTCAAAAGTTGAAGCATACTACCTTTATTTTTGATGTGTGTTCAGTACATATGCTGCCCAATATATCAATGCTTAGTACGATGTAACTGTCTGCAATTTGGTACATCTGTAGCAACTTTCTTGCACTTGATAAATTAGGAATCACCTTTATTCTTAGCTAGAACTTTCATGAACTTGTGGCTATCGATTCTGGATGAGGCAGAGGTCTTGTCACTATGGCAAAATACAAGCCAAATATGAAGCTTTATTTTTGTTAAATTTAAGTATCTTTCAATTTTGTCAGTTTTATTAGGATATTTGAAGCAATTTATTATTGATTGGTCAAAACATTCCTCCCTAATGAGTATTCTGAAAAAATTAAGCATATATATATGTGTGTGTGTGTATGTCGGGGGTTAGTTAATTATTCAAAACATTCCTCCCTAATTAGTATTCTGAAAAATATGTCTGGAGGTTAGTTAATTATTCAAAATAAGAGGTGGGGACGGGTGGTGGTTTGTATGTAGGGGATGTCACGGGGCTGACTTACCCTCCGTTCAAAGTCACCTCCCATAATCAATCCACCTGATAACTGCTGTACACATCCATCACCAAAGGATTTTGGGGGAATGAGTAAAATCTTGTAACTATTTTTTTTTTCCTTTTCGGGCCTGCCACCACCTCTAATCATTAATAACATTCTTTTTAAGAACTTTGGATAAATCAATACAATGGCCTGATGTTTGTATACACTAAATTTTTATGCGGCATCTGTATACGGCTTGGATACGACAGTGACATATCCATGGCCATTTTCAGTCAACAGTATACTATTAGAAACAAAATGATAGAATTTATTTATTCATATTAATGACTAATCTAGTATGTTTACTTATAGTGGATGCAACTGTCTAATTTTTTGTTTTGCCAATAAATTAGTATTTAAATAACAATTTCACATTTCTAACATGAATTAAGGTTAACCTTTGATAGAGACGGAAACAATGGAAAAGTTAATCATTCCATTTAAAATACTAAGAACTTCAATGCTAAAAAGACTTTGATGCAGTTGCTATTTTAGACTTTGTACTATTTCCATAACACTCTAGAAAACTGAGATGGAGAGTAAAGGAAAGGACAATGCCAATAAGGTGTATAAAATGAAAAACGAGAAAATAGAGGAGCATAAAAGTTCAAAATGGCACCTCTATCAAATGCTATGATTCTTATAGACATGTCAATGGGATAAACAATAAAATGTTGAAACCATAGTTACTTAAGACTCCGGGATGACGCTTCTGGGATGGGATTTTTTTTCCAAATTATGTGGACGGCGGGGTGATGACTATTAAAGTAACATATAAATATTAAAAATATACAAACAAACTAAACAAATAACTTAAAGAAACTAAAATAAGCTGAAATTAAAGTAATAAATGTAAAGTTAAACAATATGAATAAATTACCAAGTAAAATCATTATGAATCATGGTTAATCATTAATCCAAAATCGTAAATGATAGAGATATCATATACGCCAACAATAACCTGCTAAGTTGAGACGTCAATAAAAATGGCTAATCTTAAATTACACATCTATTTGACCATCTGGCATCATATGAGAGTTTTTCTTCTTGCATGGAGAAGGTGATAAAAAATCGTGATATGTTGGGCATGCTGTGGAGTTTGGAAACTGTTCTTTTAGTTCCGGATAGATTTTTTTGAGCCCGACAGCTAGATTGAGACTATCTATCACTAATTGGCATAAAATTTGTGGAGAATGTAATGGAGTCTTTAATCAGGGAGGTAGACATTTTTTCAGATAAATATATTTAAGGTATTTTTAGTACTATTTAATAACGAATAAATTTAAAATAAACTAAAAGAATTGAAAAAAAAATGTCATTCCCAAAAAGTAGGACATCCCCCATCAATTTTGGGAAAAAGGAAACGGGGGAGGGGGGGGGGGGGACGTTTCCCCATGGATCCCAAGTCCCCGAAGTGTTTTGGGTGTAAAGGGGGACATGTCCCTATGTAACTCTGGTTCGAACTGTAAGTATGATAGAGTATGCCAAGAAACAAACATACAAAACTCAACATCTAGAGCACATGTTTTTTATATTTTAACTATATATCAGTCAATCAATCTATATCTTATCTATCTCTCTTCCTCTCTATCTCTCTCTCTATGTATAGGTAGGTAAGATAGGCAAGGTAATTTTTTAGGTCATAGTGTAGCCAACACATCTTATGGGTGGATGAGGGCCCCTCGTGGGAACATGGGTGTCTTGCCAAACTGCCTAAGCTTGAGGTACAAAACGGTAAAGGTAAAAGTCATTTTTTGTGCTAAGAGGCATACTATACACTCTTTATCAACTTGGAATTTTGGTGTGGGGGTGGATGGACAGATGTGTGGGGAACATTGATGACTGTCTTTTTGTGGAGAGATAACTTTTAATTAAGCAAATAAAAAAGAGACAAATATAACATGTGTAATTGACCTTATAAACAAAACATTTTTCAAGAAGGTAGCACATTGAAAAGTTTGATTTATAATGTCGGCTAGAACCCTACGTGTGTATTATAATAATTTATTATTATATATAATATCAATATCATGAAAGAGTAAAATAGTATGATGAGATATAATTCATAGAAAAGTGAATACTACAGAAAAATATATAGAGTTTGTGAAAAACTGGCAAAAGTATTCTTATATGCATTTTTTGATTAAAGGCTCTAAAATAAGTTTTCTTGTTCCTTGATAGAGGAATGTTTTTTCGGTATGCAGGACATTGTAGTGCCCTTATCAACATGAAGGTGCGGGCACTGCCATGGCAACAGTGCCTAGGCTCAGCTGCAGCAACATCTTTTTCTCTATAATGAGAAGGATGCGGCTGTTGTAGCAGATCTTGATAGAGGATTGCCTTTTGTTTTCGGGATACTGTAGTGTCCTTCTGAACATGAAGGGGTGCTGATAGTGCAGCAGTGCCTAGGAAGAGCTGCAACGGCATCTCTCCTCTATAAGGAGAAGGCTGCTGCTGTTGTAGCAGTGCCCAGGTGCTGCTGCAATGGCATTGCCATCCGCTTCGCTCTTCAAATTCCAACGTTAGCTATTTTTCTACTAACTCAGAAGTTCGATCTCATTTAGAATATTATGATAGGCATCGAGCTTTATTATTTTTCATATAAGGACTTACCGACATCCAATTAGTACCTTAGACAAATTAGTTCAAAGTTCAGCTCTACACTTACGTTGTGTGTTACAGTATTTATACAAATGAGCATACAAAAACTCAAGAAATAGAAAAAACTCACAATTATCTACAACTATCCATTTATTTTCTTAAATTAACATCATTAAAAAATGTTTATTTATTTATTTTGTATTAAGGTTAATTAGGAACATCATTGGTCGCAGATCGGTTCTTGGAGGAGTTGGCGCCCATCCTAGACGTGCTATTGAACGTGCATATGTCCTCCAAGTTATGGGCTGCCTTATTATGGTGTGGTGATTTGAACTTGGGTCACTTATCGTTTTTTACAAATGCACCTATTAGCCGTTACACCACAGCCCTTCAGATTCAAAAAAAGAAGGTTTATTTATACGTTACTAGATTTTACTAATTCTATACTATGCATTTCAATTCAACAATCCTTATTGGACAGAGATTCTCAATTCTAACACATACCTAATTTGTTTAAGTATTATTTTTTCGAACCACGAGGATAAATTGTATTTCTTACTTCTAATAGGGCATCATAAGAAAGTTCGAAGCATATAATATAGTTATTACTTCTAGTTTGTTTAAACTTAAAGTTTTATTTTGTATATAAGCATTAATCACAAAAGTGGATAGATTTGCATTTCAATGTTTATCTTTTCTAGAGCACCTAATTCTACTTAGGCCCATGTGAGTATGAAACTATAACTAGCACATATTCACCTTATTGTTGATCTGATATGCATTAGGAGGCATCCAAATAACTTGAAGAGCCAATCCCTTAGTTCTTATATTGTGGTGAGATTGGGACCTCAAGTCTTGTCATTACCTCACAACACATATTAAATCCATATTAAGATGGATTTGTGCTAGTTTAATGATGTATGCACAAACATATATGTGCACACATGTGGGTGTGTGTGTGTGTGTTTGGACACATCCATACAGTACATATCATCGGATCTGTGAAAAACTGATGTATTTCTATCCATATCAGTTTCCTAATACTTGGAGGAAAGCCCAATATGGATGATTTTCCTCATTTCTTCTCTAAAGCAACACAAAGCTTTATAGGCTGTGATATGTTGAAGTTTGAACTGCCTGCAGTAGCAATCTTCTCTAAAGAGTTTGTTATGTTTATTTTAAAGGAAAGAGGTCCATTGGTAACATCAATAAGATAACTTCAAAGTTCAAATCCTCAGGTAACAAGTATACGGTGTTTCCATATCAACATATTTTAATCCTTTATAAGCATTGAAAATGATTATATGGTGTATTATAGGTAAAGGAAATGGACCAAAAATTGTATTGCTTTATGGGAGACATTTGCTTATGGATATCCAATTTCAGCAAGTGAAAAATGAATCAGGTTTCAGTTTTTGTGCATCAAGGATAGTAAGTGGTTTATATCAGCCCTTTTCTGAAGGCCTCGGTTTAAACTTCCATTGTGGGCATTTTGATTGAATGGATTATTGGAGCTCATCTGTGTTGCAGGGGTACGCCCCCCGGCCCGACGCCTCTTGTTCGGAGGCGCCTCCGGCACGGGGACGTCCCGGGGACGCCCGGAGGCTCCCGCCGGCGTGCTGGAAACGTCCGGCATGCCGGCGGGTGCCTCCGGGACGACTCCGGGCGTACCCGGGGCATTTTCGGGGTGTCCCCGAAAATTTCCGGCGGGTGGACCCCCATTTTTGCTTCGGATTTCCATATTGCGGTCGGTTGGTTCGGATCTCTCTCTTATAACTCTGCGAATAGTGGCGGGCTTATGATCGGGTGTTTTCGATTCAATCTGAGCTTTGGCCTCAGGACATTGTTTAGGGTTATCGATGCCCGGATCCCAGCTCACCCACCCAGTAACAGACTTGATTAAATGTATTTTGGCTTTTTCTGATTGTTCCTGGAGTTCTCCGAAACTATCGGATCTAGCCGCCCCTTGCCAGTTCGGTTTTACGCCTTTGCGTATGGTTCCAGGAGTGGACCTTCAAAACGCTGTTAGAGTTGCCTTTTCAGTGCGATTTGCACTTTTCCGTCGGGCAGCTGACCGAAGCCAGTGACGTTTACAGCTTCGGCGTGGTTTTATTGGAACTGGTTTCCGGGTAGAAGGCCGTCATCCACACGCCGTCTGGTGCAGCGGAGTCGATCGTGTACGCGACACATGTGTTGATGAGCAGCGAGAACCGTGACGTGAGGAAGCTGGTAGACCCCAAGATTGACGCGGACGGTCATATGGTAATGGAATCTATCGAGATGGTGCTGAATATCGCCTATGGATGCGTTCGGCCTTACAGATTCGATAGGCCTTCTGTGGCGGAGGTCCTCAAAGTGCTCACCCAAGCCTGGAAGATGACCACTGCCGTACCCCAACATAACATCACACCTTTACTGTCTCATTAGTATAGTATAGAGTATATATATATAAATCCCCCTGTCAAAATGTATAGCCAATTTACGTTTTTGTTTAAACCAAAGATTTTGATCGCTATGAATCTTTATATTTGGACTCTCTCAATTAAATGGGAGTTGTTGACCGCTATGAGCTTATGACTCCCAATCTTTTAGATAACTCATTTATCAATGGCCTCTTGATGTAGCAAGGTGACAATTTGAGTGTCATTGTATTTTAAAAGTAAAAAATAAGATAAAATAGACATGTAATTCATTTGGTTTTGTTTTTATGAGAATCGTGGCATGGATTTTAACTTATAACTACTATGGGGGGAGGGTGTTCTTCGAATGCCCTTGCAGGAAAGCAAGTGAAAAGACGGGAAAGATATTGTTCCCCCCCTTGCCCGCAAACAATTCCGGATGCTCGAGTTGGGAAATAAGTGGAAACGAAGCGGGATCAAATTAATTAATTTTAAATTTTTCATTTAATATAATATAACTATTAAAAATAAAATAAATATAATATTAAAAATTTAAATAATATTAAAAATTTAAACTAAATACTATTTAGTTTTTACATTTTTAATATTATAATTTATATTTTATTTTAAATTTACAGTTTACTATATCTTTATGTAGTATTTAAATTTTATTTTTAATATTTTTAATTTTTTTTTTTTTAAAAATTTATATATATATATATATTTTTAAATATATATATAGAGACGTACCCATGACGTATCCAAATCAAGGTTTTTGAAAAATGACGTACCCGCGTACCCGAATCCTACCCGTACCCGTACCCGTACCTGTATCCAAACAACGTAGGAGCTCACAGGTCACCGAGATTCAGAAATGTTGTAGATGCCTATACTTAGAAATATTGGGTTGAGACTGATCTTATCGTGAAAGGATAAATCCAACTAGCTTTGTTACCCTCAGTTTGAAAAATTCTTCTGTAGATGTTTGTTTTGAAATTGCTCACACGTAGATTTCATGAGTTTGGAAATGATTTTTTGTCTTGTTCAGATTCATTACAATCTATTGATGGAAGAAACTAGACCCTATAGTGCTTATCTAGATCTGTAATGCATTAGAATGCTTTGTGTCTTAAAATTCATCACTCCTCACTCAGCATGGGGCCTCCCGTTCCAGCTCATCCAAATCTCCAATGTCTTGTGTGTTTTCCAATTGCACTTTCATTTCTATAGAAAATTTTCTGATTTAACTTATTTGGACCTATACTTCCTCACGATTCAAAGATCTTTTTTTGTATTTTGTAATTATACTGTTCATAAATTCAGTGAACAAGACTTGAATGGTACAGGATTACAAGGCTTTGGTGATCCTAAGTTTATTTTTTGTGAGTGGCAGAATATTTGAATGGGCAATGTCATTGCTGCTTGTGTTGTATCATTTGGTAAATGAAAGCAAATATTTAATTAGGCAAAGTTTTATGTAATGGCTATGATCGTCTTAAGTTCTTTGATGTCTTGTTTTGGATGCAGTCAGATGATGAGTGTTGCAATAATTGCGAGGAAGTCCGTGAAGCATATCGTAAAAAAGGCTGGGCATTGACAAATCCTGATTTGATTGATCAGGTAGGTAGTTTACATGCTTTCTTCTTAATTTGGTATCTAAGGTTTTGGATTATTAGTGATGGAAATAACATGGTTGCCAGGATGGCGGTGCAAAAAAATTCAACCGTAATGCATTATTTTAATCTGTATTTGAATTTCTTAATCTCATCTACAATACATTGTCATATCTACTGATCATGCAAATTTTCTATCTTCAATGTTTTGAAGCCCTATTGACTTTGTTATCTAAGTTGATTAATTGTTCTCTTAAACCTGGGTTAGTTTATAAATGAAATTTTTATCATTGTAGAAGGAATTGGAGATGAAGCATAAAAGTATTAAGCCTACAAAGTTAGTTCTAAGAAAATTTTAAACTTGGTAAATGTAGTCCACCTTGCTATACTATCAGATCATTATGCAAGACACAGCAAGAGCTTGCAGTTTGCGCCACTTGTGAAATACACAGTTCCCAGTTACATTAATCTGGGTATGCACAGGAGGCAGAAAAGGTTTGGCAGTTTGGGGATGTCCAAAATGTTTAGTTCAGTTTGAAAAAATGTAAAAATATAAAAATATTTAAAATTATATAACATAAAAATATGCAAAATATATGAAAAACATATACAAATAATAGTCATTCATTAGTATAAAATGTAAATGAAAATATGCAAAGATGGTAAATGCACAAGTCATACCCTTACCTAATAATGTGTTTGGTGGGAATAGGCTTAAAAAGCCTAAAGATATGTGGAAAAAACCTCTTAAAGATTGGGTTAAGCTCATTTTTGATGGAGCTGCAAAAGCAAATGTAGGATTAGGAGGGGCCGGGAATCTCTGTATTTTTTAGAGTTTTTTTTTTGTCAAATTTTCCAAATTTTAGATTTGCCAATCAACCGTTTTTTGAATTTTTTTTTGCCAAATTTTCCTATAAAATGTCCATAATGTTGTTAAATTCTCCAAAATATACATGTAAGGGTGCATTGGAAAGGAGTGGGCAGGCCTTTGGTGCTTTGCGAGAGAATATTGTTGCCTATTTATCAGTGCTACATCAATTCTAGCTTGCATGGGATGTTGAGGGGTAATATTCCCATTGGCATCTCTAAGAGGAGGCACAAAATTCTGATTTTGTTGAGACATGATGACTGGAGATTGGCTAGCCATTTGCAAGTTGTGATTTTGCATTTGGAGTATTTGAGAACTATTAGTTGTTGGCATGATGCTTATTTGTTGAACCATTTGTGCAAGGAGTTGAGTTGTATCGATAGGTAGATTTTGATTAGAAGTAGTACAAGGAGGATTTTGAATATTGGTATTGGGAGGACTCCTAGTATTGGTATTGGGAGGAAGATTCCCAAGATTGGTATTGATTGCTCCAACTGTGAAATAAGGAAGTTTAGATAAATTACCATTGTTAGGAATATAAATGGTATTATCAACAAGGTTTCTAAAGATATTGGAATAATCTAGATCATCATTTTGAGTGATTTCAACTATGTTACATCCGATAGATCTAGATAGAGTTTGGGAATATTGGCACCATGAAATGTTGTCTTCAGTGGTGGGGAAGGTAGGTAGAAAAAAACAACCCCTGTAAACTCTGAGTGGGTTAAGGCTATCAAGAAAATTTCTAATAGGTGACCTCATGATGTTGACTAGATTGAAAGAGTGATAGAAAAATAGTAGCTTACAGAAAATGAACAATATTGGCCAAGCAGATATAGTTGGTTTGAAGTCAATCGGGGTAAAATTGTGTTGGTCAGATCGATACAATATAATAAGAAAAGCAACACAAATGACGGTTGGGTCAAACTGTTTGTATAGGTCTGTTTGATGTAGTCCAAAAATAAAGCAGGGAGATTTAAACTATATCCAGTGGTTCAATGCAGTTTAGTGAATAGGGTAAGAAACAAATTGTATTGAATTGTGCGATATAGTTTGGTAGAAAAGTTGGAAAATAGACTGGAAGTGAATTGTATTGAGCTATTCTATATAGTCACACAAATAGGTGATGAGATACATACTGTATCGAGGTAGTTGATGTAGTCTGATCTGGGGGTATTAAAAGTAACAGGAAACAAACTATTTCGATTTGTTCGATGCAGTCTGTAAAATAAATGTTTGAAGAAAACACTAAAAATGAATTGTATCAAACTGTTCAATATAGTCACATAGGGAGGGATAAAAAGATTGACTGTTTCAAGTTGTTCGATACTGTTAGGGATGCAAGCATAAGAGACTAGATTGCACTGGTCAATGTAGTCTGCACACACAGGTAGTGTATCGACGCTAGCCGATGTAGTTACAACACATCATAGAATGATATTGACGTTGGCCGATATAGTCTACAATACAAAATACAATAACAAGCAACAAATTGAAATCTAATTATTTTTGCTAACTATTTTTTCGAAAAGAAGATCAGGGACATGTACTAAAGGATTTGAGTGATTTGTAGGCTCTCATAGATACTGACTCATCCGTTGGATAGTGTGGTCGAATGTTTTAGGGCATTGATTATGAAGTACCATGTCCATAGCCCACTAAACTCGATTTTGAAGGTACGTTGATAGT
Source organism: Torreya grandis (assembly GCA_037957365.1). Classification (NCBI taxonomy): domain Eukaryota; kingdom Viridiplantae; phylum Streptophyta; class Pinopsida; order Cupressales; family Taxaceae; genus Torreya; species Torreya grandis. The sequence continues at coordinate 1,092,085 of JARHVA010001553.1, forward strand.
AAGTTATCGACGCTAATTGCTAATTGGTGCACTACAAAATTAGAAGGATAGATGGCTTCCTAAAGCTCAATAAAAAAGGAACCTAGGCGTTTTCAATATATTGTGAGGCATGTGAAAACTAAAGTCCGTGTTTAGCTCTGTACTATGGCTATGAGTATTGGGGCAAATCCCTTATGCCACGATGTCTATAAACAATAGTCTAGGATTGTTAACAGAACACCGTGTAGCCCTTCACGACAATAGCCAAGTAGTTTGAAAATTACCAAAACATAATTTCTAGGGAAAATCGAACAAATAGAAAATAAATTTCGAAAATCAATATCGAAAACCAATTTGTAGCATTCATTGAATTGAAATAAACACGCAGTCAACTTGAAACAAAATATGTGATTAAATTTTGAAATGAAAGGTTTGTTTTGCTTATGCTTAAAAAATAAAACAAACAAAACTGTATTGGCGTTGGCAATACAATTGTACGCTCAATACAATACTATATTGAGTAGATCGATACAATATGTATAAACAGAGTTGTAGATAGAGATAAATTACTAAATTGAACAAATCAAAACAATTTGCTAAAAATAATTGCAATATGGAACTAAATTGAATAGATCAATGCAGTTTGTAGAAAATAATTGCAATTAAAAACTAAGTTGAACAGATCGATGCAATTGACTAGAAAAAGGATAAGAAAGAAGCAAAGAATGTAAATATAGAACAATATTGAGTAGATTGATATGGTTGACTGGAAATAGAGTTGAATAGAACTATATCGCCTAGGTTGATATATTTTATTGGAGGAAAATTTAGATTTGGAGTTAAAATTGTATTGCGCTTGTTGAAATAGTTACTTGGAAAGATCCTGAATAGAACTATATTGACCTGGTCGATATAGTTCATTTGGAGATAAATTTGGTGAAAACGTTGATATAGAATTGTATCAATCCATTCAATACAGTTGACTGGAAACAAATCTGAGGATGAAATTGTATCGTGCTAGTCAGAGCAATTTGCTAAAAAATGCAGAAAATAGAACTGTATCAATTTGTTTGATACAGTTGGTTGAAGAAGTGAAAGCAATGGTTAGCTTCACGTCGGGTTCACCAGAATGTATACAATGAATAAGGATTGACCTACAACTATTCTATCTAAAGATCTAGACTCGGAGAAGGTGAATCAAAGAGCCCATTGATACTTTAATGAATCGAGATATATGACCAAATGGATCCACAAACCTAGCAAGAGGAGCACCTACAACACAATATCAAGAGAAAGGGTTCCAAAGCCTCTAGACAGTCAACACAGTGAAGTAGCTCTAACTAGGTCTCTATTTTGTAACTAGTCCAATATTACAATCAAGCAATGTTAGTAAAGGGGGAAGGGTTAGAAACATATCAAAATAGGCAAGGAGCCATGCTAGACAAATTGAGGCCTAGGCTACCTAAGGTGGATAAATGGCAAGTTCAAACAATCCTATAGCGACACTAAGTAAAAGTGTAGAGAAAGTTTAAACAAGGAGATATACATTCATTAACCAAGCAATTATGCAACTTCTATCTATCAAAAATGAAAGCACTAGGTTTAGAATATACTTTACCTTGAACAAGATTTGTCGAGCTTCAATTTCCCCCTTGGCCAATGGTGCTTTTCAAGAGATTGTTTTTAGTTGTAAGGATCTCAAAGGCTGAATCAAGCTCTAGGCTAAAAGGATGCCTCCTATTGCATCCAAGACTCCACAAGACAAGCTTTTCTTCAAGACAAGATCTAAGCAATTACTCATCCAAATGTAGACTTGGGGCAAAAGTGTGAGCAAAAACGATGTGAAAATGAATGTTCTTCTCTATCGGAATGAAATGGTAGCTTGTATATATGGTGGTGAATGATCCTAATCCCTCCCAAAGATTAAGTTGACGATATCAGTCAGCTTGATTTAGTCCTAAACGGGCTGACTAATCTTGAACTAGGTAGGTCAGGAATTCAGTTAAAACTTTGTATCCAATGCAAGTTGCTCCTTCCTACAGCACCAGTTTGCACTCCCCAAGTTTACATCATATTAAAGGACTTGACTTTTCAATTGTGATTTTTGAATGTCATTTGCTCAGCATCAAAGTTTGGTACACACTAGTAGTGCACGCTTAAGAAAATTTGAACAAGTTAATCTTTATTAGTCTGAATTTTAGCACATAACAAGTAGCCTTTCATTATGATGCATGCAAACAGGCAAGTTGTGTGTATGTTCATGTATAATGAAATTCAGAAAATATGGCCAGTTAGTAGGGAACATGTGGAGTCGTGAAACTATATCAGAGTGGGGAAATTCCACTAGGATTAAAATTATAACCTTCAAGGAGGTTCTACAGATTCCTGCTTGCTAGGGATGTTTCCAGCATTGTGGGTCAAGGTTTCCCTATTGAAGCATGCCAATTTACTGATTTTATTTTGGATTTAACTGTTTCCTTTCATATTTTGTAAAGGCATGCCCCAAGTTTCCGACCAAAATGGACCTTAGCCACCCCATTTGCAAATTCATGATTCTCATCGTTTCCATATCCCTTCCAAAACATGGTGCAATGCACATATGTATGTATGCATACATGTTTCTATTACAAGTAAGCCTTCTTCCTTAAAAATTTCTATTTTTCCTACTAAGCTGTCAGTCTCACATGTTGCTTTGCAAGGTAGTGCACCAGGCCAATGTACTGTTCTATATCATTAGATGATATTATCTCATCATCATGTGTAATATAAGGTATGGATGACATCAAGTGTTTGGTCTTTTATCAGTGGCTTTGAGGGAGAAGTAAAAATGGTGTACAACATTTGGTATTTCATTATAGAATTATGTGGCTCCCTGCTTTTAGTTGCCAACAAACTCTTATGTAATCAATGCTTCTTGGTCAAAAGTGGTAGATCCATCTAGGAATTTTTTCTACAAAGGCCTTTGGGGGCTGTTGGTGGGCTGTAATGCCTGCGAGTATGTTCACTTTTGATTCCAACCTTAAATTTGAAAGATTTCCTTTTTTTGTGAAGTCAATCAAAAAATCATAATATCTTGGCCATACGGTGGAGTTTGGAGCCCCCTCCTTTTTTTTTCCAGAATGATTATTTTGAGCTTTACACATTGGTGTCGTTAGATTGACACGATTTGTCACCAGCCAATGGGAAATTTGTGAAGAAGGTTAACGAAGTTATAAATAATTGTGGTATGTGAAAAATTGAAGATAAGGGCCTTGAGATTGATATCTCTCAGCATTTTCTAGATAGATGTATTCAAGATATCTGTACTAGTCTTAGAACTCTTGGAGTCTATAATAATAATATTTTTCTGTTTATCATGGCCATGCTGTACTCTGGGTACGAAGGAACTTGTGACAGCTGACTATAGAATTCTGTCTTTCATGTGGGCTAGGGAAAAGTTTAACGGTTAATATAGGATATTTAGTTATTTATTTTTCCCAAATAATTCCAAGGAACTCAGCAATTGGGAATGAAGAGTTACCTTGATTTCCTCAAAATAGGTATTTTCTCCTTTGATGATTTGACATTTTACCAATTCTATAAATCTGAAAATTTAAGATTGAAAAATATTCTGTATGCTTAAACAGACCATCCTGGTGATAGATGCAACTCACAACGGGTGTCTCATCTCGTGTGAAGATTGCGAGGACAATCTACTGACCTGGTTCACGTGTTAACATAAATTGTGTTGATGGATTAATTGGTGACACTGACTGAAGATGGAATGTAGGGGCACTAAGAGTGAAGGGCCATATTTTGAATCTTTATGTTCCTCTATCTATCATCTTTTACAATGTGCATTAAGAGTAAATTGCTTGTATGTGCAACATGGGGGCTGAAAAGGAGATAATCATGCTTCTATTTTGTGTTAGAAATAAAGGGGCTCTAAGAGTGAAGGGCCATATTTTAAATCTTTATGGTCCTCTATCTATCATCTTTTACAATGTGCATTAAGAGTAAATTGCTTGGATGTGCAACATGGGGGCTGAAAAGGAGATAATCATGCTTCTATTTTGTGTTAAAAATAACAGTTAATTTCTAAGTCCGAAAATGTTATTTTTAATATCCTATGTAAGTGTGGGGTCTTTACTATTAGAATGTGGGTCATGAGGGTATGTAAACTAAGAAAAATCATACAATTATGGATATGGCAAGATATATGTTGCAAGCTATGAATACCTCTAATGGTTTTTGGGGTGAAGCTGTTAACACAACTCTCTACATATTAAACAGAAGTCCTACTAAAGCAGTTTCTAATGTTACCTCTGGAGAACCTTGGATTGATAGGAAACCCTCAGTCTGCAATCTTTGTATTTTTGGGTGTATTTTACCTGATGAAATAAAAATCTAATTAGATGCTAAAGTGTCAAATGTACATTTGGTATAGATGTAGGATCTGGAGTCCTCCTGAGCATAAGATTGTAACCAGTGAGGATGTGGTCTGATGAGTATGATGATAGGATCCTACCTTCGAAAATGCCAATTGCAAAAATGAGTCAACAGATGCAAACATTGATAGTGAGGTAGAGAACATTCTAAAGAATAGAGTGAACCATCTTCTTCTTCTCTTTCTCTCATCAAAAGTCAAGCTCCCAAAATGGTACTTGCAAACCATGAAAAGGCCAAATGCTAAAAATGTCAATGTTGATGAAGGTGTTCAACAAGAAGTATGCATGATGTTAATTATGCATTAATGCCCATCGCTTTAAGCATATGAACCTGTGTCATGTAAGGAGGCCCAAAATTAACCTCAATGGCAAGAAGCCACGAAAGAATAAGTTAGTTCTATATTGAAAAATGACACTTGGATCTTGTTGAACTCCTCTAAACAAAAGAACTGTCTGCCAATGGGGTTAGAGTTAAATTTAACTTTGATTTGACTGGTACAATTCTTGACTTGAGGAAAAGGTAATTCTCAAGTTGAAGGCATGAACAACGAAGAAACACTTGCACTAGTGGCAAAGATGACTACAATCAGATTGTTGATCAAACATGTGGCACAATTTCCTTGGGATCTACATCAACTGGATGTAAATGGTGCTATTCTCAAGGAGGTTTATGTGCAGCAAACTGAAGGCTTGCCTCCAGGTGGTCAAGAGCATATTGTTTTTAGGCTTAAAAAAATCCTTGTATGGGCTAAAGCAAGCTCCAAGAGCTTGGTACTCTTGCATTGTTGAATATTTTACCTCCCATTGGTTAATTAGAGGTGAATCTGACCGCACCTTGTATGTAAAAATGGAGAATGGTGAATTGTTATGACTATAATATATGTTGGTATCATCATCACATTAGTGACATTTGTTAAATCAGCGCTCTCAAAAAGCAACTTTGTAAAGCTTTTGAGATGCCTAATACATGCCTTTATATTATTACTTAAGCATGAAGTATAGCAGATAAATGATGGCGTATTTGTATCTCAGTAAATATGCGCATGGTCTTTTGCAGTTCTTTCATACGGAGGATTGTAAACCCATGTCTACTCCTGTGGAAGTTGGTGCTAAGCTGACTAGAAATGCATTTTGTAAACCTCTTGATGGTACTTTGTATAGGCAACTTGTGGGAAGTCTCATTTATTTGACTACAACTGAATGTGATATTAATTATGTTGTAAGTATTGTGTCACAGTTTGAGTCATCCATCCATCTCTCACTGGATGGATGCAAAATGGATTCGGGATGTGTAAAGGCATTATCAGATTTAGACTCTTCTTCACTAGATGCGACGAGTTCAAATTTCAGGGCTACACTGACTAAGAATGAGATGTTGACATGATGGCTGTAGGTGCACATCAAACAATGTATTCACAAGCTATTGGTTCTTTGTCATCAACCGAAGCAGAATATAGGGCAGCACTTATGGTATTGTGTGATGTGGTTTGTCTAAAAATGATTTTTAATTTGCTTTGGGCTTATGCAAGATAATCCTACAAAATTGCTTTTTGATAATCAGAGTGCCACTCAGCTATTAAATGTCCCTGTTTTCCATGCAAGGATTATGCACGTGATGGTACATCACCAATTTCATTCGAGAGCACTTGCAGAGCAGTAGTTGAGTTGGTTTATAATTAATATTTCAATGCAGATCAAACGACTAGCTTTCTCACAAAAGCTTTATGTAGGGAGAAATTTGAGAAGTTCCAAAAACTTCCTCATATGTGAGATAATGAAGTAAGCATTATGGGTAGATACTAGAAACAATGTTTAATTCCTAAGTCTAGGAAGAGAAGTTCCAAAAGCTTTTTCATATGTGAGATAATGAATTAAGCATTATGGGTAGATACTATAAATAATGTTTAATTCCTATTCCGAAGTTAGTATGAAGTCTTATTATTTGAATGTGGGTCACGAGGGAATGAACCTTAGGATTATTATTCATTTTTTATTTCTCTCTCCCTCTTATGACTTATCTTCTATATGCCCTCACTCATATGTACTTGTCATGCAGTGCCATATCTATCATGGCTTTTCATAAATTCTTGTTATATTGTGTCATCAAAATAATGTATTTTTATATTATTCTCCTCTCAATCTTCATAACTCCCATGTGAGGTGTTATTCCATATGACATAGGTATCTGACGAGACATTCCTTCACACTTTTATAAGTAGATGACCATTTTCATTTATTCATATTGTATGTAGAGGAGTCTTAGGATTGTATATTCTGTAGTACCTTTTACTCAATTCACTGAAATACTACTTTTACTCTCATTTTTTAATCATATATTCTCTTTGTTGTAATTTATTACTCTTCGTTAAAGAGGACAAGCTGCCTCTAGAGTGCTTAAGGGCAAGAGGTGTGAAAATAGGAAAGGGGAAGAAACAAAATATTTTTTGGAACTTTTTTGTTCAATTAGAAAGTGGATACAAATCATATGGTCTTTAGGTTATATGACAACTTATTTCATGTATTCGAAGAGTTTCGCTAGCATTTGGTGGTAAGTTTAGTTGGCATTATGATCCAAGTCTAAGCTAGGTAGTATTGGTGGCGATAGGCAAACATAATTTGGATTAAGGGTCTATTTGCTGACATACGTATTTTTCAAGAAATGATGATTCCATAAGACTTGAAAGGATATCTTCTTTGTGTGTGCTTCACAATTTTGAACTGACTGTTCTTTTTGTAGGTGAATAATGTTTCAAAAATCCGGACCACTCACTGTATAAAGCTCAATAAACTCTTAACCTTGCTCAAAATTGTCACCAAGTTGTAGACTTCAAAAAAAACCTATGTTCCATAGAGTTTGGGACAATGGGAGGAGCTTTCGGTATGGAAAAAGTTTTGAATGGAATTTTGGGATGTTTGGGGATTATATATTAATATATAAGGTTATTGGGGTCTGCGTACCCGATAAAAATTGGGGCGTACTTCAGCAACATCTTCATCTGGCACCCAAGTCTGTGGGTGGGGTGCGAGATGCACCCGGTAAAGCCTAATGTACCTGTTATATTTACCCTAAAACTTACACACACCCCCTCAGAAAACCCATTAATATATAGAAAACTAAAACTTAGAGGGGAAAAGGTGAGAAGATTCACTTGATTTCTGTTAGTTTAAGTTTCGGAAAATGGTTTTATGTTTCAAGTTTCAACTTTTAAATTTGATGTTTTAGTTTAAATATTACATCCCGGTAAAGCCTAATGCACTTGCCATATTTTTTCTAAGTTCTACATGCATTTCATAAAAAAAACCCATTAATATATAGAAAACTAAAGGGAAAAATGCAAGAAAATATTTCTTTGTAAGGCATTACATGCTTCAAGAGCTTTGCCAACAGGTAAAAGGGCTAGAGGATGAGAAGCCCAAAGCAGTGGATTACATTCACTGTTCCTCCCACTTCTAACTAATGCTTACACTGCTTGTATGTTAAGCAGGCCCCCTTGCCTTGTGATTATAACCAAAAGCATATGAGGAAAATACCATTAGGATAACAACTACTCATGGAGATCATCTTGAGATTACTTGAACACATTAATGAAATCCCACAAAAATTAATATCTAAAAATTTACTTGATTTCAGTTTTATTAAGTTTCAAAAATGATGTTATGTTCCAAGTTTAAACTCCTGAATTTGATTTTTTAGTTTAATTGCTACAGTGCGCCCAAGATTTGGGGAGTCGCACCCTGCATGCCCCTGCACCTTCACACCTTGCCTACACCTGCACCCAAGTCTGCATCCTGCAAACCATGCACTTGCGCACCCATGTAACCTTTATACATAATGTCGAACTAACAATTTGTATAGCTTTTCGTTTGCAAGAGTATGCATCATTAGACATTTTAAAGATATCCATATCCATGAAATGAACAATATAAATCTGAAAATATTAATATCTCATTGTTGTTCATCTAATACAACATGAAAATATGCATACCTGAGATTATAAATTATAATGAAAAATATAACTATGACGAGTCCAATTCTCAAAATGAAGAAAAAATATAACAATCGTATCTAACAAGAGTCTAATAGACATGAAAAATCGTAAGCATGGAGCAACAAGCTTAATCATTATACAAACTTGTCACCTGACCCTTTTTGTTCTAGTTTTTACTCTTTTTAATGTTTTTAGTTGCCAACTCCAATGAGTATCTGGTGCAGCTCGGGGACTTTTGAAAATCCTTGGGATTTCCAAAAGGGTTTTCATGTGTCATCATGATATTCATTACTCCCAGGAGTCGTTGACTCAGCAAACCAAATGGGGATGCCCAAAAAATAATGAGGAGGGGCCAAAATATCCTAGGTAGGAATGGCTTGGCACCTTTTGTGGTTGTCGAGGATGGAAGGGGGACATCTCATCCAGGTCCCCAAGTACCCAAAACAACCTGGCACTCCAAAACTGGGCCTTGCGGGCAGGGGGACACATCTCTGTGTTTCATTGAATAAAAGTCACTAGGGACTTTGTTTGTGTCTATTTTGCTTTTAATGATTCTCTATTCTGCACAGATGTAAAATATTCTAGTTCCAAGTAACATATTATGCTTTTGCTTTTCTTTATTATCACTAACAGTATATTAATATATTTTATATCACTGCATCGACATAGCTACTTTTTCATCATGTCCCTTCATTGCAATTTGTATTTATTTAGGCCTTAACTTGGGAAAGCAATTCTTATGGATATTTATCTTCCTAACTGAAAGCTTCTTGAAGATGCATTATTCGAACTACATTTTATTTGAAAATTTGAGCACAGAAGGACAAATATTATTGGGATGCCTATTTTGAAGAGCTCTCTTCTGTTTTGTGTGACGTCAACTTTAATCTGTATGTTCTAACTTGAGAAATGAGCCTTCACCAACACGGTGAAAGTATTTGCTTCTCACTGCTTCAGCATACTTTGTGCAAACATTCATTGAAGGTTTAAATTTGTGTTTGGTTCGGCTAACTTCACTGGTGACAGAATTATATTAAATTGAAGTTATTATATTTTTTAACTTTTAATGCTGCTTGACTTTACTTTTATATTCAAATTTATTTTCAAGTGACCTGTGCTGTTCTATAGTGTAAAAGAGAAGGCTTCCTTCAAAAGATTAAAGAGGAAGAAGGTGAAGGATGTAACATATATGGATCTATTGAGGTCAACAAAGTAGCTGGCAATTTCCATTTTGCTCCAGGCAAAAGTTTTCAACATTCAAATATGCATGTGCATGATCTCCTGGCATTTCAAAAGGAGAGTTTCAACGTAAGAGGCAGATTTGTTGTATCTTTGCTGATTAAGAGCTTCCTTTGTCCTCTGTTTTGTTTCTAGTTATGAGATAGTTGTTGGTGCACACGATGCTAAAGTTGGAGTACACATTGTGATCTGCAGGTCAGTCATAAAATACATAAGTTGAGTTTTGGAGCACATTTTCCTGGTGTTGTTAATCCTCTTGATGGGTACGTGGGTGATTGCAATGAAATGAATTTGCTTAAATTAGTGATATTGTTGGCCTTGAGTGTTTACACTTTAAGTGACAGAGCCAGATTCAAATTGGGTTAGTTTTATCTCATTCGATTCTCTTGCAGCATAGAACAAGGACAACAGACTGCCACTGGCATGTACCAGTATTTTATTAAGGTGGGAATACCATGTTTATCAAGGCGTTTCTATTCTGTCCTTTATGATCCATAAGGAATGCTTTTATGAAAATGCTATAATGGTTTTTCGTTGAAGTGACTGTTTTGTTTTGACTTCATATCCTGTGTACTTTTATTTAGGTGGTTCCAACTGTCTATACTGATATAAGAGGGCATAAGATCTTGACGAATCAGGTTAGTATGGGGTTATAATAAAAGTTCATTTTATGCATGCAAGGTATCAATGGTTATATAAGATGAGGGATGTAACCGCACATTTAATATGGTTATTTGTAGTTCTCAGTGACCGAACACTTCAAAGCTGCAGAAATTGGATTAAGCCGATCCCTTCCTGGAGTATTTTTCTTTTATGATCTTTCACCAATAAAGGTGAGCACAAACCTAGTAGTAGTCTGCGATTCTTGCATTTTTGAATGGGTTAACTGATTATGCTTTTCATGCTATACTTATACATCAAGAGTATGCTGTAATATTTTATAGCGGACGTCAATGTGAATGCTTTTATATCTGAGTTGAGTGGTAAGGTAGAATTCACCACAAATTAAGTTTATATATCATTCCTGATCATGATTGTGCAGGTCCGGAGGGCATAAATGTCTTGAGCATGTTTTTTTGGCTATGTAACCAGAAACTCCTCTCTAGTCCTTCTAACTGCATTGAAATTTTCCAGAAACTCCTCTCTACTCCTTCTAACTGCATTGAAATTTTATAGGGTATGCAGATCCTTGGATTTGCATAGAAATCATCTGGGAAAATGCCCGTGCAGGCCCGGAGGGCATAAATGTCTTGAGCATGTCTTCTTGGCTACGTAACCAGATACTCCTCTCTAGTCCTAACTGCATTAAAATTTTATAGGGTATGCAGATCCTTGCATTTGCACAGAAATTGTCTGGGAAAATGCCCTTGCTGAAGTGGGGTGTGTTCACTAAAATGGGAAATGCTCCCCTATCAATCAGTCGGTTTGGAGTACATTTTCTGTTCTAGGAAACACACCCACCAAGTTCTACCTCTATAGATTAATGTATTTACACCGAGAGGCATTCCTATAGTGACAACCGGGAGGTGGTGGTGGTGGGCTGTAATGTCCATACATCGTAAACAATTAATGGAAGACTAATTAAATTAATAAAAATGGCCGACACCACAATATTAAAGAGTCATAATATTTCAATTTTTTTGCTATAAAAAATAACTATAACATGTTCCATCTTCCTCCAACCCAACATTAGAATCTCTTTGCGTTTCCCTCCTCGCCTACAGCCTGCACCTGCAGCTCCCTTCCTCTGATGCCTACGCTTCCTTCGCAGCCAGACATCATTCATCCAATTCCCACCCGCACGCTCCTCTATACTGCACACATCTCCTTTCATTGCCATCCACCATTGCCCGCCAAAAGTAAAAATCAAACATCCTTGCAAGACGGAAATAGTAAACACTAAATATATATTTATTAAATCCTTCAAAAGTTTTGACAGCCTGCTCACCCGAGTATCTCCCATTTGCTTCATCACTCTCTTCTCCTCCACATTAGGGTTTGCATTTATTCTTTTTATTCCAATTCAAGTGTGACACTAAATATATATTTATTATGGGGATTTATATTGAAGTGAGCAACAATGCTAACCCTAATTATAATTAATTATTATTCTTATTCTTCTGCTTTCTCTGCATTTGTTGAGTAAATTTGTATTTGCATTTCTGAAGTATATTTGTGCTTTTCATCCAAGAAGCTGGGGTTTCAAAACATAATAATGCCATATCAAATATCAATTATACACGTTTAAAATTATTCTTTAAATTATTTGAATGATACGGTTAGAAATTCCTTAATTTTTTTGAATGATGGCCTTATAATATACATGTTTGTTTTTTCTATTGAAGCTCCATTAGAGGACATAGCTGTGTTCTACTGCGGTTGTGGTATGTTTTTAAGTTATACACTCCACAAAGACTGGAAAAAAACATTGTGGGTATGAGTCCTGTTTGCATAGTTTTAAGCATGCCATTGACAATGCTTGATTTTGAGCCTAGAAATAACTTTTATTTTTTGCACGCCATCGAACAAGCAAGAAGAGACATTAGAAACATTGGCATTAGCAGTCTGTATCCGTAATTATTCAATATTTTGTGGTCTAGCCATTATTTTAACCTCTAAAGATATATGATATGGGGGCTTCTGAAGCAGGATTTATGGCCTTGTCACAAATAGGGATGGACGCAGTTGCATATATGCAATAGAAGCTATTTATAAAATAGAGTGCTCACTTCGGGGAGGCCTTGTTGATTACAATTACATTTTGAGTCATAAATCCAAGATTTAAAGGAATACGTAGTTCGGGCATTTTTTTTGGTATTGTTGGGCATTGGACTATACTATATGTGGGAAAAAGAAAACATCAGTACAAATTGCAAAATAATTTTTGGTTTTTAATGGTAAAAACAAGTTTAATTGAATATATTTTTTTTTAATGACATAAATTCAACAATGTTTTTCAAAATCTAGCGTGACATCAAGACTTATATATTTATTATAATCTTTGTCAAGAGCTGAATGTCCTCCCAAATTTTCCACTTTCGTTTTAGTTAGTAAGATAGAAAAGTAGGAAGGAAGTCATGAAGTCCATTTTGAATGAATTTTTTGAATAAAATAAATATTAAAAAGATTTGTAATTGTATGGTTTGCAATCTATAAATCTTAAAATTAAGAATATGAGTATTACGATGATCATAACATAAATGTTGGGTTTGTCACATATGAGTGGATGTAAATATTTTAGGTTCGATAATATCTTGTTTTGATATGTATGCATTTACATATTTAAGATATTTATTTTTTATGTTTTAATGCTTATAGCATATTATAGGTTTTAATGTATCTAATATATTTATATTATAGGTTAAAATTAATTATGTTTTATTCTTTGTATATAGTGTTTTAGTAAACTTGTAACAGTTATGGCTTTTCCTTAGAAATTCTGATTTTAGAGGTTTATATAGGAGTCGACATGTTAAATTATAATACATGGATATAGAATGCACTAATACATAATACATATGCAATAATATAGAATACAATACCCGTGACGATACCAAAGATAACGAGTATAGATTGCAAAACAGGAGAGAATGTGTCGAAATAATTATGAAATAGAAAGACATGCTAAACATAAGTCATATTTTCCAATCAAAGAACTTGAAGCACAAATGATGCAACATCCAAATCACACAGGAGCGCATTGTACACAAATATCTCAACAAGAAATTGATGAGGAGAGACACGAAAATGAAAAATTGTATTAATAAGATTACAAAGAGCAGTGTGTGGAGATCAAATGGCTGATGTATAAAGACAACTCAAACAATGTAATCATGAAATAATACAAAGGCATTGCCTCACTCTTTCTAATGTTGTTTTTGATTGTGATGAAGGCACTGCATTGGAGATAGAAAACAAGTTGAACCATGGGCCTTTTTGAAATATATATTGGGTTTTCTAGTGAAAATGAAGGTGGCACAGAGTGAGTGGGACAAACTCCAAAGGAAAGAGTAGGACAGGTAATGGAGTTCATTGTTGCTGACAACAACAAGGGAGTGCATGTACACATACCAGTTTCAAAAGTAGTAACCACTCCTGAAATAAGTCAGAACAATGTAAAAAATAGCGAATCACAAAAAGAGACAACATCAAGAGTCACAAAAAGAGACAACATTAAGTCCTAGAAGGCAAGGACAAATGCAAAACATGCAAAGGAATCAACAACAAAATACTCCTATCCCAATAAAAAAATTAAAGATAGATTTCAAGACTATACAATTGTTTCTTCAACGTGAGTTGGAAACACTTGCTTCTCTAGGCACGTGTTATCTTGGAATGAAGATTTGTCGAGCTATTCAATAAACCTGTGTGAATTTGTCGAGATGTTGATTGCACATGTGAATCCAATTTTACAAGAAAGCCATGCAAATGGAGGTCAATACAAATACAAAGGGGCATACAATTTGTTTTGGACAAGATGTCAAGGAAATTGCCAAAGTATTACCACAATTGATGCCAAAAAATATACTTAAATGTGTTTTCAAGAACAATAAATTAGTTTGTTTTACCTTATGTGGCAGCAAATGCTACCAGTTCAAATATCTTATATACGTATTTGTTAAACACTGAGAGATATCAACTTCAAGGTGCCTATATATTCGGCATTTAACATATATGTATTTAAGATACTTGAGCTAGTAGTTATACATGTGTATTAATTCATAGAATATTAAAATATAAATTAATAACATATACAGTTTTAACGTATTAATTCATAGAATATTAATTAAATTGTAGATCAACACCATATAGCATATTAGTAATCTACAATGATTAATTGATTACATAATCATAATAAAAAAATTAATAAATTATATACTTAATATAATATAATAATAGATTAATCCTAAGTCTCAAAATTTGCCGAATTTCATTGAAATTTTTTGACAACTTTCATTACAGCCTATAAAATTTGTTGAAATTCGATGCATAAACTTGTACGGTTGATTGTTTTGGAATTTTATTTAATTTTTTTTTTCTAAAATTGTTAAATTTTGGTGCAAAATTTGCCATAGACTTAAAAAAAAAAAAAATTGGCTCAGGTTAGGGAATTTCATGCATCTTTCCATCTCGAGTTAAAATTTTCTATTCACATGCATTTATTCTTTCTGTCTTGAGAACCGTCAAGGGTTTGTAGAAGAGGGTTAAGATTAGAAAAGGAAATGATTCCTTATCTCTCTAAAAATGTTTCATTTTTTATATACCACCTGACTGATATACCAAACTTTTCTATATGCTCGCCTTTCCTATATACCCAGCGACATAGAAAAATTCATATTTTCTATATGCTGACGGTACATAGAAAAAACTCATTTTCTATATACTAGACGGTATGTGAAAGAGACATTAAAGTACATGAGAGTAGAATGATACATAGTACATAAGTAGTATGTGAAAATGATTCACTCTATCTACGACAACCATTTAACGAGAAGTCCTTGTACGTGGGTGTAATAACCCTATATACTCGGAGTATTCTTGCTTTGGGGATTGAAGTCTAGCGATAGTCGCAAATGTGTAACGAAAGGAATGAGAAAATGAAAATTTTATTTATTTCTCTCTGATGATTTATAAGGACAATGTTTCAAATGTTGCTTTTGCAGCTATATTAGGCTATAAGTGCAATAGTTCAATTGTGACGACATTATTCGTAAATGCGAACCAAAGACACCATTAATTCCAAACCTTGTGATTTGTTTGTGTTTGCATAGTTCGATTTGTTTTTCAAAATTTGTTTGATTTTGAAAAAGAAAATTGCTTTTGGTCATGTATTGTTTTAGACAATGACTTATTTATTATTATAATAAGTCATAATTAATAAGAAAATCCTCCTATTTTGAAAACTCATCCAATAATAGTTTATGTTTTTAATTGAAAGAAAAAAAACATAAAACTTGAAAGGATTTTAACTTATCTCTTGGCTTTTACTCCTTCCATGTGTCTTTTACTTGCATATGGTGCCATGACTATGTGAAAAATTGCACTCCTTATACAAAATGCTACCTGAGCCAATGGTACACAGTCCGATGTGGTCAAATGCAGCGAAATTAAGATAAGGCACAGTCCAAAACAGTCATATACAGTCAACAAAGCACCAATTTGGGGAGAGAGAATAATAATGAGTGCCACGCAGGTCTGATTCTAAAAAAACAGCAAATATTCAGTCAAAATGCCTTCTAGTGCCACGCAGGTCTTCAGCAGGTCTGGAATTTTTTAAAATGCCATGCCCATCAGTAGTGTGCAGTCTAATGAGAGATTGTCAGCTGGAACTCAGTCAAATGGGCACCAAAACAGCTGTGCTTACCGAGCCAAACACAGCCAATGAAAAAAACAAAACAAAGACACAGCTGAAATGCAGTGTCTTGTACAGCCAAAGCGCGAAACTCAACTCAGATTTTATTGAATGTCTAAGACGAATAAAAATGAGTTTGAAGTGAATTTTGATTGGCTGGAAATGAAAAAATGGAGGATGAATGGAAGAAAAAATTTGATTGCAAACCCTGTGCTTTGATACCAATGTCAGGTCAGGAATAATGGAATGACAAGAAACAAGAATTTGGTGCAAACCAAAGTTATATTCGCATTAAACAAATGAAGAATGATTACAATATTCATACATTACAATATGACTTCAAATCACTTTCTATGAAAGACTATTCAGCTTCATACATAGACTGTACATCTACCTCTACGAGACAAAAGCTCTCTACAAATAATACCTAGGATTATCTAATACTATGTACAATAATATTACATTAGAATCGACTGGTTTACAGAATCAGGGGGCAAAATCGACTTGTTTGCAAACTGGTGGAGTCAGAATTGAGGGTTTGTTAAAAGCTACGTTACTGGATACTGCTCTACAAGGCCTAGGGTACGACACGATTCAAGTTTGGGTACGATTGCGGGGACGGGGCAGGGGCGCATAGGGGACACGTCCTGGGTATGCTCCTGCCCTTGTGGGTTTGTCCAAATACGTCACCCGTAGGGGTAGGAGCATACTCTGGGTGTTTCCGTTGCGTATGCATAGTTGAAATGCATTTTTTAATTTATTTTTTCAATTTTGCTGCATGAAAAGTCAAACATGGACTTCAAAAAACAATTAAAAACTAAGTCACAAGGTTCGGCGAATTATTTCCAATGAAGTTTGAAATTCTCCGAACTTTTGAGATGGCAGGAAAAATTGTAAAAATTCGTTAAGTTTGTGATTGCGGGGTGGGATAGATCTGGTGTGGTGCGGACATGGCTCTTTTGGTGTTTCTCGTGGCATCCCCATGTGGAAGAAAATATTGTGAAGGAGCTTCGCAGAATCCTTAGATGACAATGGGCTATCAGGAGTTGATGGGTATGGAGATGCATGTGGTGCTGATGGAGACACCGATGCTGTATCAAAGGGGGTTTTGCAGCGGTATGTTTTTCCCGACGGCACATGCATTCGGCTTAGGATGAGGTTTATGCACAGTATATATTCCCTTGGTCTTATGGAGGGCATATGAGGGTCTGACTTGTTTTTAGGTTGTGGGGGACACCTAAGTGGAAAAAACAGGTCATGGGACCTGCCACTGCCTCTTCTTCCATGTGTTAGTAGTTAGGTTTGAAATTAAGCATTTTGTTGTACCTGTTATAAAACTAATGTAAGTTCGACCATTGAATATTATGATATTTGACATTGAATTATGAGTATGTTTTGCAGTTATTTAACTTATTTTATTTCCTCTATATATATTATGTGGTTAATTTTGCTTATATGGCTATATTTTTATAATTTTAATTATATATATATATATATATATATATATATATATATATATATATATATTTGTATGGCCATATCCAAAAATGTATCCAAGCTCCCCCCCAAAAAAAATTCCCTGTATCCACGTATCCAATTCTCATACCTGTACCTGTATTCGTATCCCTATCGGCGACGTAGGTTAAAAGCCACCATTCAAAATTCTGGTGTTCAAGGCCGTTTGGGGGCATGAAGACTGCTTGATGGTGTTTGATGCCGTTTGAGACTGCACTCGCTGTTTTAGTGTATGTAACTCTGTCATTGCCCTTTTTTCACCTCATGCAGGTTTATGTATTAAACACCTTTAGCTTACATTATAGTTTTGTTACTTGTAATTTTGTAAATTGTTTTATTATATTTTCTTTTAATTTTTTAGTTTTAATTTCTAATTTTAATGTTTAATACATATATTTTTTATAAAGATATTTATATTCAAAATAAAAATATCAAGTATTGATAAAGACTAAATAAGTATTTTTAAATTTAAATATTGTAATAATTTTTTTATTAAATATAAATATAAATTTATAAATATCAATATTTGTAATTTTATTAATTAATTGGGCAGTGTGCTCTAAATTCCAAACTATTTTAAATTTAAATCATTAATTTTGAATTCAATACGTTTTTTTAATTGTTAAAGAATGTTTTAACATCTTGCATAGTTTTTAAAACTATAGTACTGGTGATATTTATATATTTTGATATTCTTGTACAGTTGCTTTTTATTTTTGAAAATAAAATAATAAAAAATGTAGATTCTATATTTGTCAAACTTGAGCATTTGTTTTTTATTTTAAAAATAAAATAATAAAAATTGTAGATTTTATATTCTTCAAACTTAATTACGATTTTTTTCTTGATTTTTATTGGCTGACAAACTTGTTTCAAATTTTATCCTCACCGAACACAAACATGAACACGAACCTTGTGACTTGAGATCAATTATGTACTTTTGGCCTATAATTATAATATTATTAGATTATACAATTAAATTAAATTATATAATGCATTATTATTCAATATGTATTGAAATAGGCACATGTGCATATGTGGATGCACCAGTGCACATATACTTCTAAATTCCTCCGTCCTCCTTTTTGGGAAGCTTGCCATGTCTGATCCCTGCTCCTGTGAAATTTACAAGTTCATTGTAGTTCATATTCGAATCAAAATTTAAAAATATTCCTCCATTTTTGCAGAATTAGTAAATTTATACCAATTGTCATGCATTACAGAAAAATTAGCCGTTTATGAATGCTTGAGGCCTTACTCAGAATTTACTTTGACAACCAATTGCCAGTGGTAGGAACTAATATTGTTTTTGTCTTTTATTCGTTTGCATGGTTGTCCTTCCAAGCTTCATCCTGTCCATTTCCGATGTTTCTCATCTGGACTTTATAAAAGCATGTGTGGTTTATGTGTAGGAACCTAATATGTTACCCGAGATGGGTGTGGTAGGTCTAGTTTGTTTCCTTTATAAGGGATAAACAGGTTTGTTTTAGTACCTCATGTTCTATTTATGCGGGCTCATTTACAGTGTCGTAAGATAATTCTTTATGGATGACCTTAATTTTGCAGGTTCAATTCACAGAACGAAGGACACCATTTTTGCATTTCCTAACAAACGTTTGTGCTATTGTTGGAGGTGGGCACCTTATTTCTAAGGAGTGAACAACGAGGATGCTTACACTATTCTTAATTGGATTGGATTGTGCCAAAAATTACATTTTTGCCTTTATTTTTTCTTTCCTTTTCTCACATATTTGATATTTGCCTCATTAGACCTGGTGCACTTTGTAGATTCTGTTTTAAAATTACTAGGTGAAAATATCCACCCAATTCTTTAACAATTTATGAATAAGTGGCAGTGCATAACGATTCAGGAGAATGTGCTCAGTTCTCATCTGTCTGTCATGCTTTGTTGTTCAGGCATTTTCACAGTTTCAGGGATTATAGATTCATTTATTTACCACGGTCACCGTGCAATCAAGAAGAAAGTTGAAATTGGAAAGTTCAGCTGAAAGAAGAAACCCCCTGGAACTTGAGAGCAAATTTGAACTGGATACGTGGGTGGTTCAATTTTCTAGAAAACACATTATTTGGTGGCATTCCGAAGAAAGATGTAACCTTTAGGATTTGATAAGTTTTCGTGTAATTCCAAAGAATAGGCGGGAAGATGCCTCTCGTTTTAGTGAAAGCTGCAAGGTTGTCAGGCCTTCATTTTCCTGAACTGAACGTATTTATGGCTTGCCATTTTGAAGATGGAGAAGAACCTTGCCACATGTTTCCCACTAGAATTAGTCAACACCTTTTCCTGCAAAGTGGAAATGGGAATTGTTGAAGATGAACGAGGTTTTATTGCTGTAATTGGATTGGAGTTCTCAACTTATTTATATAAGACAGAGTGAAATCAGATGTAGTTCAATTGCTTTTATGTGTATTTTATTAATTAGTTATTTTCGTATTCATGAAAAGGTCATTGATCCAATCTGTATCTGAAAGCAGTTTGATGCAGGCATCCATGCTCTTTCTTGCATTATTTATTTGCAAATAAGCCAAATTAGACTGATGAAAGTTTCTTGGTGGTAAGCAGCATTTGCTTCCACAGTGGTGACGGTGTTTTAATTAACTCTGGTTTAATTTTTATTTAATTTCATTTGAACTAATTGCACAATTAGATAAAAAAGGAGAATGTTGGAATGGTAATAGAAGTCCATTGCTGCTTATTGTTGGTTACAGCCATAACTTGTATTCAGTTCTTATGTCTCCATTCACCTGTTTGTCAAATAATTACAACTGCAGACTATCTTTATGGTATAAGTGTATTGGTGACGATCCGATTCATTTACCAATATAGATAGGCAACACTTTTATTTTACATCAACAATGTGTGACTCATAAAATACAACCTTTTTGCTAAGTAATTCAAGATACAAATTTATGTCAGGAGAAGTCATTTAATTGGGAGCCATTTTTTAATTTTGCAAGGTTCCAGCCAGGTAAGTGTTACCTGTTGAAACCGTTTACTGTCTTTTGATTCTTATCCAAGATTCAACATAAACTAGCTGAGTGGCAAGCCTTGTATTTTTGGTAAGGTTCGTCACAACTGTATACTCAAGCATGCTGAAAAATGCAGAGATGGCATTTCAAACAGACGTATCATTTTCAGAGAAAAGCTTTGGAAACAACCAATGTCGGGTTGAAAGTAGTTTTATTGCAATCTGTATGTCTTTTATTTGCACTAAAAAATGTTACACAAGGGTTTGTAACAATATTATTAAAAAATAATTAATCTTATTAAAAAATAACTACTTATATTAATGTCTCATAAATCCTTGACAATTCACCTTTAATAATGCAAGCTGATAATTGACCTCGGGCTTAGCTCAGATTGGTAAGGCTTGATTGATTACAAGTTTGGTTAAAAGGTCGAAATGCATCGAGGCACAAATTGGAACAATATTTAAGCTAAATGAAAAAACAAAATACACTTGCAGGTTTCTCTAAAGGTTCAAATTGATGTTTAAGGGTAGTGTCTGCGAAAAATATTTAGAAGTATGGGTGTGGTTGGTGGTATGATTTATATCAGCTGAGTGCTTGTCAGTTAGAGGTTGATAGTTTAGAACATGTTCTCTTTGGGATCTCTCTCGTTCCGATTAGACTTATCGAAAAAAATGTGGGTTATGGTGGGTGCTAACTGGGTTCAAAACTTTACCCGTTCTAAAAGCTTGTGGGATGAAGCATGAAGGTGATATTTTCCAGAGTAGAACCCTTGACTTCAATGGAGATAATGAAAAATTGTCAATGATTTTCTGTTAAGGAGAAAAAAGAGTTACTCTCGAACGGATATATTATTTAAATAATAGTTTAGTGGCATGGTTGTTTATTTTAGTGAGAGTGATCTAAGATTCACGTTTTATTGTCAACATAATTTCTTTTAAAATAAATTGAGAGCATTACTTTTAAAAGCTAGTCAGTTGTCCGCTTTTTTGGGTTAAAGATGATTACGATTATAAACACTAAGCTCAAAAATAAATAAATTGAGATAGAATTTAATCCCCAATAATTAAGTTCACTGGTGTTTCATATATAATATTATCATGCCATATTTTCATCAGAGTCAATTTTTAATTCAAATGTATGTTTAGGAATAATTTTGGTAGTTCTTAGAATAAATTGTAAATTCAAACATATATTGTTTTTTTAACGAGTTAATTTTCTCAAAGTTTTTGAGATTTAAATTTTATTATTAGTTTTTTTTGTAAAGTATGGTTTTCCAAAATTATTAAAGCAAATTTAAAAGTAAATGGTCTCAAAGATTTCATGCTTTCATAGTTCATACATTAATATTTTTTGCTTTTGGAAAAATTGTGTATACATGATTTTTACAAAAGTATAAAATATTAGTAAATAATCTATTTCATATTAATAATTTGAAATGAAAACATCTTTGAAAAAATCAAATGATTAAGATGTGAGGTCCATATTATGTTTGATGGTTTGAATATAAAGACTATATTATAAAAAGTACAAACATCAAAATGTCTATTTTCATGCAAAATATATTTGGTATTATGTTGATAGCTTGAATATAAAGTGCAAATTTAGAAATTATTAGCCTAGATTTGATAGTTTGAATACAAAATCACAATATTTAAGAACATATGCTGTTAAAAACTCATGTTATTAATTCTACGTTGGTAAGCACTCACATTATAATAGGTTGTAGAATCTTATCTAAAAATATTTTTTAAAGTTGTCTTAAAAGAGATTTGTAAATTAGTTCACTTCATTGGAAACCATTGTGAAGATTTCATTTGATTTAGTGAATGGCTTTCAAGATTAGATGATGAATTATATACTTAGTGTTTTAAATTATTTTTATAAAATTATAGCTATAAAATTTTTATGTACCAAAAACTACATTTTTATGCTACATAAACTTTGATTTTTAGTATGGGTGTGTAGATGTGTGGTCAACATTGATGACCAATATCGTTTAGATATGTAAATTTTAATTATAAAAAAATAAATGATAAATTTAATATATATACAACATTATATATACATATTTTATATGAAATTATGAATAATATGAAAAAGTAAAATAGTCTTTAAAAAATAAAATAAATACTAATTTGCAAAAAGATCATTTGTGCGCATGATCTAAAGAGTTATGATACATTTTTTTAAAAAATGTTTTACTTTTGCTTTATGAAGGATTTTTTAAATGCTATTTCATGATTAGTTAATAAAAGAATATAGAAGGAAAAATGTTAATTAAAAATTCTATTATGTCTTAGTGATATGTTCCATAATGATTTATATTTGAATTTTCTAAATGGTTTACCACTCATTTTTTGTTGGATCATATATCTAAACAATGAATAAGTTTGATTGAATTAGCTTGTTATTTTGAGTAAGCTTGATTACAAAGGCACACATGATCCATAGAAGAGATCACATGTTCAAATCCAGGGGTGCGGGGAAGGGAAGGTAGGGTTAAATATCTCATTGAACAATATATAAAGTAAATAGGCAAACAATGCCTTTGTGAGCTTCCACAAGGGGGTTTGATACACTAAATTAGTGTCTTGGTTGGTGATAACCTAAAAAATACCATACTCTTTTACTTCAAATCTAACCTTATAAAAATTTGGAGTCAATAGTAAAGTACAAAAAATATACGATATATTCAAATGTAGCTAGTATTTGCAATTCAATCATTAGCTCTTCAACAATTCAATGTTGAGTTGTTGTGAGCTTCCTGATGCATAATTGAGACTTGCTTAGTGATGGGACATCCAATGGTCACAACACATCATTATGGATCACTCGCAAGATTCCACTTCCCTGTGCAACAGTTGTAGGGAATTTCACTAGACTTTGATTTTTAGCTTGTATAGGTGAATGTTTAGGGAATATTGAATGCTAACATTGTCATGTTTATAATTTTGCTTGAAGAGAGCACACAAATACTATTTTTTTTTAAAGAATGTACAAAGCACAAACAAAGTGACCTACAATGCTCCAAGTTCCATTAAAGCGTGCTACATGGAACATTGGGTGTGGTTATCGCTGTATCAATGATCACATGGTTGTCATAATGTACACGCTGACCTTGCTTGCACTAATTGACCTATTATGACCCAAATGTCTTACACAACCTCTATGAGCCTAATGACTCTCGTGGTCTCAGTACCCATAGTTAAAATATGAAGTAATCCTACGTGGTCTAGTGTCGTACAACCTACTCTTGCTCTCAACGAAGCTCAAATGGGGCACATAATAGTTCCAACCAATCAGAGGGCTTGGATCCATACCTGAGGCACAATTAGAATTCTAATTTCAAGTTGAGTTACTTTTTCCAAAAAGGGCTTGGGCAAAGTTAGCAAGGTCTCATATGACCTCAAAAGGGGCCTACAATATCTCAAGTTAACCCCTCAAGATTGGAAAAACCAATCTCCACCCTCATATTCTTTGCATTTTGTCCATCGGATTTGGGAAAGGAAAGGAAACCCTACGAATCCTTATAGAAAGATACAAAATATTCTTTGCTATGAGCTCTCAACGCACAAGTGACCGAAGAGGATAACAAGATAGTAAGTCCAACACATGGTTTACAACTTGGAGAGGAAAAAGTAGATGTAGGTATAGATAAGTCTTCCCTAAGCTACGGGGTTTCCCTTTCGTTTTCTTCCATCAAGCCAAAAACATAATTAAGAATACATAATTTTTCAAGATATCCAAGTAACTAAAATAAAATAGGGAGGAAGAGAAGAACTCATGAGATTTTTTTTATATGTATACCCCAATCCCACTCAATGGGAGAGCACATAACTTTCCAATGCCCCTTGAGGGAAGGGGAACAATTCCTCAATCCATTGATAGGAAGGGATAAACACCATGTCCTAAAAGAGAGAGGGAATAATGGCTCATGAATATGGCTTGCAAGTTCCCATCCCAACCCTATAAAAAATAAGTTCGACAAGCTTTTAGAACACTCATTAACTTCCATACTCTACCTCCATCTAAGCAAAAAGGTTGGCCCAATTTGGGCAACCCAATCTTACTAATTTAAATCAAAATTTTCACATAGAAACCAAGTCAAAAGTGATTTAAAACTCGCCAAAGGCTTCAAAAATGACATTAAAAATTGGCTCAAGGCCCACAAAATATATTAAGAGTTACCAGAAGCATTGTGAGACAAAATAACTTTAAAACAAGGTCATATAAATTTCTAAAACAAGAAATAAAGCCATTCAATCATTTATAAATTTAAACAAAGCAAGAGAAAAATTTCTACTGAATCCCCAACCTCTAGTCCTCCACTTTATAATAAGAAACTATCATTTTCTTTAGCTCCATCCAAATATCCAAAAAATTGTATTAAAGCTTAAATTTTTAAAGGCAAGAAAAACTAACGGCAAAAAATACAAACTAAGAATGAAAAAATCTCCTCAAAAGTAAAGAGATTCTTGTATTTACAAGAAAATCTCTTAAGAGCTCTCCTAATGGGTCTTACCACTTGAAGATTTGCCCTTCAAGTCTTCCTCTCATAACTCCTTATAAAATTCATAACAACTCCTTACATCTCACATGAGTCTCTTATAAGCAATAAATCATATTCTATTAAAATCCATCGAATAAGACTCTATGTTACTTTAAAGTCAACAAGACTATAAAAAGATGCTTCCTCATCCATTTACCATATAGAAGGGCTCCAAAAAACTAAAGAAGGTCAAACATTGTTCAATACACCACCTTTATTGAGCCTCCTTCCCACAATCTGAGTTTTGCAAGTGGATTGGAATTTAACAAACTCAACAAAATATCACAAGGCCTTCTAAACTCCAATTGAGTCTTATAGGTAAGATATTGAATGGATTAGAATGAGGGTGTAAGCTTAAACATATATCTATGCACTAGTAATACACAATATTATAATTATTACGAATTTGACGGTGGAAGAAATAGATGCAGGAGCTAAGAAAAAAATGGAAATAATAGTCTTCAAAACCCACAGGTTTGAGGGAGGTTCAGCTACCAGGGAATTCGTAGCCACTCAACCCCTCTAAGAATCTAAGATCCTTTGCTCAAACCCTATTATTTTGCTGCAACTAGTTTATAGGTGTGCCCTTCCAACTTCTGAGGTAAACAGGGGCGAAAAGGTGGGGGATGCATCCATTGTAAATGCTGAAGTGAGTTTGGATTCTGAAGGGTTGGCTTATCTTGACTTTGAGTCAATTTTCTATGAGGATGTCACATTGCTCTTCTCTAACGCCCCTCTACCTTAGAAATCAATGACGAACATATTATAGCCATTGACAAGGAATCTGGGTGCAAAACCCTCATTTGTAGGTGTATGGGAAAACACCCCTATGGGGAGGAGCTTTTTTACCGGTTTAAAATAGTATGGCCCAACCCTTCAGAGGTTTTTCTCTCTTTGTTACCAAATGGTTTTTTTGTGTTCCTTTTTCAATTTGTGGGGGAGTAAGATTATGTGTGGGACAATAGACCATGGTTTGTTTGGTAAACATGGTGTGTTTATGTGCCCTTGGGCTCCATTCTTTGGCCCAATAGACATAATGATCTCGAAGGCTCCAATTTGGGTCATATTTTATAATCTATCGTTGGCCATGTGTGATCTAGGTCTACTTTAGTAGTTGGTTAAAAAGTTATGGGATTTTTTCAGAAATGATATGAACACAGTTGCTTAGTAAAGGTATGTAAGGGTTTGTGTCATAGAAGATTTATCTAAACCCTTTCATCACTTCATCTTGATTCAATCATCCTTGGGTTCCTAGATGTAATTTATCAACTATGAAGGGCTGCCCTTTAGATGTTTTTGGTCATCATGTGATTATCAAGTTCAAGTATCCATCCCTTGGTTATTCTTGTTACCTCTTCACACTGAATGTGCGTATTAAAATTCTATATCCCTATAATAGAAAAAATAATATAAATGAACACAATCATAATCAACATAGATATTCACACAAAGTGTGTGCGTGCATGCACACACACATGTAAAAATCAAATGAATCATAATAGTCTTAAATACATCATATGAAGTAATGCCAAAAGTCAAATGTCTAAGCACCCATATACCTAAACCACATGATATAAATATGTTAGCTCAAATATCTAAGTCATTCAAGTGACTAGCTAACAAAATAATATCATCCTGAATCAAAATACCAATACTAGCACTTTATGCCTCTAAATTAGATCAAAAGTCCAATTACAAAGTAACATTATATCAATATATCAAAAAAATATGAACATAAGTTTGCTATTTCAAATAACCCAACACAAACATGTAAACAAACTATCCAAGAACCAATAACAAGCATAAGAACCCTGCATCTTTCAAATAGAGAACACTACATCTAGGACACTGTGCATAATAGTGCAAATGGGAATTAATAGGAAAAGTAAAAAATCATGCATTATAGACATTTTGATAGATACATTATTCTTGACAATTAAAACTTTAGAGAAAAGTGAATAAATTATATAAATTTTAAAAGTTGGCTTGAGGTTTATAGTTTAAGAGTTATTTCAAATAAAATAAAAAATTATATATAGAAATGATCATTTATATCCTCATTTTTTACATCCAAGTGAAAATTTCAAATTATTAATTTGCATTAACATTTACTATTGGAGCAACAATTATAATTTTGTTGGCACCCTAGGACAACCATATAGTATAACATATTTTGTATAAGAATGCCACATTTTGTTATAATTTGTAATAGGATATTTTAACCTTTTTTGATACAGGGCATGTACCTAAAATGCAAGACCAAATTATTCTATATTTTGGGTCGGGATTAGAGGTAAGCTATAACATTGGGATTAAACAAAGTAGTTGATATACCTATCTGTTGTATGATGTACTAAGCGAACACCTATATAAGAGTATCTTAGGAGATATAGAAGAGAGAGCATGCATGTGATAACTAATGTACTACTTGTGTTGATCAATATAAATTATAATTATTTATGTGCATGTGTGTTGGTGCTTATGACATATTTTATAATTTTTTAGATAATACTTAGATTTTATATCAATTTCATATTTTTTAGACATTATGGTTTTTAATTGTGTTGTATAAAGGGTAACAAAAATCCATTGCACGCCTTAGGTGAGAGACTTATAAAGATTGATATGTTAGTGTATGATGGTTTTTATTTGTTGTCTAAGGAATTAATAGTATAGTCATAAATTAGCTAACAATTTAGTTTTTTAATTGTGACCCTCAAATTAACTTCACATTTGCAGAATGTTCTAGAGGGTTATGTAGGATGAGATCGATGCATGTATGAAGCACAAAATATGGAGTTTGTGCATTAGGAGGCACCTACAGATTACAATCCAAAATTTTGAAGGGTTCACTTTTTTTACAAGGTATTTTTATGTGAATTTATTGAGCATTTGTTTAAGTGGTTTGTAGCTTGGATAAATAGATAATTTGGTATTAAAAATGAGGAGGTTACGTGGACTCTTGAAAACATTTCATTATTAAAGAAATAATATACAATGTAATCTAAAAAAATCATGTGATCTAACAAGATACACTATGTAATCTAATAACATCTTTCAAAAAATAAATCTGTTACTCTAGTGGCATCATTGGTTTTATTGCATACAATAAAATAAATGATCATAGAGAGTATATCAAAAAAGAAAAAAATGAATCATTACCTCGTTGCGTGTTTGGTATCCCCAATAAAAAAATATACTCAAAACTATCCATGATCTTTTTAGCACTATAAATGGTAGGTACATTCCTCTGTTTTATGCATGGCCTTTAGCCACTTGACATATCCTGCATCTTGACACATATCTTTCTATATCACACTTTGTATTTGGTGAAACATACTACTCTTCCACCAAATATTTTATTTTATTTTTACAAAAGTGTCCACCCAAACATCCACTATGAATTTTTGTCACAATATTGTCTCTAAGAGACCTAGCTAGAATACATACTGTTTTCCCTTAAAGGGATAACCATTCTACATAAGATAATCACCATGAATTTTTTATATTAAAGTTAAAAGTGGGTTGTTAAAGGGGACCCACCCCATTACAAACAACTAATAGGTTAGGGTTATAACCCAAAAAAATACACTGAAGCTTGTTCAAAGTTCTAAAGAAACACCAAAACAAATAATAACTATAAGACAACCAAAAATTGTAGAAAAACAAAAATAATAAAACTAACAACTAAGGCACTTCCAACCTTCCATTACACCATTCTAATTTTTCTTCATATTAGCAATCATGTTATTCATTATCTGAAGAGCTAGCAAATCCTAAGTCTCCTATGAGGTTCCCTTATTATATTATGCTTTGCCATGCTCCAAAACTTCATCCTTCCTTTTAGCCACCATCTTAAGACCTTCCATGTTTTGGAGATAATTCTACATAGAAGCAATACTAAAGTCTATGATCATTCTTAAATTATCCTTTATAGATTCATTTTCATGCTCCATAGTTGTAATTTTATCATTCAATCTTTCCATCTACTCACTGATTTCCAAAAGCTTAGCCCTAGTACAATAAATTCCATCATTTTGTTCATATTGTTCATTGTCTCCTTGATCCTAACATGATCTCTCATAAACTTGCGCTTGAAAGCCTTATGCAGTTCAATTTCATCATCCATTTGCTCCAATTTATTCTAACCTTTAAGAGACTCTATAACTACATCAAAATTAGTATCCCTTCTCTATTTATCAGTAGCTACTCTAGACATGTTCTTAACAATCTCCTTTTCCACACACCCCTCCTTAAGTTGCTGCAAACCTTCAACCACCTCGTTCAATTTGTTCTCCTCCATGACTATCACATCAAATTTCACATTATATTTCAGAGGCTCCTCATTTATCATCTCATAATCCCCTGTTCCTTCCCAACCTTCATTAACAACTCCCCAAGCATTTGGATCCTCCTTATCAAGATCAATAGGTTCTCTACTCTAGCTACCCTATTGATCCTTCATCTGTTTCTTCCTTGTAGTGTTCCTAATAACTCTTTTGGGGATCAGGGCTCATTTGTAGGACTTTTTCTTAGGCTGAGGGGATAAAGTGGAAGGGTTAATCCATTTAAAGAATGTTTACATAATAAAGATCACTTCTTGATGAAGAGGGTATTGCTTCTTCCATTTATTAACATCTGACACATAACTTTCCAAGGATTGCAATATGTAAAATGGAAGACTAACAAGGATTTGATGCTGAAAATAATTCAAAATTAGAAAGTGTTAAAAATAAACCACCATAAATCATCCTTCAAGTGTCACTACCTTATAACTTGTTCAACTAATTCATCATATGGCTAAGGAAAATATTCCCTGAGATAGCCCCCTTGATACTCTATAAGTTCCTCACCCTCACTTAGGAATTTTCCCTTCTCCTCCTTATAGTCTTTACTAGATTTTATATACTTTGTTTCCTCAATCTTGAGACCCATGACTTGCGCAACTAACCCTTAGGAAATTTCAACAATCACATTGTTAATTTCAACCTTACACTCATTCTGGATTTATAAAAATTACCTTGAGAGATACTGGGTATAGCCATCTTTATTCTCCATGAAATTAGCTATGCCACCCATTTGGAGGATTTCCCACACCTCGAGATTTTGATTAATTCTCCCAAGTGACATAGCTCCACTTGATGGAACCCACCACCCATTTTGCTAATCTCCAAACTTATTTTTACCCAAACATGACATATCAACAAATATCTCTTACAAAACAATAAACAATCCTTATCAATTAATGTATACTCCCTATTCGATGACTTACTATAATCATTAAAATACATCTCTATACTTTCCCCGCACAAGTAATGATTAATATGCATCAAATCAATAATAATATTTTCATAGATTATATCCTAGAGATTACACCCATCTTTATAAAATTTAATAAACACATAACCATCATGAAGGATGATCATTACTTTAAAGAACACTAATCATCTCTCTTTCCATAATTTTTTTAGCTTCATTTGGGAAAACATCATCTTTATAACAATACTTAGAAACGAAGCCATAACACCCCTATTAGAAAAATAGTTAGCCAGTTGATTAGCCTCTCTATAGGTATGTTGAAATCTCACTTCCTGAAATGAATTTCCCAAGCTTAAACTTTCTTCAATAAAGTGGAAAATACTACAACTTGCCTTATTCTTCTTTTTTAGGTAATTCACAATGTTCATAGAATCACCCTCAACAATAACTTTTTCACACCTCATTTTTTATCTATTTGAATGCCCCATAATGTAGCAAGAGCCTCAACCAACTGATTTGTTTGAAACCCCACACTACCTTCATAAACACCAATAACCAAACCAAACTCATTCCTAAGAACACCACCATCACCAGACAAACTTGAATTACCTTTCAAATAGCCATCAAAGTTCAACTTAATCCAACTAGGTGAATGATTCATCCATTTAACATGTTTCTCATCTCAACTCTAAGATCCACTGGTAAATCACCCTCAACATTAATGTTCTAATTCCTGGAAATTAGTTTTTCCTAAAAATCAAAATTTTGATTCTTACTCCACTTAATCACTTTTCAATTCTCTTGAAGAAGATTAGTGATTTTGATAGTGACCATTTGAGATGAAGCCTTAATATCCCTAAAAAATCTATTATTGTATTCCTTCCAAACTCTCCATAGAACATGGGAGAACGCCAACATCCACAATTTATTTAATTCCTAATTTAAGAAAGGTGATTTCCATGCCAACCAAATATTTTGAATAGAAGCATTATGAACCCAGTTCAACTAAAATTTATTTAAGATTTCACCCCACACCTTGAATACAAAAGGACATCCCAACATAATATGTTGAATGGATTCACTTTCCAACTCACAAGGAAAACATTGATTAACCAACATCAAACCTCTATTGCAAGGATTATCCAAATCTAGACCATGGAATGAGATATTTTATTGTGAAAGCATAACCACTCAAAAAAATTGATCTTAGGAATGAGATATTTATCCCACACTTTTAACCATGGAAAAGACTTAGTATTGGGTGGAGTTAAAGTTGAATAACTAGTCTTGACATTATAATTCCCATCCTCAGAGTCATACCACACTAATTCATCCTCTTTGATCAGATTCAAAATATGGACATCCTTTAATATAAGGTTAAGATCAAAGACAATATTTGTACCTTCCACATCATCATTTTTAATAAATATCCATTTCCCTTATTTTCTACCATTTTGAGACTGAATATAATCAACCATCTTAATCCCAAACACTATTTTCATCTGATTACCAATACATAGCCAAGGTTCCAACATGATCAATGGTTGCTATAACAACTAAGGGTCCTCCCAAAACCTGATATTGTAACCATTCCCAACCTTCCATCTACAACCATTGACAATAATATCTCTATTTTTCACAAAAGAATTCCAACTAGTAGAGCCTCTTATAAAATCTTCCTCAAACAGGACTGCAACAACTTGTATATTATTTAAATACTTAACCCTAAAAATATCAAAGCCAAAAATTAGTCTCCCTAATAAATATCTAGCATATCTTAGCTACCGTATCTTTATTCATCCATTTCAATCTCTGTAAACCAAGCCCACCATTCTACTTAGGAAGACAAACATTTTCCCAAGCCACCAAAGGAAATCTTTGCTTGTCCTCAACTCCAGACCATAAAAATATTTTTTGAATAATCTCTAACTTCTATTGCACAACTTTAGGCACCTTGAAAAGAGACATTACTTAAACTGGAAGACTTTGAAGAATACTTTTGATTAAAATATTTTTTATAGCTTGGAAAAGAACCACCCCTTTCCAACCTGAAAGTTTGTTTTGAATAAGAGTATTCCACAGCTGCATTGGAAATTGACCAAAAAATAAGGGCATTCCTAAATAATTACAAGGGAGAGATTTGATTTGACACCCAAATATATAGGTATTTTTTTGCTATCTAATCACAAAAGTATTGACAAAGAATAAGGAACTTTTGTCAAAATTAACAACTTATTTAGAAACCAATTCATAAACCACCAAAATTCTCTTTAACTCCTTAACTTATTTAATAGAGGAAATATTAAGGACAATTGTATCATCAAAAAAATATTGATGGAGAGTAGTTACACTTCATTGGCAGCCTTAAAACCCTTCAAACTTCCTTGCCAATAACAACCAACAATTTTATGCTCAAGGAATCTACCATAATAAAAAACAAGAACGAAGATATAGGATCCCCTTGCCTAATTCCTCTCTTGCTTTCAAAAAAAATAGTTGGAGTATCATTAATAAGAATTGAAAACATAGCAGTCAAAACACAAAACCAAGCCAAACAATGGACATGTGGATGAAAACCAAATTTTTTCAAAACTTCATCCAAAAAATTCTAGTTCACTCTATCATATGCCTTACTCATATCCAATTTAAGAATCATACCTAATTGCTTGCTCTTATCCATTGAATGAATAGTTTCATGCACTATAATAATCCCATCATAAATTTGCCTACCAGGAATAAAACACCCCTAATTTTTTGAAATAATCTTTTCCTTTAAAGGTTAAATCGTCAAAGCCATACTTGTAGTAAAAATCTTGTAAATGACATTACATAAATTAATAGGATGATAATCTGATAAATCTAAAACACCACTCTTTTTTGGGATCAAGGTAATGAATGTGTTATTAAACTCTATGAAAATTTTACTAAACGCAAAAAACTCATCAGGAGATGCTACCACATCAAATTTGATGATTTACCAAAAAATCTAAAAAAATCCATAGGGAGTCCATCTAGTCCAGAGGCCTTATCTTTATTTAACAAAAAAACTACTCACTTAACTTCTTCAACTATTAATAATTTGATCAAACTAACATTATCTTGAATAAGGATCAAAGAAGGGTTGCACTCCAAAAAATCTTGATTATGTGCAGCATCAAGACCCTCATTAACATCAAATATATTCTAAAAATAGGAAACAACTTCATCCTTAATTAAAAAATGATCAAAACATATTTTGCCATCATTCATAACAATTTTAGAAATCCTATTATGAATTCTATGCTTCATAGTAGACATGAAAATACTTCATATTCTAGTCACCCTCTTTCAGCTAAATATTCCTAGATTTTTGTTTCTAAAAGGATTACTCACAAGACATAATGGAATAATATTTACTCAAAAGCACTTTCTACTCAAAAAGTTTTTCCTCAGAAAGACCATTCACATCATAATTTTATTCCAAAGATGGAAGAACTTCACTTACAATCTTCTTCTACTAGAAAATGCTACAAAAAACATATTTATTCTAAATTCTAACATTATTCTTAACATTATTATGTTTATTCACCATCTAAACATAACAATACCATAAATATCAACACTCAAGCATTCTTTGATCTTATCAAAGAATTGAGGATGAGAAAACTACATATGCTCAAATCTAAAAGGCATTCTATCTTTCTTGATTCTATCATCCATGTTAAGAATAAGAGGATTATGATCATAACTTATTCTATGGATAGAAGATAAAAAAAATCCATAGAAAGTAACCAATCACCATAGATTAAAAACCAATCCAAATGTGACTGAATAAGATTTTCCCCCAACTACTTATTGAACCAAGTAAAAGTAGTGCCTCTTAATTTAACATCCAATGGACCATTATTAGAAATAAATGCAGCAAGATCATCCATAATTTAAATATAAGCTTGAAAACATCCTTTTTTCCCCTAGGATTAAGAGGCATATTCAAATCCCATGTAACCATCCAACTAATCTATTCATAATTAGATCTGAACACACTAATTTTATTCCAAAGTCTACACCTAGCAATATGTGTATTTGGCACATAGACATTTGAAAGAATTCAATTGAAGTTATAAATCCTATCATAAATCCAAATAGTTAAATGATGATTATTTTTTATCAATACCTCTCACTCCAACATTTTATCATTCCAAAAAGTCATAATTCCTCTAGAATCTCCTGACGAACTAACACTTTCCATTTTTGTTTTCTTCTAAACCTTATTTTTAATTTCTTCCACCATATCTTTAACCATCTTAGTTTATTGAACAAATAAAACACCTAGCTTATTATTTCTACATAAATACCTTAAAATTATATTCTTACTAATATGATTCAACCCCCCAATATTCCAACCTATTGTTAGGTTGTGGAGCTAAAAGCTTCAACTCTTTGCAAATAGTGGGAATAGAAGGTTGCTGAGATCCAGGAGCACCAGCATCGGCATCAGGACCGACGTCGGTCGTGACCAGTGTAGAAGGCCACCAGCGACGGCAAGGAGTCGGCTGACGTCAGCAGAACCAGGCAAGCAGGAACCGGCGTCGGTCGCCTGTGTGTTTCAGAACTGTTCGTTGCACGGACAGTTAGTTAAGTGAACGAAGTGTTTGCATGTTAAGACCAATTAAAGTCTTGAGCTGTGAGGATAATTGTCTAAATGAAGAGTCTAAGTTATTGTTTAAGTTAGGGATCTATTTATAGACCCATTGGCATGTATTGTAGAAGTATGAGATAAAAAGGAAGAGTTCCTTCCATTGTAAGATCATTGAGTTGCAGGTTGTTGCAAGCTCATAGGGGATCTACATGTAAGTTTGGTCTGTTGAATTGCAGGTTACAGGTTCATGGGAGATCAACTTGAAGTGCTATAGAGTGCTTGGTGTACCGACAGGGTTATTACTGACTGGTTGGAGAGGTGAACACCAATTCTGTGTGTGAGTTGGTTGTTGGGACCATTTTTTGTGTAGGAGAGTGTTGTGAAGAAGAATTACTGTACACTTGAGGTGTGGGAAACCTCTGTAAGGTGGAAGAGTATGGCGGTTCTTTGTAGTATTCTTTTCTGTAAAGTGTTAATACAAGATAGTGTATTGTCTCTCATATTCTGTGCTATTGGTGAATTTTAGTTACTTGTGTTTCTGGTTATTTCCGCATATTTAATTGCTTATATTTGGTAATCATATTGTGCTCTTTCTGAGGAGCAAGATCCTAACAAGAGGAATCAGAACAGGTGTGTTTGTTCTTGGATTCCCCCTACAATTGGTATCAGAGCTTTTGGTTGAGATACTAACAGATTGGTTTAGATCTGGGTAGTGTGTTTTGATTACAGGTTACTCACAGGGTTTCTGTTTGAGTGGGAGTTGAGCAATGGCAGAAGACAGTAAGCTACGAATGGAAAAGTTTAATGGAAAGAACTACCAATTATGGAGGATGCAGATTGAGGACTATCTGTATCAAAAAGATTTGTACTTACCGTTGGGTGGGGTTAATTGCAAACCTCAGAATATGAAGGATGAAGAATGGGAGGTTCTTGATCGGAAGGCTCTGGGATCTATTAGATTGAGTCTTGCATCATCTATGATTTCCATCTTATCATAGTGTAAGACAACGGTGGAGTTGATGGAATCTTTGGCAAATTTATATGAAAAACCCTCAGCTTCTAATAAGGTATTTCTTATGAAGCGTTTATTTAATTTGCAAATGTTGGAAGGTGGATCTGTTCATAGCCATCTTAGTGATTTCCATGGTTTGGTAAACCAGTTAAGTTTAGTCAATATTGTATTTGATGATGAAATTAGAGCTCTCTTAATCTTGTGTTCATTACCTAAAAGTTGAGAAGGTTTGGTAATGGCAGTTTCTAACACTGTGTCTGCTTCAAAAGTCTTAAAAGTGGATGATGTTGTGAGTGTGATCTTGAATGAAGAGATACGCAGGAAAAGCACAGGTGAATCATCAGGAGATGCTTTGAGTGTTGAAGGCAGAGGAAGGCCAAGAGAAAAGATAGAGCGTGGGAGATCAAGGTCGAAGATAGGCAGAAGATCTAAGTCCAGGTATGGCAGAATAACCTCCTGGAAATGTGGAAAGCAAGGGCACTTAAAGAGAGATTGCAGATCGGGTGAAGATCAGCATGAAGGACATGGAGAAGAAGCAGATGTTGTGGATTACATTGCACAGGATGCTCTGGTATGTTCTTTGGATAAAGTAGAATCTTGGTTTTAGATTCTGGTGCCTCTTTTCATGCATCCCCACATAGGGAATTTTTTCATAAGTATGTCCAGGGAGACTTTGGAGAAATTTGTGTAGGGGATGGTAAGCCTTGTCAGATGGTTGGCAAAGGAAAAGTGAAGCTGAAATTGCAGACAGGTGACACATGGGTGTTAAAGGAGGTCATGCATGTCCCAGTCTTGCAGCGGAATTTGATTTCTGTTAGAAGTTTGGGTGATGAGGGTTGCACAGTAACTCTCACAGCGGACTCTTGGAAGGTTACCAAGGGTACACTTGTTGTAGCTAGAGGTAAGAAAGTAGGTATGCTTTATCTATCTACTTGTATTACTGATTCTCTTTCTGGGTTATCTACTTCAGCTATAGATTCAGAGATGTGGCTTAATAGGCTTGGTCACATAGATAAGAAAGAGATGCTTGTTCTTGAGTCAAAGAGTATGCTTTCAAATTTGGAAGGCATGGATCGTGGTTTCTGTATGCAAAAGAAGAAGGTGACGTTTCTTGAGGAATCTGATGTTAGTGACGAGAACAAGAAAGCCTTGGTTTTCAAGGAGAAGGTGACAGATAGAGTTCAGCACAAGATGCAGAGGAATTTTGAGCAGAGCAAGGGTGATTTGGACAAGGGTTTGATCCAAAAGGAGCTCGCGGGAAAAAGTCA
Organism: Torreya grandis; assembly: GCA_037957365.1. NCBI lineage: Eukaryota > Viridiplantae > Streptophyta > Pinopsida > Cupressales > Taxaceae > Torreya > Torreya grandis. The sequence goes on from JARHVA010001553.1 coordinate 1,129,283, forward strand.
GGTCTCACTAGAAAAACACAGAGACCGACGTCAGTAGGAAAATTGACGTCGACATCCAGACAGGGATTGATGTCAGCTATGTGCAGCCCGACGTCAGTGACTTGGGGCAGATAACGACCGGCGTCGGCCAGGGGAAACTGACATCGGCAAGGTGGCAGTCGCAGGGAACCGACATCGATCGGTTGCAGACTGAGATGTGACCGGCATCGGTCACTGAGATGAATTTTGGGTGGACAGCTAGCTGTCATGGAGTCTCAAGCACCCATATGGAGGACTGAAGGCTCAAGTAAGTTCTTAAATTCATCATTTCCCTTCTTTACACTACTTGTTGCTCACTTATGGTATAGAACCAAGAAATTGTTAAAGAAGCAGAACAAGTAGATCCAGGAAACAGTGGGAGCTTGGCATGGATGAGGATGTGATTCCTTGGAGGAGAACCAAACAGGTGTTTTGGGTAGAGTTGCCAGCTGGAAGTAAGCACTGAGAGATGAATGGATGCTCAGGATGAAGAAGAGCGGAAATAGATACGTGAGACAGAAGATCAGGGTATATGGTCTTGTATTAGCTGTAGGACAATGGAGGTTTGATCATTGTGTTTCTCTTTACCAGGTTGGATAATATTAGCTACATTATCCTATTTCTGTATGATGTGCTTGTTGCAGGGTTACATATACAGGTATTGCTGAACTAAAGGTAAAGCTAGTTTAGGTGTGTGTCATGGAGAATTTGGGAGCAGCAAGATTCTTTGGCATGAGTGTGTTTTAGAGACATGGAGGTCTTGTTGACTTTGTTTCAGAATGATTGTGTGAGACCGGTTAGCACGCCGATGGTTGGACAGTTCACAGAACAGGTGTCTTGATTCACATAATGAGGTTAAGTGCATGGTGTGTACTAAACTTGAGTTTTCCCAAGCAGTGGGAGTTGTCACAAGTTTGGAGTCAATCCAGGAAAGTAATACTGAAGGGCAGTTCAGTGGGACCAGCAGTAGGTGCACATGCTATGCAGGGTCAAGTTCTTTTTCTACATGGTTGTAGATGTGGATGTGGCAGGGAATTTGGATGACAGGTTTTGCACTACAAGATTTGTGGTGGTTGGTCTTCAAGAGTGATCTTGAGGAGGGATACAAAGCCAAGGGAACAAACTAGACAGAGTACAGGTACAGGTACAAGTTACAGCTATTTATCTCCAAGTGGGAGATTGTTAGGTTGTGGAGCTAAAAGCTTCAACTCTTTGTAAACAGTGGGAACAGAAGGTTGCTGAGATCCAGAAGCACCGGTGTCGGCATTAGGACCGACGTTGGTCGTGACCAGTGTAGAAGGCCACAGGCGATGGCAGGGAGTCGGCCGACGTCGGCAGAACCAGGCAAGCAGGGACCAGCGTTGATCGCCTGTGTGTTCCAGAACTGTTCGTTGCATGAACAGTTAGTTAAGTGAATGAAGTGTTTGCATGTTAAGACCAGTTAGAGTCTTGAGCTGCGAGGATAATTGTCTAAATTAAGATTCTAAGTTATTGTTTAAGTTAGGGATCTATTTATAGACCCATTGGCATGTATAGTAGAAGTATGAGATAGAAAGGAAGAGTTCCTTCCATTGTAAGATCATTGAGTTGCAGGTTGTTGCAAGCTCATAGGGGATCTACATGTAAGTTTGGTCTGTTGAATTGCAGGTTGCAGGTTCATGGGAGATCAACTTGAAGTGCTATAGAGTGCTTGGTGTACCGGCAGGGTTATTACTGACTGGTTGGAGAGGTGAACACCAATTCTGTGTGTGAGTTGGTTGTTGGGACCATTTTTTGTGTAGGAGAGTGTTGTGAAGAAGAATTACTATACACTTGAGGTGTGGGAAACCTCTGTAAGGTGGAAGAGTGTGGTGGCTCTTTGTAGTATTCTTTTCTGTAAAGTGTTAATACAAGATAGTGTATTGTCTCTCATATTCTGTGCTATTGGTGAATTCTAGTTACTTGTGTTTCTGGTTATTTCCGCATATTTAATTGCTTATATTTGGTAATCATATTGTGCTCTTTCTGAGGAGCAAGATCCTAACAAGAGGAATCAGAACAGGTGTGTTTGTTCTTGGATTCCCCCTACACTTATCAGTTTCTTCTACAACGTCTTGGAGGACCCTTAGCAAATCTTATTTGAATGGTGGATTTCACCCCATCTACAATATCCTTCTCAATCCTCCTTCTAATATTTTCTAATTGCGACGGTTTCCTAACATTTTTTGAAGAACCAACATCTAAGGATATTTGTATTCCATTTTGTTTAACTGGTGTAACACTTACTTCCTTTTTTCAAATTCTTTTTAGTAGATATTAGTGAAGATAAATTTCCAGTAATCCTTTGAAAACTATCTAAAAGATCCTTTGCTTGAGATTCATCATTATCCTTGAATGCAGACATAGGAAAAATACTTTTACACAGTGAATTAGCTCCCTATTGTAATGAACAAGGAACTATCTCCTTTAAATCTTCCCTTTCCAATGATTGGAGATATTGAAACTACTTAATACCATTAGCCTAACCCTCGATATGTCTACAAGCTTTTGTCACATCTAGGTCTTGACATCTAGTCCCACTTGCCTGCACTTTATTTTTATAACTTTCACCAAAAAAAGCCTCAAACATTTTTAATTGCTCATCATTTCTTTTTTCTTGGTCTATGAAACCCCCAAGAACATCTCCTACCTTCAAGCCTTGTTGAGTATTTTTATATAACTTAATCTCAACCACATCTAATCTCAAAGAATTTTCAATACTGATCCTCCCTCCATCATATTTTTAAGGACTACTTATTTCAATATTGGGTAGAACCAACACCTCCTTTGATCCTGAAACAAACCAATCTCATTTGACTTTGTATTATAATTAGTAGCCACTAGTAAATCACTTTTGTTCTTCTTTTGCCATGCTAAGTTATCAACTCTAGCAACATAAGAATGCCATTTTTTGACAAAGAACATATAGCTTCTAGTCATATGCCCAAAATGCATACAAACTTCACACTTTAGATCTGAATTTTTATATTTAATTTTTTAATCCTTTCACCCCTACTATAATGTAAAATGACACAGGAAGGGAGTTCTTGATTCATGGAAGCATTTACACAAAATAGAGCATGCACTAACCTAGCTCTTGCCTTAGTAGCAACATCAAATTATGTAAGATACCCAAATGTTTTAGCAACACTTATGAAGATATCCTCTTCCCAAAATTCCATTGGAAGACCAAGAAGTCTTACCCAAATAGGCATGAGGTTGATATTTTCTTTTTATCGATCAAAACTAGGTTTTCATTTCTTCAAAAATAATCTATATCTCCCCAAAAACCAAGGCCTTCTAACTAAAACTCTAGCACAATCCTCATCATGATTAAGAAAAATCAAGAAGAGCCTATTATTCATCACTAAAATCTCAACATGCCCTCTTGGATCCCATCTTATAGTACCCCATTGCCTAAAAATATCAATATTTGGTCTAGCCCCCAAAAACTTACCTACCAAATCATCTGACTTTATTGAAGAACTTGAGTTAATAAGTGAATTTGGGACTTCAATATGAATTCCCATTAAATAATTAGAAATTGGTAAATCTTGAAATGGGTGAATCTCTTCAGTCTCCCCCATTTTACCCTTAAGTTTCCCTACCTAAGAAAATTTGCCATAGAACCCATTATTAAAATATGACTCACTTGCATTCCTATCATCCTTTCCTTTGTCTTTGCTTGAATAGATCTACCTTTTGGGTCCATAGATAATAGATGCAACCCATCCCCATCTCCTCTTGCCCTTTTTGTGTGTTTTTTAAACTTATCCCCACCTGTGTTATCACATCATTCTGTTTCCATCCAAAAATAAAAAGGAATGTTAAACACACTAACTATGTACTAATAATAATTATCACAAATTGTTAATGTCTCTCATATTAATGAATTTCTACATTATTCTAAAATAATTCCAAAATTAGAATCATAATTATACATGTCCTTGATATTATCAAACCCAATCACATCATTCACAATAGTAGTTAACATTGCCACACACTTGACCAAAGCATCAACTACTTGATTCCAATTTCTTGACTTATGCTTAAAAACAAAAGCATACCCCTATAAGAAAGATGCCCACTTTGAATGTATTCTATTAAATTTATTTTGAGTGCTCACATACCTTAAAGCCTCATGGTCTATAAATATAATAAACTCCTTAGACACTAAGTAAAATATCCAATGTTTTAGTGCTTGTTTAATGGCATAAAATTCAACATCATATCTATAATATTTATTCCTTACCTCATTTTAATTATCATTATAATATGCTATTATCCTCCCTTACTGGCTCAATACTGCACTAACACCCACATGTGAAGCATCATAGTCCACCTCAAATACCTTGATAAAATATAGTAATGCTAAAACAAGGGATTTTTTACCTTCTTTAGTAATTGAAAATGTTCTTTTGATACCATTATACAAACAATTTTTTTCCCCCTTATGCTGTATGTTATTGATGCAACAATAATAATAAAAATCTTTTATTAATTTATTGTAAAAGGTTTCTAAACCATGGAAACTTATTACCTATGATATACTTTTTATATTAGGCCACTCAAAAATTGCCTTTATCTTTTTTTCATCCATTATTGCACCATCTCTTGAATGATAAGTCCTCAAAATACAAAACTCTTCTATATAAAATTGTACTTCTTAAAATTTGCATAGTTATTCCTTTCTCAAAATTTATATTACCATTTTTAAATGGCTTAATTTATCTTTTTAAATCTTATTGAATATCAAAATATCATCAAAATAATCTACTACAAACTTACCAATATAATCTCATAACACAAACTTCATCATCCTCATAATTGGGTTTGGTGCATTAGACAACCCAAATGGAATCACCAACCCCTTATATAAGCCATCCCTAGTCTCAAATGTTTTTTTCCATTCATTTTATTCATGATTTAAAATTTTTTAGTATTTACGCCATAGATGAATATTACTAAAATATGTAGCTCTTGCAAGTACATCCATCATATCATCTAGGTGGGTACAAAAAATATGCATTTGATGGTGATCTTGTTTATTTTTTTGTTTTATACACAGATCCTCTATGTTTCATCCTTCTTTCAAGATATCACTGTAGGAGTTACACATGGATTCATGATCATCCTCACTATGCCTTTTCTCACCAATTTATCCACCTACCTTTTCAACTTTGCATGATCTATTGGGATTATACTTTAAGCTACTTGATTAGGTAAAGCTGATCCTAGGAATAAATCAACAAGATGCTAAATATATTTCTTTTGTGGAAAACCATCTAATAGTTCATCAACTATAACATCATCATATTATTCTAACACTTTTTATACCTCTCTTAGTATTTTCACATCTTTTGATTCTTTATTATTTACTATTAATGCATAACATAGTCCTATAAACTTCATCTCCTTAAAAAAATAGTTTTAGTATAACATGTTTTCTATCTTTGAATCATCCTCCAAAAAGTATATTTTCTCTTCTCTCCATAATCATATATTTTCCAATTATATTTCCATGGCCTTCCCAATAACACATGACATGCATCCACTGGGATAACATCACACCATATTTCATCCCTAGAAGTCTTTTCTATGGACAAATTTATTAAAAACCTCTTATCAATAATAATTTCATTCAATTTTTTAAAACATGAAATAAATTAAGGATAGGGTTGCTTTTCACATTTTAGATATATTTTCCCTACCACTTATTTAGAAACCATATTTTTAGAACTTACACCATCAATGACAACCTTACATACATTTCCTCTTGAAGTGTACATTATTCAAAAAATATTTATACGAAGCCATGAGCTGCCAATTTTTTTATCCCACACATGCTCTTTCCTTGGAGTAATAATTGTTCTTCTCACCATAGTATTCTCTCCTACATTGACTACAAATTTTGGATTTTGTTCATCCACCTCAACCTAGACCAAATTTACCTTAAGTTGATCCTCTTTCCTCCTTTCTTGTGCATGATAATGTAAACACTAAAATTATCCAAGGCCTTCTTCACCAAATATGTAGCAAATATAATGTCTTCGTATGGATTTTTATCCTCTATCATCACCATACCCTTTGCATCTCTGAAATCCTCTTCCTCTTTCATGATTTTGAACCCTTTTTTGGTATCTTATTATTTATCCACTCCATAAGATGATTCTCACATTTTAAAGATTAAATACACATCATCTCATTAATGTAGATGAATGTCCTTTGTTCAATCCAAGTAGTATCATAAATGCCTGCCTACTTTGTTTGTCTATTTCCTTCAAAGCTAGTTGATAGGCATATGCCAAGCTATTAATTATATGCATGCTTAATTCATCTTGAATAAATGGTTTTAAACCTTTTAAATACCTTGCAACCATATATTCTTCTATTTATTCATGCTCTATTTAAATAGATAGCTTGTAAAATTCATCTATGTACTATAACACACTATATTCATTTTGCCTTAGGTTTTAAAATATTTTGTAGAGGGTTTGTGAATAATCCACAAGGATAAATTTAGATCTCAACTTGTTTTCCATTGTACCCTAAGTATTGATTTTATATTTACACTTCCTTTGCCATTATATAAATGAGCCCCCCATATTATGACATGACCCTTTACTTTGGTGCATGAAAATTTCACCTTCATTTCCTCCATAATATTATTCCACTCAAAAATATTCTCTATACTACTCAACCATTCTATCATCTCCTCTAGTTTTATACTACCCCCACATTCTGAAACTTTAACATTTATTCCTTCATTCTTTCCTTCTAACTCCCTAACCAACCTTTGTTCAAATGAATATGAATCCTCTTATTCTTCCTCTTGTTAAATTTATGCTTCCTTCTCTCTTTATTCATCTGTGTCATCTCCACTTTGCCTTTGTCTTCAAATTGAAATAATTTTGATAAGCTTTCCCACTCTTCTCTATAGCTCTTGTATATTCCTGCTCATCTGTGCATAGCCTCTTCTTCTTCCCATCTTGGTTAAACTTGTTCTTCAATTTTGTTTTTTAAAATAAAAAATGAAACACAATAATAATTCACACATAATATTACCTTAAATTTTCATCCTAGATCTAAACTTGTTTTAATACCAATAGATGAATTAAAAAAAAAAAAAACACTTCTAAAAGACAGTAAAAATTTAAAGACAATTCTTAAGTAGCCTAAATAGTTCTAATTCTTCCTAATTCATTCTAAGAAATACAGAAGTATTTAAATAAATAAAAAATCAAAGGTTGAGTTGCATGCATAACTAAAATTCTAATAAAAGTAAAAAGTTATCCTAGGGTTAACCAAAACTATTATTTTTAGTAACTTTTGTATGTACGCTTAGATGGGCTACTAATTATCCCTTATTTTCTACATGTATAAATAAATACCAAGGGTGATTTGAAACTCAAGTTTACACTCAAATGAAAAAATATTAAATCTTAAAAATTATAAAAATATTGAAAACAAAATTAAAAAGTAATTTTAGACAATTAGATAGTAGATTTTGGCCTCAAAAAATTATCAAAATAGTTTCTAAGTAACTAACATGGCTTACGACTACATGGAGATATTCAAGATCTTCATAAAAAATGAGGGCTCAAATAGGTTTCCAGATCAAAATTTATGGCAACTACAAGGCATGTTCCCACATCAACTTCTTACCCATATTAAATTCTCACATGGGTTCTAAAAAGTTGGATAAATAATTTAGTTACTAAATAATTACAAAAGATTCCTGATAAAAGGTTAGATGTCAAGTGGTTTGAAGAATATAAAACATAATTTAGTGTAAAAAATCTAATTTAATGATGAGGATCAATTGGTGAAGTTATTGGATTTTGCATCAATAAAATACCAAGTGCCTTAATAAATTATTAGTGGCGTGAAAGGGTCCACGAGTGTAGAGGAAGTGGTAGAAGTTAACACATATAACATAGAGGCTAGTTAAAGATAGTAATGTTGAGTCCAAAAATATAACTAGTATGATAGGAGAAGGATCCAAAAACCCCCACCTTGGAGGAATTGGTACAAGAGGCAAAGGATTTAAAAATATGAACTCTAGTAATGGGGTTCCTCCACAGGCAAGGCAAATATTTTGTTGGTGGTGGAACCATAGGTGGAGAAGTTTCTTGGGGGGGGTGGCAAAAAGTTTAGGAGGATCACATGGACTAGTAACAAAATTGATATATGAGCCTCCCTAGATAGTATTTATGAATTTTAAAGGATTTGAGGATGGAGTGAGCCATTGTAAGGGTTGTGAAATTTCAATGAATGACAAGAACATGAGGGATCTAATGTGTAAGATTAAATTGTTTTGATATAAGCCTGAATATGAGTTTTAATCACTATAATATGGATTTGAAAATGATACTACATAGCTAATAGTACCATTTGATTATTACCAAGAGCTACTTAAGAGGAATCTATGTATGTAGCTAGATAATATATTGATCATATGTATCATATGAGTACATAAAGGCATGATTACATAGCTCCTACTCATCATGGTTTTTTGAGTTGGTGTGGGTCTTATGATTCATACTTTGAGGTTGGTTTAGAATATTAGGTGAAGGGTGAGGATGAGTTATCTAGAAGGAGGTGCACTATCTTAACTCATTCATAAAAGAATATGTTTTGTTCCATTCTAATGGATATGATTGTGCAAAAACTCGGTTGTAGGAAGATAAAGTGGTTATAAGGATCAAACCATGCTACCAAATTTAATAAAAACACCTTTCCCAGAAATGGAACTACCTAGATTTCAGCCTATGTCATGGTCTTTATGGAAAAAATGGTTTTGATTGGGTAAAGTGCATTCTAAAGAATAATTGGGTGAAGTGGGTATTCAAAATGAGTCAGAAAACTTTCCTAGCTACCCCAACATGACAAACTTTCTACGTAACATTTTATCAACAAATGGAATTTTTTGTACTATATGATAATGAGTGAATGTCTTGTCTTCTTAATTTATTTTGTGATATATTAGATTTATGGTGGGATAGTCATAAGGAAGCTTTGTGGTGTTTGATTGATGTGGATAAATCCATTTTTGATATATTATATTGGGATGATATTTATGGGTGAATTCTGATATGTACATGTGAAAGTACTTTGCATGCACACATTTCCTTATGGGAGAATGTATGGAGGCCAATGACATGGAATATAGATCTAGTGATATGGGTGCATCTATTTTATGATACATTATAGATATGGCCATGTGTGTGGTATTTTTTGTAAGAACTTTGACATGAGACTGCTAGTTGGGAAGTCTTGAAGGTTGAATATTTGAGTGTTCTCATTTTACGACCTTGATGATTTTGTGCATTACAATCTCAAAATTTTAAGAAGTGTTATTATTAATAATATTAGGTAGATGAAGGATCTCTTGTGTGTGATTCCCTATGAATATAATCTAGGCATTGGCTGAATTTTTCATGGGGAAGACCAACATGCAACAGAAATATGTCATATCCACCCTTCCCCCCAAAAAATTGTTGTGTTGTTTCAGTAAAAAACTATGTAATAATGTTCTGATATTATTGATGATGATGAAATTATTGATTATGCTACCTTATGATGATGTATTTTATTTTTATATTTGGATTATGACAATGATGCACTATTTTAATATGACATTGAGTTTACTTTCATATCTTATCACATTTTACATTATGCTAATTATTGTGTTATTACCTTAATCATAATCTACTGATGTCTTTGTGGGCATATAAAAATGTGCAGGTGGCGAATGGTCTTGGAACAACTAGGATGATGCATACACTAGTGACACTAATGTAGGAAACGTGCAAAAAAATTGGAAAATGTAGACCTAGTTTTCTTACCTAGGCCTATTCTAACTCATGCTTTTGTTTTAGACATTAGCGTTGACTATGATTTATAATTTATATTTGCTTAGACTTGTGTAAAATTTATGTTTTATAGAATATATTTAGATTACATAGGTATAAGGTGTTGGGGCTAATCACTTAGTGATATGAATTAGAATGTTGGTGACCTATGATGGACTAAGTCCATAAACCTTAATTAGGGGTTTATTGTGATAGTGTTCACTAGGGGTTGGTAATGTTATATCAACATGTTATAAGGCAATATGGGTATTGTTCACATTATGTTTGCATTGATATTGTATTAATTAACATGCATGATTTGTATTAAAATTATTATTAAAAATGAGAGATTAGGGTTTGTTATAAGGAATAATATAGTCATATCTTTGGAAGGTCCTCACATAGAATCATGAGAAGAAAATGAAGAATAGGTTTTATCATCATTTCATGCTTTAAAAATCATCTTGGACTAGTATTGTGCATGGTTTGGATCCAATATTTACATATAAAAATTATGGAGATAATGTAGTGAAAGGTTTGTTTGGAGTGGAAGAAGTGGAGTAATAAGGGATAATGCAGTCTACCATGATGAAATTATACTAAGATACATGGAAATTTATGCCTTGGTATCTACTATTACATTTTTTTTGAATTTATTGTTGGAAGTTAAATTATGGGAAAAAATTGTATTCAAAGAGGATTCTGGCTATAAAAGAATGGAGATGGTTGTGGAAATTTGGTGGTTGGAGAAATGAAGTAAAGAGGAAACTAGAAATTGTTAGAGTGGCTTGGCAGATAAGGAGAAAACTATTAGCTAGGTATCATTAAATACATATAACAATCTTAAGTATTTAGTTGAAAAAAGGAAGAGAAATAATTTTTGTTTGTTGGTATAAAATATTTTATGGATTTTTAATGTGTTCTAATGTGTGTTCTAGTTGGTAAAACTAGTTAGAGTTTAGATGAACTATTGAGCGACCAATTTGTAAAATAATTTATTGTTTAGAATTATTATTATGTGAAATGTTTGGTAACATCAGTTAGGGTTTATAATAACTAATGTGTGTTTTTGGTTAGAAATACTAACTAGGGTTGTAAGGAATGGCACTATTTTTATGTGTATATTAGGGTATAGGACAAACTACTATTACATAAAAGGATTATGACTGATTGAAAAAATGACATGGGTTGAATATTGGTTTTCACACGATTTTTAATTTTTAGGGTTTTGAGCTAAGGACTTGGTAGAGGTAGGATAGTTACATGTGGTTTAATTTTTTTTGGGACAATGAACGATTCTTACTTTATCAAGGTCAAGGTATGGGGAATGTGACAATATCCTAGTGGCTCTTAATTCCTTAAATATTTATTTAAAATTTTCAATTCAATATTGACTATAGAAAATAATTGGTCATGCTGACATATATACATTTTGGGGCTAGGTTATGCCATGAGACACATGTACCTCTAAAGAGGCTTACCCACATCAAGCTTAGTTTTTTTGTAGTAGAATTTCTATTTTCAATAATAGGGTTATTTTTTTTGAATTTTAATCTTGGTTTAGGAATAATGATTTAATGATTAAATTGGCATACACATATCTAGGTATAGGTTTGTACTCTATCCCTAAGTTTATTAAAGTTGTTTTCATGGATTCTATGATAATATCATTTTTTAGGAATGGGTTTATAGATGGATTAGAATGGCCATTATGGAGGGATAACTTTCCACCATTATCCACTATGGCATACCAAGTGGCACATGATTTTTTAGTTGGAGATCCTTTATTTGTGGAAGAGATTAATTCTTTACAAAACTTCATTTTGATGCAAATTGTGACTTAGTGGGTTTCCTTGATTGGTTTGGTGAATGTTTTAGGCATTGTATTATTATTGTATATTCTTGAGCCTTGAGTGAATTTTAATAACATAGTTTCAAAGAGGAATGAATGATGGAAATATTTTGAGACTTATTTTACAAGTTTCATACATATGATATCAATCAAGTCAATGTTTGAAAACTATGACTGTTAATTCATGGATGGTCGATCCTTTAGTTATTTTTATACTGATAAGATTCATATACAACCCAATTATATGTAATTAAATTGAAACTATGATGTATGATCTTGGCCTAGAGCCAAAATGTTTTTTTTTCTTTAAGATTGTAATAATACATATTTAGAGCATTGTGGATTCAATGATATCATATGTATAATCAATTATGAAAATGATTTTTTACTATGGTAGAAGTATTTTTACATTTTAAATCAAATGAGTAATGGTCCTATCTATTTTATTCAACAAAATTTATTTAACATCATGTTTATGTTAGGAATAAAATAGAAATTAATGCATACTACTTTCACAAAATTGCAATAATAAGAGATATGAACATACATAAAATTGCACAACAAGAAGATAAGATTTAACGTGGTTCACCCAATGTGGGATACATCCACAAAGAAACACTTGATCAAATTTTATTACAAGCCAACAACAGTAAAATACACTCTCAGATATGTCTTCTCACAATTACAATGCACAAATATTTTTTGGAGCTGTGCTCAACAAATTCTCCTAAATTTGCACCTGAATTCACACACTTTGTTCACCTTCTCAAACTATTCTAACATTTGATGTATTACTTAATGTATGTACACATATAATACATCAATAGATAACCTACATAGTAGTTTTACAAAAAAATGGGTACCAAAACCATGGGCCAAGTCAACCCATAATAGTTCCCCATTAAGGGGGTCTAATTTTTTTTTTGGGGGTTGCTACCCTCGAACCCCTACTCAAGGTCTGACCTGACCCCAAATCCCTACAAGAATACATAAAGAGTGTACAATACATTTTAATGTATAATATTTGAAATAAATTGTAATGTGGAAATAGGCTCCACAACATAACAATTTGTGCCATAAGAAAGTCTCAATTTTGTATGTGGAGATAAATTCAAGTGCCATAGGTGTGTTACTATTATTTTTAAAAGGATTTAGTATGATAACATATTAACACCTTTTAAATTTACAATTGATAAGGTGATAATATGCTATCAATTACCCAAGGTTTTAAGAACTTTAATTGATTTTTGAAATTAGATTATGACAATCATAAAATATTACTTGGTCTACATTTTAGAAAAATATTGTTTGATTTTATGGCTTGGAGCATGAAGTAAAGAGTGTGATTACATGAAATGGTCTCATAGTATAGGTTAATTATAACCCAATAAAGTTAGGCAACAAGGCTATACTTTATCTCTTCATGAACATTATAATTGAAATAAGAAATATTTTCTTGATCGTTTGTTAAGTTATTACATGATAAATTATAGGACCATGTGAACCTTTCTTGATTGATTGGTAATTTAGTGCAACTTGGGTTTATGCATATCATGTATTACATTCATAGTTGAAATATGGGTTGTAGTTTATGTTCTTGCTAAATTTGTTGTACTGCTATATTTTTAAAACTTAAAAACCATATAATGATGTAAATGAACTTTTAGTTTAAGAATATAGGCTTTGTAATTAGTATTGTAAATGAGATAATTAGATGAATCAAGTTTTATATCTATTGTATTTAAAGTTATCATCATATAAAGATGTAAATATAAAGTACAAGAATTTTCATCAAGTATTGTAGTATATTATTGTACTATTGAGAATATAATATATTAAGTTTTTTGAAAAAACATTAATTTTTGTATGGAAATGAGATGTATGCTTGATAAAGGAGGAAGTTGAAAGAAATTATAAGATTTTTTGGGATTTTTAAAAGGTATTACACATTATTTATTAACTTAAAAATGATATATATATGTTTCAAATAATTTTCAAATATCTTTAATGTAAGAGAAAGTGATTGTATCTTAGGGAATAATAAAATTGTATCCTTTTAGGAATTGTAAATTTAATATACATGTATTTGAATTAAATTTTTAGGGTTTATGGAGTGTAAGCTTTAAGTTGTTAAAGGGATCGAGTATAGTAAATCAGGGTATAAAATATGTAATAAATATAACCATTGATTTGTGAAAGAACTGAGCTAAACTAACATTTATAATAATGGCAATGAAGGAGATAAATGAGTACTTAGATAGAAATTACTTGAGATGATGGATGTCAAGGTTGAACAATGGTACATAAACTAGTCAGAGTGTCACAAATAGGATCCAGGTGTCAAAAATCCTCTTCGATAATAGTGACCTACTCTAGACAATATCATTATGGCACTAGTGTCCACTTATGGTTCTAGTGTCCTATATGAAAGAACTATTCTGAGCTTCTAAGAACACCTATATCTGAGTTTGCCAAGCCTGTTCCTATGGAAAAAAACCTTTATTCACTATTTGTGACCTAGTATGATTAATTTTTTATGCAAAACCCTACATCTCCATGTGATTAGGGTATTTGAATTAACACAAGTAGTAAACATGTGGTGTTAGTTGGGTTTGTTGGACATCCTCAACACCCTACTGTGATGAGGGTTTCCTACATACCAATACTCTGAGGAGGGATCAAGCCTAATGTAGTTCTCCCCACCTAAGTGATAGTGTAAGTGCAAGTGAAACTAGTATGAATGCTAGTTTGAGTGAAGCTTGAGATTGGAAATCTAAATATTTTAAGCTTAGGAAAGTTGTAAATGACTCTATATATAAGTAGGGTAAAATAAGGATTAATAACCTTGATTGTACATAACTTGTTCTGAGTTTATTTGTTTGTATTTACATCTGATTTCCATCTAATGGATAAAGGGCTAAAATTTATGTATATATACTAATTTGGTGCTTGTGCATGGTTTGAAATAGGTCTATGCCAACCCTAGGTTATTTAAGAATTGAAAAGATATCCATTATTGCTCAAAAGAGGGGAAATGATAATAATGACCAAATAGGACAATAACACTGTGATGCTATTTTACACTTATGGAACTAGTGTCTAGGTGGTATAACTTGATGAACTAGGTGCCTAGATGCCTAAGAAAGGGTCTAGAACTGATTTTTGAGATGTCTAGGGATGTGTATGGCCTACATGAAAGCTAGATAAGTGTCTAAATAATTCATAAGTTAGGTCTAGGGATAAGCTAGGAATGGGTGGTCTCAAGTAACACTCTTAAAACTCAAGCATCATTTTTAGATGATTACATTTATCCCACCTTTATTATAGAAATGCATCAAAGTGAAATAACTAGTATAAATGAAAAAATAAGCACACCTGGACTTACTTGTGAGGCCAAGTCCATGAATTTGAATTTGAAGATGAAAAACATGCTCCATTATGTGTCCTATAAATGAAACATGCATAAATAAGTCATTACTTAAGATATATAAAAATATATTAAAAAATTGAGTAAAAAGATAAGAGAGAGAAAAGGAATGAATATACTTCATTTGGTATGCAAACTAATGCATAAACTTGGTGACATCCTCTATGTGTACATGTAGATACTAATCAAACCAGTGAATAGATTAGATTGAGTTGATCAATTAATCATTACCCATGTGTGAGTGGATCAAGAACTCAATTTAGTTTTGACTCTATCATTGCCCACCCCTGCTCGATAGATCATGACTTATGAATAACTTGAATTGGATTGATGGCTTGTCCAAATCTCTTATGTATATGGCATTGTCACTTGGATTTTCACCCCTTGAGGATATTTATCAACTCTCCTCATCTAAGTGGCACAATGGAAATATGTCACAAGCTATTGGTAACCAATAGGTGAGATGAATTTCTAGATTTAAGGGCTAGCTCCCTAAATGTGTCTTGAAATGCTTTCACCTATATTAACAAATTATCTATGGGGGAAAAGGGTTAGAGTTTTCATGAAATTAAACATATTATAGGGGTGATGCACCAATATGTTTCCCACAAGAATGTCATTCTCTATCACAAAGAGACAAGACATACAACACTAGTCTAAGAGTCATAAAATGCACTAGCTTTAGTATTTAAATATGAAGGTGACTTGAATGAAGACTATCCAATGTAAGTGAAACCATAAATTAATTGAAAATACTAAGGATTAATTATACACTTAAGAATATATCCATACACTTAACTACACTTCATATGATTTGCTAGGCTGGAATCACTTGCATCAAACATGGAAGGAATGGGAGAAAACAAGGATAGATGAATATTTCTTAACCATTCACTATAAATATATTCACACACTTTGAAAAGCTGATATATGAACTCAAAATATATTTAATTTATTGTCTAATGAAAATTACAATGTCAAAACCAACAAGGCTCTACCATACATGGCGTGGTATTATATTACAAAGGCCAAAATGGTAGCTATTTATAACATTTAAGAGAGAAGTGGGAAAAGAGGAGTCCAAAGGTTACTTGAAAAATTGTCATGATGAGAGGAGGAGTTAAATGTGTATAATAATGAATTAGGAGACAAACCATGCAAGGTCTGATAGAACAAATGGCTCTCCAAACTATGCAACTCCTAAAATGTGGCATGACACTCCTTATTTTGCACAAGAAAACTATCTTCATCATTACCCTTTTTTGGAACATCCCAAAACTGAATAGGGATATATATAATGATTTAAATAAGAGGGAGATGGCATGGACATTATTATCCATGATTTTTTTGCATTCTTAATTATCTAGATTCCTTTGAAAGTGAGCCATCATTGCCTACAGTCAAAGAAACTCCTCTTTTAGTCACCCCATACACTTGGCCTCAAAATTTGATTATTTTTTCCATTTAAAATACATGAAATGGAGTGGATGACACTTTTAAATTCCTTCCATGTCTTTATCTTTCTTAGGTACACCTTAAATAGGCTCCCACTTGAAGTTTTCACACTTCTTACCATCTTGCTCACTTTACCAATTTTGAATGGTTGAGATGGAGCTATTTATAATAACAATTAGGAGTTTTTATAAAGAATTAAATGGACATGGGGAGTTATATTAATTCCTAATCTGACTCCCAAGGCTGATTTCTCCTATTGAAATTCCTTAGAACCTACATAATTCACAAAATAGTCAAGGAAACTGATTTTGTACTCTATTCATACAAATAGGGCAGTACAAAAGTTGATGGGGAGGATAATTGGAGAGTATTATACAACCTCCAAACAATTTACATGATATTTTGGTTGATTAGATAAACTTTACATCTTCATTTTCCCAATCAAGTCATTTCCAAGGGTTTGTAAGGGTTTCAAGTCCTTTAAGCTCTTAAGATTTATTCACAGAGATAAAACATTATAAATACAAATAAATTGAATAATATAAATGATAAATAACCCTGTAAACCTATCCAAAATTATTTTATCTCCATGCATGACCTCTGAGAAGATGCATGTATTTAAAGTTACCCTATCGAGCTTTGACCTTCAGTTTGCATACCCCTAAGTTGTTTTTAAGCTCAAAAATAGATTCCTTGTGTTTTATATATAAGGTGGAGGCTTGAAAAAATCTATAAAGTATCTATAAACATTTAAAAATAGGTTATAATTCCCACATATATATATAAATAACATTGACCTCCCATTTGGTCTTTAGGCTTAAACCCTGCCTAACAGACCTAACTGTAACCTTGATGGTATAGACTAACCTGTTGGGATTAATCATTTTATTTAAGTTTAATTATGATATTTTATATGTAATTAATCTTCCCAAACATTTTTTTAATGTTAAATCATCTCTTGGTTCACCCTTATCACCTTTCTTCTTCAAAACCTGCTAGTTTGTGTATAAAGGTAGTGTCCTCTATTTGAGACAAAATAGAGGGCACTTCCCTTATTTTATCAGACAAATAAATTATTAAAGGAGATAATATAATTTATGTAAACCATATTCAAAATAATTGGGCCATTTATTAGGTCATTATACCTTCCAATTCCTCTAAAACCCAAACCAAACCCCTAGAAGGTAAATTGTGTGTAGGATTTTTACCATGCAAACTATGTGATGCATTTGAAAAGGGTTTTATGTTATGATTCATTGACTGAGGGTATCATGAGATGTAAATTAAAATTTAAAATTAATTCCAATCACTTATTCATTACAATGTCCTTCACTTAACTGGTCAAGATACTTGACTATATTTCCTATTTGGGTGAGGCACTTGTAGGTGACCTTGCATGGATTAGAATTTGGAAACATTGAATAATCCATTTTGAGACCTTAAAAGATAATTTTGAAAGGATATGGACCTATTAATTCTATGCTTGGCCTATATCCACATCGAGATAACCAATCCCTTTGCTCTCTACCCTTCATAGTTAGTTATAACTAAATGTGTGGGGTCATGTAGGTGGATTTTATCCTTGAAACCCATGTCATGTAATCCATAAGAACCATATGAGGTTTTAGGATTAAATGTGAGATAAAAATTTTCTCTATGTTCATAGGTTTTCATATTCAATCTCATAATATGCATCCGGAAGACTTCACAGTTCACTATAAATCAACATCTTAGGCAAGACACCTTTAGGTGTATATGAGACTCAAAACACAATATTATAACCTTTTTAAATGATCCTTATATCATAGGTTATTTTTGATATGAATTTTCACCTAATAAGGTCACTTAATCATGAAGATATGTTTAAATTTCAACCTTGGGTGTTATATTCACCTTGGAGTTTCAAATCCTATAGATGGCACTGTCAGAATTCAATGATCAAAGGCACACATTTGAGCTTCTCTAGCAAGAAAACCAAATGACTAAATAACTTTGTTCCTTTTTCAAGTTTGGATAATATGATAGGGATATAGTATTAATTTACTAAGAGTGATAAAAAATCAACATGGTATTATCATAAGACACCTCCAAAAGGGTTAGAAGCTTTATTTTGCATGTTTTAGGGAATTGATCCCTGAATATAGTCACTACCTTTGGGAGTGACCTTTCACCTTTCCTAAAAATATAGAATTTTAAATGAGTCTAACATAATATCTTAAACATACTAGGATTCCAAGGATAATTTCACCACTTTTTTCAACTCTTTCATATGACACCCCAACTCTCTATTGTACCATTTATAGATGAACATTTCTTAATGTACAAGCAATGGGTAGAAGTGTGGATAGTGTGCATAACTACATGTTTGTGATAAAATATAATCCATAAAAAAGTGTCCAAATGAACTCTTATAATTCTAAATGATATTGAAATAAATACCGAGGCTCCCATTCCAACATGACATCACCCTAAGAGACTCTTATAGGTGCACTTTGAGTTACATATAGGAAGTGAGTAGAATTAGGGAAATATACTTAAAGAATATGCCTTGATAACCAATTGATATTTATTTAAAGTAATAAAATGAAGAATTATGATGTTTTATATCTTTATACAATATCACAATCCTCATTTCAATGTCTTACTTTCTTATATGCACCTGTAGGTGCAGTTCTATGGTGCAGACCAAATAATGGTGGTTGAATGATTAGTTGTTACAGTCTTCATTGTACTAATGAAAGGGATTAAATTTATTTATTTTAATACTATAATGTATTAAAACTCTAAATACCATAGTTATAGTCTCATGGATGTGTTAAAGACCTTAACCTAGCTCATTCACTTGACTGTACATGACAATCATGGAGGAAACTGACTACATCTCACTTGTGACTACAAATCTATGAAAGATTGCTTTGGATAATGAGATTTAAATCTGAGGGGACCAAGTGGAAATTATAAAAATTATAATTAACCTATTAACACCCAATAATTCCACTACCAAATCATGGAGATTCTAAAAATGATGGAAATCTACCTAAAACATAGAATGGTGACTTCTCTTGAAGCTTGAGATACTTGGCTTATCTAAGCACCTTGAAATGTGAAAAAAAGAATGGGGAACATGAGGGGAAATATTAAAAACCATCTAAGATCAAGATCATGAATTGGATTGTACATAATTATCCAAACAAGAATAAAACCCATAGGGTATGGGAAATAGTGAGTAGAAAAACATAGTCAACTTGTTAGAGGAAATTAATAAATAAAAATTGACAAATAATTAAAATATTTATATTAAAATGGATATATCATAGTTTAATTTCACCCCCCAAAGGTGTTTGGTTTGAAACTTCTCCAACTGGCCATACCAAGCATAAACTCGCTTACTGGTTCTATGTGTTTAGAAGGGCAAAAAAGGTGTAGAATAGTTTTGGACCTTTTTAAGAACTAAAAAATCATGTAAATAATTTATATGAGTATGAGGAAGATTAAAATTCCTTACATGACCTTATCCCACTTGCCACATTCCCTTATGGGCCGTGTAAATTCCAAACTTTTTATTTTGTAGTTGTTTTCTTGATTTTTTGTTAGAAAACCTACAAGTTTTAGATGAAAATGATATTCCTGATAGGGAATATGACATATTATATGTTTTAAATAAAAATAGGACACTTGAACACCTTTAAAACTGTGCCACTTGCATAAATGAACCCTAAATGGCAACTAAGTGACTCAAAATGACATATAGACTAATTAGACCATGAACAAGGCTAAAATGACATTAAATTACAACAAATAAACATAAAACACCCTATAAAAAAATATTAGACCCATATATAAGCTTTTACTATAGGGGGGTTGACCCATTTTGAATTGTGGTCAAAATGGTCAACATCTTTGGCAATTTCCCAAGGGTGGCATGCTTGCTATGTCATGACCTGCCTAATCTTGTCCACTGGGATATGGAGTCACATGTACATGAGGTTTTAAAAAAAAATTAACTTTTAAAACACATAAAACATAAGGAAACTAATAATTAATGACACACAAGATAAGAAACTTATCAAAAACACACTTGTGCTTCATGAGCACTTATGGAACACACACACCAAACTAAACAAACTAACTCAAAAAATAAATAACATAAGATGAAAAATACCTCTTGGATCAAATGGGAAGTTTTAAACCTTCCTTGATTCATGACATGAATGATTTAGTGAGACATATAGCCTTTTGACCTTTAGCATTGATGCCTCCATCTTCTTCATGGTGTTTGCTAGCTTTATTAGCATGGAACCAAGCAACTCCAAACATGTTGGCTATGAAAATGAACTCTTTTTGAATATAAATAGACTCAAATTTCTCATATGGATCCTCAATTACAACCTCCAATGGTGGTTTAACAAGGCATACCTTCTTGATTTCCATAGTGCTCTTAATAAAATTGGGTTTCTTCTTAGCTGCAAGTTCTTCTAGCTCATCAGGGAGCTTTATATATTCTACCCAATCTCAATCATTATCCTTCATGGAAGACTCTTTATCCACCTTTTCATGTACTTGACCCTCAACTTGGCAAAGATCTTCAAGCTCTTGAAAGAGCTTTATTTTTAGCTTCCAATCATCTTTATTCTCCTTGTCATTTATAACCACCACCTCTTTAACCTTCACTCCTTGATGTATGTGGTCATAAAGATGGTGTTATTTATGCACCAATCTAGTTAAAGGTGATTCAAAATCAGATGGAGGTATTGAGTCATCTCCAAGAACTATGTCTTCTACCTTGGTCTCATGAAACTCTTTTAGGATTGCCACTTCTTAAGGAGTGACTTGACCTTCATCCTTGATAATACACTCCACTTCATGCTTGATATGGTCATCCAAAACTTCATGATTAGACATGGAGTCTTCTTCAAATACCTCTCTCTTTAAGTCTTCACCACATTCCTCATGGATAGCTTAAAAAGAGTCTTAAATATATTTCTCCTCATTCAAAAAGGTAGGATTTCCCTTTTGTTTACCAAGGGGAGTCCCTATGGTGATTTCTTCCTCATAGTCACTCATGACATATTCTTGATCAATCATGAATTGAGTTTTCTCTTCTTCACTTGCTTCTCTCAATATGGGCTCTTCCTCAAGAAGGGGTGAGGTGGAAAGTTGATGGATGGGCTCATGTGGAGGAGCTAGAATATGATGTGTAGTGGAATCATGATGAATTAGAGATAGATTGTGAGGTGAAGGAGAAGGATTATGAGTGGATTTATGAAAGAGAAAAACACTAGTAAGCTCATATAGAAGTGATTTCTTAGACCAATCAAAAGGACTAACATCTACATAAGATGTCCAACCATCCTCTACCTTAGATGTCCAACCATCCTCTAGGTTATTTTATTTCCTGGGTGTGCTTAAGGTTTATTTCTCCACTGATGTTATAGGGTTTCGGGGCCCCTTCAAAACCTGCTTTAACCTCTAATCTAAAACATCTACATAAGATGGAAAAAATGGAGGAGGGTAATGATTATGATCAAGACAAAATTCAACATGTTGTATTTTAGCCTATAGGAACCCACATCTTGCCTTGTAATATATTTGTATACAATCCATGAAATCATTTGATTCCTCATGAAAAAACTCATAAGATTACTCTTGAGGCTAATAGGCATCGTGATATGAATGATAGGGCTCATATTTAGATCGATAAAGAGGTGTTTATTGATAGGTTTCTTGGTAGCCTTCCTCATAGGGTTGTTCAAAAACATGTTGTCCATATGGAAAGGGAAATGAAGGGATACATAACTGCCATGGATCATAGGATTGATAGCCATTTTTATGGGACTGTTAAGGAGTAAAATGTGGTTCATAGCAAGGTTGATAGGGAGGTTCATGATAGGGGTATTGGCCATAGATTTTCATATCAACCAATATATGAGAGACAAAAATTAATCAAAATATTTAATGAGACATACATGGGCTGTTTACAAATAGAAGTTATCATTCTGATTCACCATTGGTGCTAACTTGTTTGCGTCCAAAAGCTGATTAGAGGAAGGACACACCAATAGTCTTCCCACTCTCTTAGACCTTTGTCCCACTAGGCATGCCAAAAAATATTTTCACTCGGACTTTCACCCCTTGAGGATATGTCTCAACTCTACTCATCCAAGTGGCATAATGGCAACATCTCACAAGCTGTGGGTAACTAATAGGTGAGATGAAACTCTAGATTTAAGGGCTATCTCCCTGAATGTGTCTTGAAATTCTTTCACCTATACTAAATGATTGTTTATGGGGGAAAAGGGTTAGAGTTTTCATGAAATTAAACCTATTATATGGTGTGATGCACCAAGATTTTTCCCACAAGACTATCATACTCTATCACAAAGAGACAAGACATACAACACTAGTCTAAGAACCATAGAATGCACTAACATTAGTATTTCAATATGAAGGTGACATGCATGAAGAGTATCCAAGGTAATTGAAACCATATATCAGTTGTAGATACTAAGGCTTCCTTGTACACTTAAGAATATATCTATATACTTAACAAAACTTCATATGACATGCTAGGCTAGAATCACTTGCATCAAACATGGAAGGATTGAGAGAAAATAATAATAGATGAATATATCTTAACCATTCACTATACATATATTCACACACTTTGAAAAGCTGATATATGAACTCAAAATATATTGAATTTATTGTCTAAGGCAAATTACAATGTCAAAACTAGTAGGACTTTGTCATACATGGTGTTGTATTATATTACAAACGCCAAAAAGTTAGCTACTTATAACATTTGAGAGAGAAGAGGGAAAAGAGGAGTCCAAAGGTCACTTGAGCACTTGTCATGATAAGAGGAGGAGTTACATGTGTATAATAATTAAGTAAGAGATAGAACATATAAGGTTTGATAAAACAAATGGATCTCTAAACTAGCAACTCATGAAATGTGGCATGAAACTCCTTATTCTGTACAAGAAAACTATCTTCATCATTCCCATTTTTTGGAACTTCCCAAAACTAAATAGGGATATATTTAATGATTTAAATAAGAGGGAGGAGGTATTGACATGGTTATCCTTACATTGGTTTCATTCCTAATCATCTGGATTCCTCTTACAGTGAGCCATCACTACCTACGATCAAGGAAACTCCTCTTTTAGTCACCCCTTACACTTGGCCTAAAAATTTGCTTCAATTTAAATATGAATATATTAAAGGGAATGGATGACACTTTTAAAGACCCTTCATGGATTTATATTTCTCAATTTTAACTTAAATAGTCTCCCATTTGAAGTTTTCACACTTCTCACCATCTTGCTCACTTTCCTAGTTTTGATTGGCTAAGATGGATCTACTTGTAGGAAAACTTAGGATTTTTTATAAAACATAAAATGGACATGGGGAGTTATATTAAGTCCAAATATGACTCCTAAATTTTATTCATCCTGTTTAAAGTCCCTAGAACCTACACAATGCACAAAATAGTCAAGGAAACCAATATTATACCTTGTTTGTATAGATAAGGCAACACAAAATTTGATGGGGAGGAGAATTATAGAGTATTATGTAACCTCAAACAAATTTAAATTCCATTATAGTCTATTCTAGTAGCTTTCCATCTCCATTTTCCCAATTAGGTCATTTCTAAGGGTTTACAAGGGTTTCAGGTCCTTTAAGCTCTTAAGCTTTCTTCATAGAGATGCAATGTTAGAACTACAAACCAATTACACAATATAAATGATCAATACCCATATCAACCTCTCCAAACTTATTATATATCTATGCACAACCTCAAAGAAGATGTGAACATCTAAAGTTACCCTATCAAG
This sequence comes from Torreya grandis, assembly GCA_037957365.1. Lineage (NCBI taxonomy): Eukaryota > Viridiplantae > Streptophyta > Pinopsida > Cupressales > Taxaceae > Torreya > Torreya grandis. The sequence continues at coordinate 1,153,745 of JARHVA010001553.1, forward strand.
CTCTGACCTTCATTCTACATACCCGTAAGTTGTTTCTGAGATAAAAAATGGATTCCTTATGTTTTTTTTGTAAGGTGGAATCTTGAACACATATATAATGTCTCCATAAAAATGTGACACTATTTTATAATTCCCACATAAGTTAATAAATAACATTGACCTCCCATTTGGTCTTTAGGCTTAAACCCTACCTAACATACTTGACTGCAACCTTGAGGGTTTAGACTACCCTATTGGGATTAATAATTTTATGAAAGGTTTATTATGATTATTTATATTTAATTAGAATTTCCACACCTTTTTTTAATGTTAAATCAGCTCCTGGGTCACCCTTATCACCTTCCTTCTTCAAAACTTGCCAGTTTATGCATAAAGGGAGGTCTTTATTTGAGACAAAATAGAGGGCACTTCCCTATTTTATTAGAAAAATAAATTATTGGAGGATATTAGATAGTATATGGATACCCTATTAATAAAAATTTGGCCTTTTATCAGGTCATTATATCTTCCAATTCTTCTGAAACCCAAACTAAACCCCTTGAAGGTAGACTGTGTGCAAGATTTTTACCATGCGAACTATGTGATGCATTAGAAAAGGGTTTTTTTTAATGATTAATTGACTTAGGATCTCATGATACATCAATTAAATTTTTAAATCTATTCCAATCACTTATTTATTTCAACCCTTGTTAAAACCCCTCAAGTCATGTCCTTCACTTGACTGATCAACATACTTAACTGTATTTCTTATTTGGGTGAGGCCCCTATAGGTGACCTTACATGGATTAGACTTTGGAAACATTGAATCAGACATTTTGATACCTTAAAATATCATTTTAAAATTATTTGGACCTATTAATTTCATGCTTAGGCTATATCCACATCAAGAAACCCAATCCCTTTGCTCTCTACCCCTCACAGTCAGCTATAACTGATTGTGTGGGGTCCTGTAGGTGGATTTTATGCTTAAAACCCATGTCATGTAATACATAGGAACCATATGAGGTATTAGGAAGAAATTTGAGATAAATATTATCTCTATGTTCATAGGTTTCAATATCCAATCTCATAATATGTAGTTGCAAGACTTCATAGTCCACTATATATCAACATCTCAGGCAAGACACCTTTAGGTGTATATGAGACTCAAAACATAGTATTATAACCTATTTAAATGATCTTTAGATCATAAATGATTTTTAATATTAATTTTCACCTAATAATGTCATTTAATCATGAATATATGTTTTACTTTCAACCTTGGGTGTTAGAGTCACCTTGGAGTTTTAAATCCTATAGATAACAGTATCAGAATTCAATGGTCAAAGGTGCATATTTGAGCTTCTCTAGAAATAAAACTAAATTACTGAATCACTCTCTTAGTTTTGAAATTTGGGTTACTATGATAGGGATATAGGATGATTACACTATGAGTGATCAAAACTCAACGTGGCATTGCCATAAGACACCTCTAAAAGGGCTAGGTGCTTCATTTTGCATGTTTTAGGGACTCGATCCTTGAATATAGTCATTGCCTTTGGGAGTGACCTTCTACCTTTCCTAGAAATATATAATTTCAAGTGATTCTACCATAAAATCTTAAACATATTAGGATTCCAAGGATAATTTCACCACTTGTTTCAATAGTTTCATATGACACCCTAGCTCTTTATGGTATCATCTGTAGATGAACATTTCTTAATGTATAGGTAGTGGGTAGAAGTGTGGATGGTGTGCACAAATAAATGATTGTGATCAAATCTAGGACCTAATAAATTCTCCAAATTTAATCTTAACATTCCAAAGGATCTTTAAACAACTACCAAGGCTCCCATTCTAACATGACATCACCCTAAAAGACACCTGTAGGTGCACTTTGAGTTGCATATAAGAAGTGAGCAAAATTGGGGCAATGTACTTAATGAATATGAATTGATAACCAATTTATATTTATTTAAATTATTCAAATGAATACTTATGATGTTTAAAATATTAATACAAGATCACACTCCTCATTTCAATGTCTTACTTTCCTGTAGGCACTTGTAGGTGCAACTGCATGATGCAGACTAAGCAATGGTGGTTAGTGATTAGTTGTTACAATCTTAATTATGATAATTAAAGTGATTAAATTGATTTATTTTGATATGATAATTTATTAAACCTCAAAATACCATAATTATAGCCTCATTTATGTGTTAAAGACCTTAACCTATCTCACTCAGTTGACTATGCATGATAGTCATGGAACAACTAACTACATCTCATTTGTGACTGTAACTCTATGGAATATTTAATTATAGAATGAGATTGAAAGGTTATGGTACCAATAGGACATTATAAAAATGATAATTAACCTATAACACCCATTAAATTCACTACCAAAGCATAAAGATTCTAAAAATGATGGAAATCTGCTTGCAACACAAAATGGTGCCTTCTCTTGCATCTTGATATAATTATATTATCCAAAAACATTTAAATGTGAAAGATAACATGGGAAAAATGAGGGTATATATTAAAAACCATATGGAATCAATATCAACAACTGGATTGTACAAAATTGTCCAAACAAGAACAAAACCCATAGGGTATGGGAAACAGTGAGCAAAAAAAACACAGTCAACTTGTTAGAGATGATTCATAAAGAAAATTTTACCAATCCTTTAAATATTTATATTAAAATGGATTTCTCATATTTTAAATTTCACCCCCATAAAGGCATTTGGTCTAAAAATTCTCTAACTAGCCATATGAAGCATAAACTTGAAAACTGGTTCTCTGTCTCTAGAAGGGCAAAGAAGGAGTAGAATGGTTTTGGTACCTTTTTAAAACTTATAAATTATTTAAATAATTAATAAGAGTTTTATAAGTATTAAGAGTAATTACATGACCTTTTCCCATGTGTCACAATCCCTTATGGGTTGTACAAGTGTTAAACTTCTTTTTTTGTAGTTGTTTTCTTGATTTTTAGTTAGAAAAACTATAAGTTTTAGATGAAATTGACATTCATGATAGTGAATATAACCTCTTTTGCTTTTTAAGGAAAATAGGACACTTGAACACCTTTAAAATTATGTTACTTGCATATATAACCCCTAAATGGCAACAAAGTGACTCAAAATGACATATAGACTAATTAGACAATGAATAAGGATAAAATGGAATAAAATTACATAAAATAAACTATAACACACCCTATGATAAAATATTATACCCTTATATAAGTTTTTACTAATGGGGGTTGACCCATTTTAACTTGTGGTCAAAATGGTCAACATGTGGCTCAAGAACTCAAGTAGAATATGATTCCATCATTTCCTACCCATGTGTAGTAGATGTAACTATAAATTAATTATGTAATGTAAATAAAGATATATGATTGTAACTAAAACTATATATAAAAATTCTGTGACCACTCAAGAAATTTAGAATGAAAATTTTCCTAAGGGCCTCCTCGAGTACTCAAGTATGTAGCTCAAGGACTACATGATAATGCCAACCACTATAGATAGAGTAAGGCATCAATTTGGTGTATTAATTTGAACATGGCGTCTAGTGTGTATAATATAGATAATGACATGGAGTTTTCCATTTCATCTGATTAATTGGTGTATAAGTGAGTATATGGAAATAATGTGCCACACACATGCCCCGAAATATGATATTTGGTCATATGGATTATGGACTAAGTTATGATAATATATATTTGAGTATTTGAAACTAAAATGGGAGTGATCATGCCATACATGATCCTCCCAATCTGAGCAAACAAGTATGATTTTTTTTTAAAATTGAGTAAATACTTGTAATGTATAACTGAATCTATGTAAACCTAGACTGTAACTACTGTGCCTTTCTAGCAAACCTAGATTTTTATACTTTTAGGGATACTAGACAATAACACCACACCTTGGATAGTATAAATATGGTGCTAGTGTCTACTTTTGGTGATAGTGTCCTGATATGCTATTTTTATACCTAACTAACTCTAATCTCTATCTAACTATTTTCCACCATGTTTCCCTAAAATTGGGCTATTTATTATATGCCTACATGTTAAAACTACAATCTAAGTGCATTCATATGGCCTGATCTCTATGACAAACCTCTATTAATGCCCCCTCTTTTGAAGGGAGTTATTGAACCTGTGTAAGAACTATCCTCAAAAGAAAAAGCTCTGCATGATATGTGTTAGCCCAAGCATATATGATAGCTACATAATAAACCAATATTATGTGTCTACATGAAATAAAAATGTAAGATAATTTAAGAATGAGTTTGTAATGTATGATGTATGTTAGATCTAACATTCATAAGACTACCAATATAGATATAACAATGTAAGTCTGTGTATGAACAATAAATTTGAGTAATAAACTGAGTAACTACCTAGGGGGATGGGGCATGCTATCCATCATGACATCCATGGAGGAAGGGGATATGTATGAGGTCCCTCATGGCATATAAAATTGAAGTGTGTAAGAAGCAAGAGACAAGTGTCATGGACATGATGTATAGATGACATGATAAATACAACATATATGATACATATAAAGTAGGCCAATGGGCCACAACAAAAGGGACATGGGCACATATCACTAAATATGAGAAAGAAACACATACAAGGACATGTTCAAATGTCCACATACACAATCAAGAAAGCACACACAAGGACATGGGCACATGTCCAAAGCATACATACAATGAAAGGAGGTGGAATAGAGGCATAAAATAATGGAATATTAAAATGCCCTCAAGTATATGTAGAAACATAGAGGCACATTCAAGTTTAAACTAGTAAAGCTAGAAGTGAAAGTATGCATAGACATGTTCTATAAATATGTATAAGATCAATGATGTACATAAACTGAGTCTAGACTAGTAGTAGTTGATAATAAATTTGAGTAGTGTAAGATGATCAACATCAAGATATAACAATGTTAAATCTATCATTTAGAGTTTAGAAAAATGTAACCTAACAATCAAAACTATGTATAGGATGCCCCCAATTAGGTGAATATATCAAATAAGGAACTCATGTATCTATGTATATACCCCTCATGGGTAGATAGTAATAAATCTAGATTTGTGTGGTGGGCCTAGGTCTTGTAAGCATCTATAAACACTAAAAAAAAAAAAAGTGAAACATGTATGCATGATATAAATTTCTACACTAACATAGATAACATATGTAGTACCTAGAAAGTATAATAAATGTTAACATGGAAATATATACAATCTATAATTTGTATTATTAAGTAAATATTTGAATGTTTTTGTGTTTTTTGACATATTATATTGCTTTTTTATTTTATGGATATAAGTTATTTACAACTAGGAAAGAACATACTAACTGATGAGTATCATAAGATACTCACTATCAAGGTGTCCTGTATCAAATAAAGGAAGAATGATAGTGCACATTGTGTGAAAGGGTATATGGGGTTTAGGAATTGATTGTGTTGAGTAATCTATATTTGAAACTACCTATGGAGTAGGGATATGAATTTGAGTGGCTAACTGAACTAGCCTATGAACTTGTGAAGCTAGTTAAACTAGCATGTGAATTATTCTATGAACTTGTGAAGTTGTCTGAACTATCCTATGAAATGTAAGGTTATTAGGGACCCATCTGGTAGAAGGTGTTTTATTTGAGTAGATACTCTATATTGATAACCCTGAGAACTCAATAACACTAATCTCAGAATGAAAGGGGTAGAGAGAGTCTCTTTAAAATGTATAACATGTCTCTAATGTAGGGGTATCTCTAATAAGGGTCTCTATGGGAGAATATGAATATGTGATAACATTATAGAGGTATACCTTACCTGCACTGGTGGCTCAATTAAAATTTATGGTGTACTACTAGAAACTTTACTCAAAACTTTAATTGGTGACTATTGTGTAAATGCCTTTGGGATAGGCAAATGATACTCATATGAAAGGAGCTCAATTTTAACCACCTAATTAACATGTATATAATTGAGGCAATGTGTACAATGGATGAAATGGATCAAAGCTACTATATCTATGGCCTACCCAATAACATGTCAAATTTGCCTACACTAGGTATAATTAAGAATCTAGTGACCACATGTGCTAGCCCAACCTATAATGGGAGTATAATCTCTCCAATGGAGCTCTAAACATGTCCACTAAAAGCATGAATGATTGTATTGGTCACATAAATTTCCTACTCTAAATAATACAAATGCTTTATAAGTGTAATGATACACATGTTGAGACTTGATCTATTATCAACCATAACACTCTAAATAGGATGATGATCAATATAGGCTCATATAAAGGGTGCATATAAATATAAATCATCATCGACAATATCCTACTTTGAGAAACTGATGAGATGTCTAGTTAGCATTGTAGTATGATATACCACAATGATATTATGTAGGGGTGTTTATTATTTGTATTATTATGATAGGATGTTGGTGGTGGATGAGCTTGATATGTGTAGTGAACACCTAAATTGCCTTGTGTATCATTAGCTATATGTTTTGGAAATATATCTAAAAATATTTTCAATGCCATAGTTTTCATTTTATGAACTTTATATGATTATATAGATGTGCCAACATCAATTATATTGGCCTCTATCAAGTCCTATATCTTATGTCTCAAACTAATGCATCTATTTATAGTATGTCTTGGTGCCCTATGATAGTTGTATAATGCATTGGAATCATAGTTATTTAGAAGAGGCCTAGTAGTATCAACCTCTTTTATGGGAGGGAGAGACATGACATTGCATTCAAATATATACTATAAAATGCATGTCTATGATTCTAAAATATTTATGAAAACTCTTCATGGAGTAGCTAATAAAACCAAGCGAGGAGGTGGCTCTAAAGCTACATTAACTATGGATTTTCATTCATTCTTATTTTTAATGGGTTTTTCCTTGTATGGAGGCTTATTAAAATTATTAGTAGATGCATCTGATCTAGTTGTGTACTTTAGTTTGCCCATAGAGATAATCTTGACTTCCATTTCTTTCACTATGTGGCATAAATCTATGAATGCTTGAAACTTCTTGAATAAGATAACCTAATGCAATTTTGGTAGTAGACTTTGTTTGAATATGTCTTGGATATATCTATCTATCATGGGGGATAGTCATCTTTACCAATATAGTTTTATATCGTAGGACATTATTCTATAGGCTTATTGTATTTTTTATTAAGTCGTGCCACTTGAGCATATGGAACCTTATCACTGATGTTGATTAAAAAGTATTCCAAAAATATATTTTCCAATGGATCAAATGTAGTTATGGACTGATTTGGAAGACCATAGAACCACTATAACATAGTCCATTAGACTACATGGAAACAACTAAGTAAAAAGATAATCATTGGAAACATAGTCCAAACATGCTATGTGTAAATATCGTAGATGGTACTTTGGGTCACCCTTACCATCATATAAAGTAAGATTAGGTGCCACTAATCTAGATGGTAAAGGAGTTGCTGCTGTGTGTTGCACCGAAGGTGTATGTAAAATAACATGATAATCCAAGGCATGTGATGGCCTAGTAGCACCTTACTGAATTTGTAACACCTTGGCCTATAAATCATGGATCTCATGCATAAGGGATTATACATATGGAGAGGAGGAACTAGCCATATGAGGTGTCACCATTGTTGAAGGTTATTGTACAAGTTGAGTTGCCCTCAAAGTAGGTGTAACCATATTATCATTTGGGGGAGTAGAAAATTGACCATTATTTGATTTTGAAGTTATTTATGGACAATATTGATAAGGTCATATTACATATCTAATGTTTGGAAATGAAATATTTCAATTGTCTCTTATCAATTTCATCAAATCGATTATTGAATTCTACCATTGAGGGTTGGAATGTAGAAGACAAACAATTATATATTTTGAACCTTTAAAGAAATTTAATCTATAAAAGATTGAAAGAATTAAATATTGAAATAAATTTGAGATTTTGGAACTAATATCTGAACATAGAAAAAAGGATATAAACCCTTAAAGCATCTAAGGCTAGGGTTTGGGTAGTATTCAAAGTAAGTTAGGTTCACTAAATGAATTAAATTTTTAGGGTTTATGGAGTGTAAGTCCTAGGTTGTTAAAGGGATTGAGTATACTAAATTAAGGTATAAAATATGTAATAAATATAACCATTGACTTGTGAAAGAATTGAGCTAAACTAATATTAATAATAATATCAATGGAGACAAATGAATACTTAGCTAGAAATTACTTGAGATAATGGATTTGGTAGATGAAAACTAGTATAAGAGCTGGTCTGAGTGTCAAAAATAGGATATAGGTGTCAAAAACCATCCTAGATAATAGTTCCCTACCTTTAATAGTAGTGTTGTGGTGATAGTGTCCACTTGTGGAACTAGTGTCCTTTATGTAGGTACTATTTTGAGCTTTTGAGAGCACCTATGTCTAACTCTACCAAGCTTATTCCTATGTGGACAAACCTTGATTCACTATCTATGACCTACTATAATTGATTTTTTATCAAAAACTCTAGACTTCCATGTGATTAGGGCAATTGACTTGAAATAATTATTAAACATGTGGTGTTAGTTGGGTAAGTTGGACATCCTCAAAACCCTACGATGATGAGAGCTGCCTACTTACCAATACATTGAGGAGGGATCAAGACTAATGTAGTTATCCCTACCTAAGTGTTGGTTCAAGTGTAAGTGAAGTTAGTATGAATTCTGGTTTGAGTGCTTTAAGTGATGCTTGAGACTATAAATCTATATATTCTAAGATTAGGAGGGCTATAGATGACTATATGTAGAAGTAGGGTAGAATTAAGATTAATAATATTGATTGTGCTTAACTTGTTCTAAGCTTGTTTGTGTGTAATTACATTTGATTTCCATCTAGTTGATAAAGGGATAAAATTTATGTATATATATTGATCTAGTGTTTGTGCATGGCTTGAAATAGGTCTAGGCCAACCCTAGGTGATTTAGGAATTGAAAATATATCTATTGGAGCTCAGAAGAGAAAAAAGGACAATAACACTCAAATAGGACAATAGGTGTGGCACTATTGTCCACTTATGGTACTTGTGTCCGAATGGCATAATTTGAGGCATTAGGGGCCTAATGCTTAAGGAAGTGTTTGAGATTTATTTTGAGATGTCTAGGGATGTGTGTAACTCATACAAAAGCTAGATAAGTGTGTAAATAAGCCTTAAGGTATATCTAGGGCTAAGCTAGGAATGGGTGATCTCAAGTAACACTCTTAACACTTAAATATCATTTTTAGATGAATATAGTATTTGAATTTGTCACTCCATACATAAGACAAATAGAAAAATATAATTAAGGGGATATGTTTTGAGTTTTCCATACTTATTTTTTTAATCTCTAAAATAAGGTTGTGGGGTCCTTCATCTTAACTAAACAAGTATTTTAATTGTTTCATTAATTAAGAAGAGTTATCACAATAAGCACTAGTATGCAAAATAATCAAGACCAAAGTTATGAGAGTTATCTCAAGGGAGATAACAAAACAAAAATAAAAAAATAGAGCTTATTAAAAAGGTGAGTGACTTAGACTTTCTACAAAACACTCATAAAAAAAACTTTCTTCTGTAGCTCAAGTGCAATAACTTTTGTAACCACATAATTAAATTGTCATCCCCAACAAAAATCTAGATCATCCATAGTAGAGACAAAAAATCCCCAAAAATTAAGGGAGAGTTGTATTCTATAGTTCCTCTATATAAAAAACATTCCTCTACAACTAAAACATAATAAACTATCTTCTGCAACAAAAAAATAAATCTTCTGTAATAAAGGCCAAAATACCCAATTTTTTTTAAAGAGAATAATACCAATCATTAAAAAATTATTCAAAAGAAGAAACCAAACACCCAAACTTAAATCCAAATAATCATTGTAAAAGCTTATTTTTACAACCAAAGGTTAAAAACTTCCACAACCAATGCTCCAAATCTTCCATAAGATTGTGTAAAACTGTCTACGGCCAACAATAACAAGTACCAACCCTATTACTATGAGACCTTAAACATCCTCTGATTTGGAATAATATTTCATATTTTAAACCAAAGTAAAATCTTTTAAACTAGGCAAGGAGGAAGAATTATTATTCAATAGTAGAACTAGTAGATCATCTTAAATAATCCCAATAGTTGGTCTATTATTTATAAGTGAGGAAATGATAGGAATTCCAAAAAAAACATTAGGAGCTAAACCAAGGAAAAATGATAAAGGCTTGGAAGAAATCCAATCCCCCACCATGTGCGAGTCATAATTAGAATAAGAATTAAAGTATGATTCATTTGAAACATATTAGGAATTTTAAAACTCTTTAGACATAGAATTTGACTCCATTTGAACCTCATAATCAACACAAACATGTTGATGTACAAAATCAACACTTCACCATGTTATCTTCCTAACCTTTTTTTAAAAAGTGGAAACATTATTTTGATAAAAGTCTACCAACTGACCCACCTTGAAGTAATATTTACATGTGTGAAAGTAGTTCTCTAAAAATATTTTTGCTATACCCAAATATGATCCTCAATATTCAACACCATATTTTTTGTAACCCTTTGGATAAATCCATTTCCACATAGATATGGGAAAAGGTAGACTAGGTGAAATACCTTGTTTCCATTAGAATAGGAAAGGCACTTCCCTAGAGTATCTCTAATTTATTTCAATCAAGAATTACCCCAAACATGCAAGGGAAGGTTAGGCAATCTCACCCAAATCAGAACCACCAAAAAATTATGAGTTAAAAGGTTAAACTTAAGAAACCAAGGCTTCAAAAAATTAATGGCTAAACCCAAAGATCAAGGACGCAAATTTAAAATTACCCCTTTGTCCTCCTCTGAATCATAGACAAAAATAAAAAAATCCCCTAACACAAGATTAAGTAGAGATATCAATGGATAAAAATGGATCCCATTTTTTAGGAATCTAGGCATGAAAATTAGGTAGGGATAGCCAAAACTTGTGAAATATACAAATTATCCCATGATTTTAATAGTGCTCTTTCATTTCTAATACCTCTTATAAAACAAACTCAATTTGATAAAACATTAGGGTCAAATCACCCATTGGAAAGGAAGGAGGAAGGAAAGGAAAAATAATTTTGTCAATCTTGGATGAAGGAGGAAATAGAGTAGAAGCAAATATAAAATTTTGAAGACTCAGATATGGAAAACAAGGTAGAGTACTAGACCCAAAAAATCCCTTGCACTAAGGCAAAATTTATTTCAACGTAGTAGGAAATAATTCATCTTTTATTAAGCCCATGCCTGTAAAGTACATATCTTGGTCATATATATTGGCCCAACACTTTATTTAAAATAATAATTATTAGATATAAATGGCACATTTAAACCATTAAATGTTTTTATAGATGAAATAAAAGGATGAGGAAGGAAGAAGGATATAGTGGTAGAATGGATGAACATGATGGAAGTGGTGGAGAACACTAAACCTACATCAGTAGATCCTAAAACCCTGACAACCAATATAGATCCATCCATAGGAGAAGAAGAAGAGACATGTATAATGGGCATAGATCATGGATAAATGGTTGAAATGACAAAATGGAAGAATGAGGTAGAGGTGCATTTTCACTTATGTAGAGTAGTCAAGAGTACATATCCCTCCATTAATATAGATTTTTCTTGCTTATTAATATGAATACAAGTTTAGATTATTTTGGGAACTAAACCTAAACACATGGTAAAGTAGAATTAAATTATCAATATATATATATATATATATATATATATATAGGAAATATAATACAACTTTTTTTATAGTGTTTTATCATCTTGGTAGTACATAACTGAATTAGTCATTATTAGGAAGCATACCAAATTGAGCTAGTTAGTTATAAAACTATAATTTGCTCTTAAAAAAAATAATTCAAGGAAAGAATGAATTGAGGTTGCTATCATGTTTGATCACTTATTATTATTAATATACTAATAATGTTTTGGAATGTCACATTAGGTTTGGAATAACTAGAATTAATGGATTTATTGTGTTTTTAATTCTAGGGTATTGGAGGCTCTTCAGTTATGTTCTAATATATTCTATTTGTTAAGTAAAAATTTCATATAAAGCATTAACATGTATATGAAAAACAAGATGACCCATTTAAATTTATGTGGGGGTGAACTAATTTTCAAGAGATAAAGTATATATGTTTTATATAAAGATGACTATATTGTTCCAAATTAGTCCTTTAATCTTATGGTTAATTAGTTGGGGGAAAACTAGTCTCAGTTAATACATTAAATTTTTGTAATCATTATATGATATAGATTCTAATTAATTTTTTTGATTAATGTAATAATATTCCTATACTAATTAATTATATTAAGGAATTAATGGGAAACCATCTCTCATTATAAATATGGTCTAGTGGATATGTGAGAATAAAAGTATTATTTTAAAAAATTAGATGGTGTTAAAAAAATAACCCTAAATTTATATTCAAGGTCATGACTCAAAGAAATATTACTAAGAGCAAGTGTTTCATTCGTAACAATAATATATTCCTCCTTTCTCTAACACTTAAGATTAGAAACTAGCCCAAGTTCACCATCAATTGAATAATGTTCAATTTAATCTTATTAAATCTTAAATATTTTAATTCAGTATTGTAATGCAATTAAAAATTGGTATTTTTTTCATGTTTTTGTGGTGATTAAATAGTAAGATAAAGGAAATGTTATAAGTTCAAAATTCAAAAGCTGCATGCACTCAAACTAGTGTAACATCAAATCAACATGTTACCTTCAAATGTCACTTTCTTAAGGTTGAAAAGGAAGAATATAAATGTAAAAATTAATTGCACCACTTAAATGCTAAGGTTGAGGAAGGTGAAAGAGAAGTACATGAAAAATAGACTAATTCCACACAACATTTATATTATAAACCCTTGAAGATGAATAAGGTTAATATTAACAGTGAGGATGAACCCATGATAAATACTATTGGTATAGTTTATATTTTTATAAAGTGGTGGAAATATAAGAGTTTATATAAATATTCTATATAGGTAACCAAGAGATGAAGGGATTTCACCCTTATTAGGGAGAATGTAGTTACTATTGAAAATAGGGCCAAACCTATCAATAAGCAACCTGCAGACACTTAAATTTGGTCATGAATACTTGATAATGTAGAATTTGTCCCACTTTTACTTTAGCTGATTTGATCACTTAATTTGGTCCTATTTATTCACTTCAATTTATCCTTAGTAATTTTCTAAATCCATCCCCTTCAAAATTTGTTATTTTACACGTACATAAATACTCTTAATCGTTAAAAATATCTCTAAGCATCTTCAAAAACATACCAAATTCTAAATATTAGACATTACCTTTTTAGTTCAGAATGAACCTACATGGGTTAGGATTGGTAGTCGATCTTAAACATACAAGTTATTCCTACCCTTCATTCAACAAAAACTCTTTTTTAAATTTAGAACCTCTCTTATAGTTTAGTATGCATTTTTATGATAGGTAGTGTGAGATTTCACCCATTGGGATTGTTATAAAATAATCTCTAATACACTTATTATACTACTTGGAAATTTCACTACTTGGGTAAAATTATATTGAAAATTAAGAAAATCTTCTATATTCTTTCCAAATTAAAATCTAATCACTTGAAGCAACCCTTATCCAAGTCATGCAATTTTTATATCTGAGTCAAGAAAAACATTGTAAACTATTCAAGGCATCTCTAGATTCATACATGTAGTAAAAGAACAATATCACTCTAAGCACTCTAGGTGGAGAACTACATGGAATTGAATTAAATTATTAGAGTATTAGATACATTAAATCATTTTGGGGGTGATTTGGGTCACTTAACCCATTACACTTTCCTTTTTTATTTTGTAGGTTTTTTGGGGTTTCAACCTTAAAGAGGTCATTTAAAAGTCATCTTTTCATAACTGAAGGTCAAAATTATACATATATATGTATTTTAAGTAGGTGCAGGTGACTATGTCATTAAATTTATTATTTTCCTACAAGGTCAATGTCAACCCATAAAAGGGTAGTAACAATAGTCAATTATAATTATTTCTAGTCAGTTTTGACCCAAAATAGTGACAATACCTATTTTTGTTGCAGGCAGATAGTCTAGTCTAATTTGATCATTCCAACCATCTTACGTTCTCACATAGGTAACCTAACAAACAATAATTAACTAAGTCTTCTTTGTGTTTTTAATAGTTAGCTTCTTTCATTCCTTCATGCTTTATCCATTTTAGTACTTTACTTTCATTATAATAGTTACAAGCTATTTAAAACATTTGCTACCCTTTAATTTATTTTTATCTTAATTAGAGTTAATATCCTAATTAATTTCAAATTTTGATAAAACACAACCCTAATAATCAATCCTAATTTCTAGGCTAAAATTAAGGACGAGATTAAAAACATGTAAAAAGTAGGTAAAATATTCCCATTTGATGAATAAGAATGGATCAACCATATGTTAATTTATATTAATAAATATGGATACATCCAAATATTTATGGAGTTTTGGGCTCAAAGATTGTAAATGAGGCATGTATATAACCAAGGAGTTTTCCACACCATTTATTTAATAATTTATAAAGGCCATTATAGGAAGGGAGGCATATAATTTTCTAGATGAGGTTTCAAGGTATTATTAGGTTCATATAGAGGATAAATATAAGCCTAGGACCACCTTTGATTAAAAATAAAGATTTTTTTGCTTATAATGTGATTCTCTTTAGGTTGAATAATGCATTTTTAGTATTTTCCATAACTATGTAGTATATTTTAATGCTTTTATCCATTAATTTTATAGGTATTTTAATGATTGGACATGTAGCTACAAGAATCCACATATGCTATAAGGGTTTGAAAAAAATATGTGAAAGAAAATTACAACCTAAGGGATTTGCTACGAGCCTAAAGAAACTATCTAGTTTTAGCTTACATGGAATATAGGATAAAAGGACAATGACCAAGATATAAAGTAAAAAAAATATAATCTATTTAACAAGATAAAAAAAATAATAGGTTAACATCTAGTATTCTAGTAATAATCATCAAATTAAATGTGCTAAAATGAAAGTATGATCATAAGAAAAATTAATACTATTTTAGGAAGAAAGTAAAGTTTACAAAGTAAATCTTGCAATTTTAAAATTGAAATGTGATTTATAAAATCAAGCGTACTGATTTATAAAGGAAGTATAATTTTGATAAAAACCATGTTATTTCATAATGAAAGATTAGAAAGTTTTAAAAAAAGTTCAACCCTATGTATATAAATCAATTAATCCTAGTTGTATATAAACTTCAAAAAAGTTTAACCTTATTATCAAGGCACCCTCATTTAAAATTCCTAATGATGCCAAAAACATATGGACATATAAATTTGGTATTGAACACTAGATAATGTCAGTCTCAAACTATATATATATATATATATATATATATATATATATATATGACTCTTTTTGTTAATGTTTCTTAGCCATTCACTTTTTTATGGGCCTAACCTTCTTGATTTTATAAAATTCACCTAAAATAATCCCCTAATCTATGTATAACCTACTTATTATCCTAATAGGACTATCTCTTGATCACCAGATCATTATTTCTTATAACTCAGACACCTCCCATTATAGTGAAATAGATCTAGCTACTAGATTCATCCACTTGTATTGGACCCATATGTGTGCCTTTTAACACTCAATTTCCCAAATTCAAATATTTTTTATGGGTTGGGCTGTATGTTTCTCATGTCAGTGGTGGAATAAGTTACCCAAAGGTTCACCTATTTAAACACATTAGGCTTAAGCCTATTCCCACATAGAAAGTATGTCTATCCATCACCTACTAAGAGGACATATATACATATACACATTGAGAGGAACAACCCTAAAAATTCCAAATTAGAAATAATTTAAAGGAGTAGGCCCTAGCTATGCCTAAATATCCCAAGCAAATTTTTCATATTTTAAAGTGTCAAAATCCAAGTTACAAGTTGCATCCATACTAGAGGATCACTATTACACACATACACCTAACTAATTATGTATGGTTTGATCCCTCTTCAAAGTATTGGAAATTTAAATAGTGTTAGCCATTGAATAAGGGTGGTTAGGTTGAATTATCCCATATTTTCAATTTTTAGATAAACCTAGTGTTAAAAGTGGAGTTAGGGTTTCAAGGTGAAGGATAAAGAATT
>JARHVA010001553.1:1175000-1355000 GCA_037957365.1 Torreya grandis
ATAACTATAAAACTTACTCATGTGCATCAAATGTCATCGACACAAGCTCATTGATAATAAATTGCTTTCACTCTCACAGGTTCTATTGATGAAACCTGAGAACATGGACACAAAATTCAATTATAAAAATGAGCCCATCTATGTGGTAAGAAATACCCACTCACCCAAACCATTAGTTTTGGGATGAAATAAAACCAATCAAAAAATATCCTAAAAAAATAATTAAGAAAGATGTAATGTGAGATCAGAAGTCCACCAACTTATAGTTTGAACAATAATTACCAAGATAACACAAAACACATGATAGGAAAAAAATACAAGCACCATTTCAAGATAACACAAGATGATTTCATGGATCAGATACAACGACCATCAATACATAATATGAGGGTGAGATGATCACAAGATATAACCACAAGGGGAACACTAAAAAAAAACCATTTCATAATCAAGACAATAACCAAACAATTTTAAATCATGAATGGACACTTTTAGAATCTATACTAGGGTTTCAAAATGTGCACAAATAAGGTTTACATGAACCTCATAGGATTTTAATTTTGCATACATTTTATAAAAACCCATCATAAATCTAGGTTCCTAATGTTTCCATATTTTACTTGGCAAGATAAAAAAAATGGAAAATAAAGCATTCTAAGCATAGCTTCAAAGGAGCATGAAAATAAAAGAGACTAAAAGCATACTTAGCTTTCCTCTTGTTTTTAACCACATAAAATTCCACTTAGTTTTTCTTCCTATTTTATTTCTCTTTTCTCCTCCATTTCATTTCCAATAATACCTAAAATTCCATACCATTCCCTCTTCAAAATCCATGCTACTGCCATCGCTAATGGACTCAATCATGGGCTACATAAATACCCTAGGGTCTTCAATACAATGACCTCATTGTAACATATCAAGAAAAAAATCCAAAAATAATACCCAATCATTAAAACTTATTATAAAATCTTATCCATGCAAGTCAAAGTTCCAATGGTAATCAAGTTGCATAACCCATTCATGGGTCCTAAAAAAATTCTAGGCACTAACCTTGGAGACTAGGTAATTATCCCAATTCATGACTCACTTTTAATGGCCCATACATATTTTTAATTACATATGCTTTCCTTCAAAAAGGATTTATAAACAATACCACATAATGGTAATGTAACAAGATAACAAACCCTAAGATCTTGAAACTCAACAACATTATTACTTACAACAAACATAATTGGCCAAATACAAATGATGGCTGCTACAAAAAAAATGATAATACTCTTACAATAATAATCACAACACTAGTATGAAATGATACTTAGAAACACAAAGAATCGATGGAGATTAATTGATCTTGTATAATTTTGTTCCTTTTAGTTTACTTGTGTGAGATTGGTGTGGTATTGGGTTGGCATTCCAAGCATACACCTAGCTTATCCATCAATCATTACCTATAATCATAGAGTGCCATCAATAGTATTGGTATGTAGAAATAGTCATTAAATCATATTTTTAATGATATAACTAGCTAATAATATATACCTATAACTAAACTTAAGCATGGATTTGATAAAATAAATATAGTGTTGGATGGTGAAGCCTGATCTTATTATAATGCCTAGTTCCCAACAGGGGGTTGTGGGGGGGAAACATCCCCCCACTAAGGTCTCCATAGAGGTCCAGGGGGGTAGTGACGTACTTTGAAGCCCCCCTAATGGGGGTTTAGGGGAAGCAGCCCTAAAGCAAAATTTTGTTAAAAATATATTGTAAAAGATTATAATTTCATAGTAAATCTGGACCATTCATTATTAGGTCACAAATCTAATGGTATAAATTATGTTGGTGCATTTTTACCCTGATATAAGGGCATTGTAATTATGGCGGCATATGGTGTGTGAGTTAAGAGGATAATGCAGTGGATGTATTGTAGAGTTTTCCCTTCATTTATTGGATTGAATAAGAAAACAATTAGCTATTTTTGTGTGGATGTAGCCCATATTGGGTAAACCACATTAAATATGTCTATATTGTGCTATGTTTTTTTGTATTTTATTTCTATCTTTATTTCATTAAAATTACTCTGCATTCTATATTCATAACAACTACTATAAAAGCCAAAGATTTATTTGGTAGATGAACTCACAAAAAAGAGGATTCCTGGTTCGAGTGGGAGTAATGGTAGAAGAAGGCATGTTTAATGTCTATAAGTTTAGTGTCCAAAAATACCAACTATGGAAGATTCAAATGGAGGACTATCTATATCAGAAGGATCTTTTCCTACCATTAGGTGGAATAGAAAGAAGTCAATGACTATGAAGGATGAAGACTGAGAGGTTCTTAACATAAAGGCACTAGGAAAAATATGGTTGTGCCTAGAAGTGTCAGTTGATTTTAATATTTCAAAATAAAATACAATAATAAATGTGAAAAATGCATTGGATAGAGTGTATAAAAACCCTTATCCTCTAATAAGGTATTTATTATGAAGTATTTATTTAATCTAGAGATGTCATAAGGTGGGTTTGTTGTTGATCATTTAAATGAATTTAACACATTCACAAATCAGTTAAGCTCTATAGGAGTAAAGTTTGATGATGAGGTTAGGGATATTTTTATTCTATTCTCATTTCTATAAAGATGGAATGGCTTCGTCATGGTTGTAAGTAATTCTATCTCTAGTTCAAACACTTTAAAGTTTGGTGATGTTATTGGTGTTATTGTTAGCGAAGAAATGTGATGGCAAAACATAGGTGAGACATCAGGTAATACTTTGAATATGGATAATAGGGGAAGACAAAAGGATAGAGGAAATGGTCCAATGAATCATGGGAAGTTTAATAAGGGTAGATCCAAATCTAGAGGAACATTGATGTGCTAGATTTGTGGGAAGAAAGGACACCTAAAGAAAGATTGTTGATTTAGAAAATGAAATCAAGGAGATGGAAAACAAGATAAAAATCAAGAATAAATTTTAGAAGGGAATGTGTTACAAGATGATTTAATCCTTTATTTAGATAATATTAATTATTCTTGGGTGTTAGATCCAGCAGTTTCATTTCATTTTACACACCATAAAAAATATTTTCAAGACTATGTTCAAGGTGATTTTGGATAGGTTTATTTTGGTGATGGTGAACCTTATAAAATTGCAGGAAAGGGAAAGATACATATAAAATTATAGAATGGAACTAAATGGTTTTTGAAAGAGGTGAGGAATGGTTCTAAGTTGAGAAGAAATCTAATTTTTACAGGGAAGTTAGGAAGTGAGGGCTGTACAATTACATTTGCAAAAAAGTTTATGGAGGGTCACTAAAGGATCATTGGTAATATAAAAAAGAGATAAGGTAGGTATATTTTATTTATCTAATGGTAATGTTGACTCTTCTATTGCTTTAGCTTCTATATAAGTGTATACAAAATTATGGCACCATAGACTTGGGCACATGAGTGAGAAGGGGATGTAATTTCTCCACTCAAAGAATTTGTTGCCATATTTGAAGAAGGTGGATTTGGATTTATATGAGCACTGTGTGTATGGAAAACATAAGAGAGTCATATTTATTAAAGTTGGGAAGACAAAGAAGGATGAAAATTTAGATATTATGCATACAGATGTATGGAGACTAGCTTAGGTATCATCCTTTGCTAGTTCTTATTATGTTAATTTTATTGATGATGCAACTAGAAAAACTTGGATTTATTGCATATTAAAAAAATATGATGTTTTTGATACTTTTAAGAAATGGAAAGATTTGGTTGATAACAAGATAGGAAATAAGTTAAAGTGTGTCAGATCATGTAATGAAGGTGAATACTACAAAAAGGACTTTGATAATTACTGTTCATCCCATGGGATTCATAAAGAGAAGATGATTTTAAGAACACCACAACAAAATGGTGTGTCAAAAAAGATAAAAATGACAATCATGGAGTGTGTAAGGAACATGAGATTGCATGCAAGGTTGCCTTTACAGTTTTGGGTAGATGCTATGGATACTACTATTTACTTAATAAACAAAGGACCTTCAAGTATTTTGGATGGTGGCATTCCAAAGGAAACATGGATAGGTAAAAAGGTAGAATATTTGTTTTTAAATACTTTTGGTTGTGAAGCATTTGTCCATATTGATACAAAAAATAGAACCAAGCTTGGAGAAAAATCTAAAAAATGTACTTTTATTGGATATGGAGTTAATTATTTTGGTTACCATTTATGGGATTTTGAAAATTATGAAATAATTAGGAGTAGAGATGTGATCTTTAATCATAAGGTCATGTATAGAGATCAATTGTAGGGAAAGAAAATAGAAAATCCAAATATAAAATATGTAGTACTTAGTGAAATCATTGGAAATGAAATTCAAAAAGTGTAAAAAAATCAAAATGTGCAACAACTACAATAAAAATAACAAGTACCTTAAACTCTAGAAAGTGTAGTTAGAATATCTATGGTAAGTAGACTCCTTGAATGATACTCTCCTTCACTTTATTATTTATTATTGACTGATGGTGGTGAGCAAAAAAGCTATGCAAAATCAATACATGTATAAATGAAAAAGAAGTGGGAGCAAGGCATGAAAGATGAGATGGACTCCTTGGTACATAACCAAACTTGGGATTTCGTTCAATTGTATGTAGGTAAAAGAGCATTGTAGAATAAATTAGTTTATAGGTTGAAGGAAGAATATGGAGGCAAAAAGAGGTACAAGGCTAGATTTATTATAAAGGGGTTTGCACAAAATAAAGGTATATATTTTGATGAAATATTTTCTCCAGTTGTTAAAATGACTTATATAAGAACTATTTTAAGTTTGT
Organism: Torreya grandis; assembly: GCA_037957365.1. NCBI lineage: Eukaryota > Viridiplantae > Streptophyta > Pinopsida > Cupressales > Taxaceae > Torreya > Torreya grandis. The sequence goes on from JARHVA010001553.1 coordinate 1,179,813, forward strand.
TAACAATAAAATTTTTGCACCTTGAATAGTTAGATGTGAAGATGACTTTCCTTCATGGTGACTTAGAGGAGGAAATATACATGGAAAAACTATAGGGATACGATTTCAATGGTAAGGTAAAATGGTGTGTAGGTTGAAGAAGATTTTATATGGCCTAAAACAAGCTCCAAGATAGTGGCATTTGAAATTTGATATATTTATGATAGAATAAGGTTATAGTAGATGTCATTCTGACCACTATGTTTATTTTAAGAGATTAGATAATGATAGCTATATTATCTTATTATTGTATGTAGATGCCATAATTTTTTTAGCATCTAACATGCATGATATAAATGAGCTCAAAAGAAAACTAACAAATTCATTTGTAATGAAGAATTTGGGTGATGCAAAGCAAATCCTTGGTATGAGAATAACAAGAGATAAAAAAATATAAAATTGAACTTGTCTCAAGAAGAGTACATCATGAAGGTGTTAGTTAGGTTCAATATGCAATATGCAAAACCAATGAGTACACCTTTGGGAGGGAACTTCAAATTAATCAAGGAACAATTTCCTAAAATACAAGAAGAAATCAATTATATGTCCAAAGTGCCCTATACTTTAGAAGTTGGAAGTTTAATGTATGCTATGGTATGCATGAGACCAGACATTTTGCATGAATTGGGAGTATCAACTGTAGGGGAAATCCAAGAACAAACACTCCTGTTTGGATTCCTCTTGTTAGGATCTTGCTCCTCAGAAAGAGCACAATATGATTACCAAATATAAGCAATTAAATATGCAGAAATAACCAGAAACACAAGTAACTAGAATTCACCAATAGCACAGAATATGAGAGACAATACACTATCTTGTATTAACACTTTACAGAAAAGAATACTACAAAGAGCCGCCACACTCTTCCACCTTACAGAGGTTTCCCACACCTCAAGTGTACAGTAATTCTTCTTCACAACACTCTCCTACACAAAAAACGGTCCCAACAACCAACTCACACACAGAATTGGTGTTCACCTCTCCAACCAGTCAGTAATAACCCTGCCAGTACACCAAGCACTCTATAGCACTTCAAGTTGATCTCCCATGAACCTGCAACTTGCAATTCAATAGACCAAACTTACATGTAGATCCCCTATGAGCTTGAAACAACCTGCAACTCAATGATCTTACAATGGAAGGAACTCCCTTGCCTTCCTTTCTATCTCATACATTTACAATACATGCCAATGGGTCTATAAATAGATCCCAGACTTAAACAATAACTTAGACTCTTAATTTAGACAATTATCCTTGCAGCTCAAGACTCTAACTGGTCTTTACATGCAAACACTTTGCTCACTTAACTAACTATCTGTGCAATGAACAGTTCTAGAACACACAAGTGACTGATGCCGGTCCCTGCTTGCCTGGTTCTGCCGACATCGGCCGACTCCCTGCCATCGCCGGTGGCCTTCTGCACTGGTCACGATCGACATCGGTCCTGATGCCGATGCCGGTGCTCCTGGATCTCAGCAACCTTTTGTTCCTACTATTTGCAAAGAGTTGAAGCTTTTAGCTCCACAACCTAACAATCTCCCACTTGGAGATAAATAGCTGCAACCTGTACCTGTACCTGAACTCCATCTAGTTTGTTCCCTTGGCTTTGTATCCCTCCTCAAGATCACTCTTAAAGACCAACCACCACAAATCCTGTAGTGCAAAACCTGTCATCCAAATTACCTGTCACATCTACATCTACAACCATGTAGATAAGAACTTGACCCTGCATAGCATGTGCACCTGCTGCTGGTCCCACTGAACTGCCCTTCAGTATTACTTTCCCAGATTGACTCCAAACTTGTGACAACTCCCACTGCATGGGAAAACTCAAGTTTAGTACATACCATACACTTAACCTCATTATGTGAATCAAGACACCTGTTCTGTGAACAGTCCAACCATCGGCGTGCTAACCGGTCTCACACAATCATCCTGAAACAAAGTCAACAAGACCTTCCATGTCTCTAGAACACACTCATGCCAAAGAATCTTGCTGCTCCCAAATTATTCATGACACACCCCTGAACTAGCTTTACCTTTAGTTCAACAATACCTGTATATGTAACCCTGCAACAAGCACATCATACAGAAAATAGGATAATGTAGCTAATATTATCCAACCTGGTAAAGAGAAACACAATGATCAAAAATCCATTGTCCTATAGCTAATACAAGACCATATACCCTGATCTTCCATCTCACGTATCCATTTCCGCTCTTCTTCATCCTGAACATCCATTCGTCTCTCAGTGCTTACTTCCAGTTGGCAACTCTACCCAAAACACCTATTTGGTTCTCCTCCAAGGAATCACATCCTCATCCATGCCAAGCTCCCACTATTTTCTGGATCTACCTGTTCTGCTTCTTTAACAACTTCCTGGTTCTATACCATAAGTGAGCAACAAGTAGTGTAAAGAAGGGAAATGATGAATTTAAGAACTTACTTACGCCTTCAGTCCTCCATATGGCCGCTTGAGACTCCATGACAGCTAGCTGTCCACCCAAAATTCATCTCAGTGACCGATGTCGGTCACATCTCAGTCTGCAGCTGACTGATGTCAGTTCCCTGTGACTGCCACCTTGCCGACGTCAATTTCCCCTGGCTGACGCCAGTCGTTATCTACCCTGAGTCACCGACGTCGGGCTACACATAGCCGATGTCGGTCTCTGTCTGGACGCCGATGTCGATTTTCCTGCCGACGTCGATCTCTGTGTTTTTTTAGTGAGACCTGACTTTTTCCCACGATCTCTTTTTGGATCAAACCCTTGTCCAAATCACCCTTGCTCTGCTCAGAATTCCTCTGCATCTTGTGCTAAACTCTATCCATCACCTTCTCCTTGAAAACCAAGGATTTCCTATTCTTGTCACTAACATCGGATTCCTCAAGAAACGTCACCTTCTTCTGCATACAGAAAGCACGATCCATTCCTTCCAAATCCGAAAGCATACTCTTTGACTCAAGAACAAGCATCTCCTTCTTATCTATGTGACCAAGCCTATTAAGCCACATCTCTGAATCTATAGCTGAAGTAGATAACTCAGAAAGAGAATCAGTAATACAAGTAGATAGATAAAGCGTACCTACTTTCTTACCTCTAGCTACAACAAGTGTACCCTTGGTAACCTTCCAAGAGTCTGTTGTGAGAGTTACTGTGCAACCCTCATCACCCAAACTTCTAACAGAAATCAAATTCTGCTCTAGAACTGGGACATGCATGACCTCCTTTAACACTCATGTGTCACTTGTCTACAATTTCAACTTCACTTTTGCTTTGCCAGCAATCTGACAAGGCTTACCATCCCCTACACAAATTTCTCCAAAGTCTCCCTGGACATACTCATGAAAAAATTCTATGTGGGGATGCATGAAAAGAGGCACCAGAATCTAAAACCCAAGATTCTACTTTATCCAAAGAACATACCAGAGCATCTTGTGCAACGTAATCTACAACATCTGCTTCTTCTCCATGTCCTTCATGCTGATCTTCACCCGATCTGCAATCTCTCTTTAAGTGCCCTTGCTTTCCACATTTCCAGTAGGTTATTCTACCATACCTAGACTTGGATCTACTACCTATCTTCGACCTTGATCTCCCATGCTCTATCTTCTCTCTTTGCCTTCCTCTGCCTTCAACACTCAAAGCATCTCCTAATGATTCACCTATGCTTTTCCTGCGTATCTCTTCATTCAAGATCACACTCACAACATCATCCACTTTTAAGACTTTTGAAGCAGACACAATGTTAGAAACTACCATTACCAAACCTTTCCAACTTTCAGGTAATGAACACAAGATTAAGAGAGCTCTAATTTCATCATCAAATACAATATTGACTGAACTTAACTAGTTTACCAAACCATGGAAATCACTAAGATGGCTATGAATAGATCCACCTTCCAACATTTGCAAATTAAATAAATGCTTCATAAGAAATACCTTATTAGAAGCTGAGGGTTTTTCATATAAATTTGCCAAAGATTCCATCAACTCCACCATTGTCTTACACTGTGATAAGCTGGAAATCACAAATGATGCAAGACTCAATCTAATAGATCCCAGAGCCTTCCGATCAAGAACCTCCCATTCTTCATCCTTCATATCCGAGGGTTTGCAATTAACCCCACCCAACGGTAAGTACAAATCTTTCTGATACAGATAGTCCTCAATCTGCATCCTCCATAATTGGTAGTTCTTGCCATTAAACTTTTCCATTCGTTAGCTTACTATCTTCTGCCATTGCTCAACTCCCACTCAAACAAAAACCCTGTGAGTAACCTGTAATCAAAAACACACTACCCAGATCTAAACCAATCTGTTAGTATCCCAACCAAAAGATCTGATACCAATTGTAGGGGAAATCCAAGAACAAACACTCCTGTTCAGATTCCTCTTGTTAGGATCTTGCTCCTCAGAAAGAGCACAATATGATTACCAAATATAAGCAATTAAATATGCAGAAATAACCAGAAACACAAGTAACTAGAATTCACCAATAGCACAGAATATGAGAGACAATACACTATCTTGTATTAACACTTTACAAAAAAGAATACTACAAAGAGCCACCACACTCTTCCACCTTACAGAGGTTTCCCACACCTCAAGTGTATAGTAATTCTTCTTCACAACACTCTCCTACACAAAAAACTATCCCAACAACCAACTCACACACAGAATTGGTGTTCACCTCTCCAACCAGTCAGTAATAACCCTGCCGGTACACCAAGCACTCTATAACACTTCAAGTTGATCTCCCATGAACCTGCAACCTGCAATTCAACAGACCAAACTTACGTGTAGATCCCCTATGAGCTTACAACAACCTGCAACTCAATGATCTTACAATGAAAGGAACTCCCTTGCTTTCCTTTCTATCTCATACATTTACAATACATGCCAATGGGTCTATAAATAGATCCCAGACTTAAACAATAACTTAGACTCTTAATTTAGACAATTATCCTTGCAGCTCAAGACTCTAACTGGTATTTACATGCAAACACTTCATTCACTTAACTAACTATCCGTGCAATGAACAGTTCTGGAACACACAGGCGACCGATGCCGGTCCCTGCTTGCCTGGTTCTGTTGACGTCGGCCGACTCCCTACCGTCGCTGGTGGCCTTCTGCACTGGTCATGACCGACATCGGTCCTAATGCCGATGCCGGTGCTCTTGGATCTCAACAACCTTCTGTTCCTACTATTTACAAAGAGTTGAAGCTTTTGGCTCCACAACCTAACAATCTCCCACTTGGAGATAAATAGCTGCAACCTGTACCTATACCTGTACTCCGTCTAGTTTGTTCTCTTGGCTTTGTATCCCTCCTCAAGATCACTCTTAAAGACCAAACACCACAAATCCTGTAGTGCAAAACCTGTCATCCAAATTACCTGCCACATCCGCATCTACAACCATGTAGATAAGAACTTGACCCTGCATACCATGTGCACTTGCTAATGGTCCCACTGAACTGCCCTTCAGTATTACTTTCCCGGATTGACTCCAAACATGTGATAACTCCCACTGCTTGGGAAAACTCAAGTTTAGTACATACCATGCACTTAACCTCATTATGTGAATCAAGACACCTATTCTGTGAACAGTCCAACCATCGGCGTGCTAACTGGTCTCACACAATCATCCTGAAACAAAGTCAACAAGACCTTCCATGTCTCTATAACACACTCATGCCAAAGAATCTTACTGCTCCCAGATTCTCCATGACACACCCCTGAACTAGCTTTACCTTTAGTTCAGCAATACCTGTATATGTAACCCTGCAACAAGCACATCATACAGAAAATAGGATAATGTAGCTAATATTATCCAACCTGGTAAAGAGAAACACAATGATCAAACCTCCATTGTCCTGTAGCTAATACAAGACCATATACCCTGATCTTCCATCTCACGTATCCATTTCCACTCTTCTTCATCCTGAACATCCATTCGTCTCTCAGTGCTTACTTCCAGCTGGCAACTCTACCCAAAACACCTATTTGGTTCTCCTCCAAGGAATCACATCCTCATCCATGCCAAGCTCCCACTGTTTCCTGGATCTACCTGTTCTGGTTCTTTAACAACTTCCTGGTTCTATACCATAAGTGAGCAACAAGTAGTGTAAATAAAGGAAATGACAAATTTAAGAACTTATTTATGCCTTCAATCCTCCATATGGGTGCTTGAGACTCCATGACAACTAGCTATCCACCCAAAATTTGTCTCAGTGACCGATGCCAGTCACATCTCAGTCTGCAGCCGACCGATGTCAGTTCCCTGCGACTGCCACCTTGCCGACGTTGGTTTCCCTTGGCCAACGCCAGTCATTATCTACCCCGAGTCACCGACGTTGGGCTGCACATAGCCGATGTCGGTCTCTGTCTTGACGCTGATGTCGATTTTCCTGCTGACGTCGGTCTCTATGTTTTTTTAGTGAGGCCTGACTTTTTCCCGTGAGCTCTTTTTGGATCAAACCCTTGTCCAAATCACCCTTGCTCTGCTCAGAATTCCTCTGCATCTTGTGCTGAACTCTATTCATCACCTTCTCTTTGAAAACCAAGGCTTTCCTGTTCTTGTCACTAACATCAGATTCCTCAAGAAACGTCACCTTCTTCTTCTGCATACAAAAACCACGATCCATGCCTTTCAAATCCGAAAGCATACTCTTTCACTCAAGAACAAGCATCTCCTTCTTATCTATGTGACCAAGCCCATTAAGCCACATCTCTGAATCTACAGCTGAAGTAGATAACTCAAAAAGAGAATCAGTAATACAAGTAGATAGATAAAGCGTACCTACTTTCTTACCTCTAGCTACAACAAGTGTACCCTTTGTAACCTTCCAAGAGTCCGCTATGAGAGTTATTGTGCAACCCTCATCACCCAAACTTCTAACAAAAATCAAATTTCGCTCTAGAACTGGGACATGCATGACCTCCTTTAACACCCATGTGTCACCTGTCTGTAATTTCAGGTTCACTTTTCCTTTGCCAGCAATCTGACAAGGCTTACCATCCCCTACACAAATTTCTCCAAAGTCTCCCTGGACATACTCATGAAAAAATTCTATGTGGGGATGCATGAAAAGAGGCACCAGAATCTAAAACCCAAGATTCTACTTTATCCAAAGAACATACCAGAGCATCTTGTGCAACGTAATCTACAACATCTGCTTCTTCTCCATGTCCTTCATGCTGATCTTCACCCGATCTGCAATCTCTCTTTAAGTGCCCTTGCTTTCCACATTTCCAGCAGGTTATTCTACCATACCTAGACTTGGATCTACTACCTATCTTCGACCTTGATCTCCCATGCTCTATCTTCTCTCTTTGCCTTCCTCTGCCTTCAACACTCAAAGCATCTCCTAATGATTCACCTATGCTTTTCCTGCGTATCTCTTCATTCAAGATCACACTCACAACATCATCCACTTTTAAGACTTTTGAAGCAGACACAGTGTTAGAAATTGCCATTACCAAACCTTCCCAACTTTCAGGTAATGAACACAAGATTAAGAGAGCTCTAATTTCATCATCAAATACAATATTGACTGAACTTAATTGGTTTACCAAACCATGGAAATCACTAAGATGGCTATGAACAGATCCACCTTCCAACATTTTCAAATTAAATAAATGCTTCATGAGAAATACCTTATTAGAAGTTGAGGGTTTTTCATATAAATTTGCCAAAGATTCCATCAACTCCACCATTGTCTTACACTGTGATAAGCTAGAAATCACAGATGATGCAAGACTCAATCTAATAGATCCCAGAGCCTTCTGATCAAGAACCTGCCATTCTTCATCCTTCATATCTGAGGGTTTGAAATTAACCCCACCCAACGATAAGTACAAATCTTTCTAATACAGATAGTCCTCAATCTGCATCCTCCATAATTGGTAGTTCTTGCCATTAAAATTTTCCATTCGTAGCTTACTGTCTTCTGCCATTGCTCAACTCCCACTCAAACAGAAACCCTGTGAGTAACCTGTAATCAAAAACACACTACCCAGATCTAAACTAATCTGTTAGTATCCCAACCAAAAGCTCTGATACCAATTGTAGGGGAAATCCAAGAACAAACACTCCTGTTCGGATTCCTCTTGCTAGGATCTTGCTCCTCAGAAAGAGCACAATATGATTACCAAATATAAGCAATTAAATATGCAAAAATAACTAGAAACACAAGTAACTAGAATTCACCAATAGCACAAAATATGAGAGACAATACACTATCTTGTATTAACACTTTACAAAAAAGAATACTACAAAGAGTCGCCACACTCTTCCACCTTACAGAGGTTTCCCACACCTCAAGTGTATAGTAATTCTTCTTCACAACACTCTCTTACACAAAAAATGGTCCCAACAACCAACTCACACACAGAATTGGTGTTCACCTCTCCAACCAGTCAGTAATAACCCTGCCGGTACACCAAGCACTCTATAACACTTCAAGTTGATCTCCCATGAACCTGCAACCTGCAATTCAATAGACCAAACTTACATGTAGATCCCCTATGAGCTTGCAACAACCTGCAACTCAATGATCTTACAATGGAAGGAACTCCCTTGCCTTCCTTTCTATCTCATACATTTACAATACATGCCAATGGGTCTATAAATAGATCCCAGACTTAAACAATAACTTAGACTCTTAATTTAGACAATTATCCTCGCAGCTCAAGACTCTAACTGGTCTTTACATGCAAACACTTCGTTCACTTAACTAACTGTCCATGCAACGAATAGTTCTGGAACACACAGGCGACCGACGACGGTCCCTGGTTGCCTGGTTCTGCCAACGTCGACTGACTTCCTGCCGTCACCGGTGGCCTTCTGCACTGGTCACGACCGACGTCGGTCCTGATGCCGACGTTGGTGCTCCTGGATCTCAGCAACCTTCTGTTCCTACTGTTTGCAAAGAGTTGAAGCTTTTAGCTCCACAACCTAACATCAACATGTTTATGAATAATCTAAAAAAGGAGAACTAAGATAAAATCAAGTGGATTTTTAGGTACTTGATAGGGACCACTGATAGACAATTGTGATATGAAGGGTCAGATGTTACTTTACAAGGATATGTTGATGCAGACATGGTTAGAGGTTTAGATATCAGGAGGAGCGCTACATGTTATGTATTTACTATTGGTGACACAATAATTAGTTGGATTTAAAAATTGTAGAAGATATTTGATTTATTAACTATAGAGGTAGAGTATGTTGTAGCTACAGAAGCAAGCAAGGATATGATCTGGATGTAACAGTTCATGGAAGAGTTGAGGCAGAAGCAAGAAGACTGCAAGTTGTATAGTGATATCTAAAGTGTGATTCATTTACCAAATAACTTAACATTCCACTCAAGAACCAAACATATACAACCCAGATATCACTTCATTCATTCAGTTTTAGAGGATGGTCAACCAAAGTTGGAAAAGATCCATATGAGTCAGAATCCTGTAGATATGCTAACAAAGATAGTCACAAAGGAGAAGCTAGAGATTTGTTCAGATTTAATAGGTATTCATAGATAACAATAAAAATGAGAAACATTCCAAGGTCAAAGTTTAATAAAAGTCCAAAAAAGAGTTGTAGTAGTGGAGTTGCAACAAATAGTCTCCAAGTTTGAGATTATTAGATGGTGGAGCTTGATCTTATTATAATGCCCAGTTCTTGACAGGGGGTTTGGGGGGGAAATGCCCCTTAACTAAGGTCACAATGGGGGTATAGGGGGGAGGAGACCTACTTTGGAGCCCCCCTAGTGGGGGTTTGAGGGCAGTGCCCTCAAAGCAAAATTTTGTTACAAATGCATTGTAAAATATTGTAATTTCATAGTAAATCTAGACCATTCATTATTAGGTCATAGATCTAATGGTATAAATTATATTGGTGTATTTTTACCCTAATATGTAACCCTTCTTTGATATGAGGTCATTCTAATTATGGAAACATATTGTATGTGAGTGAAGAGGATATTATAGTGGATGTATTTTAAGTTTTTCCCTTCATTTGTTGGACTAAATAAGAGAAGAACTAACTGTTTCTATATGGACATAACCCATATTAGGTGAACCACGTTAAATCTTTCTCTTTATTGTATTGTGTTTTTTATATTTTATTTCTATCTTTATTTCATTAATATTTCTCTTTGTTTTATATTCCTAACATATAGCTCATACATGTTCCACCTCATAGGCAATAAAATGTCATCTATAACAAGTACAATGGCTAAAAAAATCAAAATCTTCCTAGGTGAGATATGACACATGACTCATTTTATTCCTCCTCCCCATAAATCTCAAGGTAATGATAGCTACCATCTCACTCCCATTCTTATCCCAAGGCTTATATTGGATACGTTAGTCCATGCTATCACTACACAAAGAGGTGAAGTGCCCCACCATGTGCAAGTATTCTATAGATATCATTGATCATCTAAAGAAAAATCAAGCTAATATTTCTCTCCTCAAAATATTAAAGAGATCATTTATATACAAGGATATCCTATATGATGTATTACATTATAATTGTTTCCCAAATGATATAAACCAACATATTATGATTCCATTAAAAGTGCATTAAAGAGTGGTGAAGAAATGATTTCTTTTGAAAAAGAATAATTTCTTACCAAACATGTAGGAGAAAAAATATCTATTTATTCATTCATGTCAAAATAAAAAATACAAGAGTAAAATGTGTCTTAATAGATAATGGATTAGGATAAAATATATATAACATAACCTTATTAAAAACATTCAGTGTCAATATGGATATTAATTGAAAATTAGATAAGAGCTGAGAGGATTTGATAATATTTCATGCAAAGTACTTGGAATAATATTATTGGATATGGTATTAGGACCCAAGACATTGACTATCATAATTAAATTCATGCCTAATTATGATCATAAGAATTTGACTCAAGAGAGGAGGTTAGATCAAGTGTTAGTTTTCATAAAATAATGAAATAAACACATTAACAAGTATAACATCTCTAGGCATAGATCATAGGGGGAGTATAATAAAAAAAAAAATGAAAAGAACAACTAAAATGTAAATAAAATGAGATCCTTACCTTCCTTGAATGCTCCAAATGATTTATCATGTGGCTTGCTCGGCTTGTGCTCAAGAAATCTTTGGTAATGGAATTTTCTTTGCTCTCCTTGGCGCCATGGCTTGGCTTGATATGGATTTTGATTGTGATGGATTGATGGTTTGGATTATGATTTTTTTAGTATAACATTATTGTTTCCAATCTTGTTATAAAACCAACATTATAAATTTATTCTATCCACGCTCTCTTAAATGAGAGGCAAATTCTTATATTTATAGTTTTAAAAACTAAACCCAACTTAAGGTGAGTTAAGGTGTAGTTAAAGCTTAGAATGGGTTCAAACCTAACCTAAATAAGTTACTTAACCCAAACAGAGTTAAAAGGTGTAAAAACCTCATGATTTATAATGAATAGGCATGGGTGAGATATTTTTAGGATATTTGCAAAGGCTTGACAACTCACAAAAGGTAATTATGAATTCTGAGGATATTCTTGATTTTTGAATTTCATTAATTATTCATGGATAATTTAACTAGTCATTTAATTAGGTTTATCATTTTAATTAATTTTGATTAGTCATTTTAGCACTTTTAATATTTGAATTAATTTCATGTGTGCACTTGCCCCATTTAATAGGTTTATAGGCCAAATTTCATGTTTTAATGCCATATGATGTTTAGAGATGAATCCATGAGAGGTTTTGTCATTTATGGTAGGATACACTAATTAGGTATGTCTCAATGTGATTATGGGCCTTGATGAGTGATACACAAGTAAATTTGGGATGCTCAGTGATTCTTAGGCTTAATTTGCAAAGGTTAGTAAGAATCGGTCTAAAGTTTGGTATGAAGCCATTGGTGGCCAATTTTAGGTGTCTACAATTTACCCTTGTTTGAGAAGATGTTTCTATCTATAGGCACAATAATCTCTTCTCAAAGAATGAAAAAGGTCTATATGCCTAAAATAAGATGATGATTGAAGAAAAACCTTAAAAAAATGTCTGGGAAGCCTATAATGATGCCCCCTCAAGGGAATGGCCATCACATATGATTGATGGACATTCCCTCAAAAAGAAGCAAGAAGAATAATGAAATTAACCCATGGGTAAGGTTAATCCAAATGAGAAAATGCTTGCATGCATTGATTTTAAAAAAGTACTAATTTACCTAAAGGCAGTTATAATCAGTAACAAAGGTTGAGACACTAGTTTTCCCATAGGTAGTTATAATCAGTGGAAATGACATGTGTCCCAGTTAGGGGTGATGATTCAAAATAATGATTTTCCCACAAGAAATTATAATCATTAAGATGACCTAGATTGAAAAATGATGTTTGATTATGCCCTAGTAGGGCAGATTGGCAAGCATAACTCAGGGATATAACCTATTGCATAGATTAAAGATGAGTGGATGAAAATGTAGATGTGATGGTTTAATGATTGAAGAGGCCATAAATAACCAAGCACATGAAGATGTGCAAAGTGATGAAAGAGAGGAATAAAATAATAAGAATTAATCAATGGAAATGATTTAGTTATACTTGCTAATGTAGAGATGCTCATCCTTATTAGCATTGATACAATTAGAATGGTTGATGGGTTAAGTTGATCAAGTAAGATGGGAGGTTTTTCCATGGTACCAAGGAGAAACTTCTGTACCTCCATTGTTTGTAAGACTTCCCGAGCTAATTTTTGTTTCAGCACATGATGGTATGTATCATGATATAAAACACCATGATAACTTGGATGAAATATGCAGAAGGACTGACTTATGATCTAATAAATAATTTTAAATAACACACCAATGATAAAAACCATGATGACAATGTTGATTTATGAATATGTATGGACTCAGGAATAGTGTGCAAGGAATCACTCAATGAATAAATATAGTCTAAGTTGAGGCACAACACTGAGAAAAAAAACATGTAAGTGAACAAAAAAACAAAAAACACATAGAAAACAAACAAACATGAAAGCAAACAAGCAAAAAAAAAAAAACACACAAAAAGCCTAGAAATAAAAGTAATAGAAAGCATCCTACAATGGATTTGCATCAATAGGGCTGATCAAGGATGACTATCTAGGCTTAGACATGACATATTTTTTTGGATTTTTTAAATTTTAAATGTTTTGGTATTTTTGAAGCATCTCAACTTGATTGGGAATAATGAGATACCAAATGGTCCAACTCACAAAATAGCAAGAGTGTTGGCTTAGGTTGTTCACAACATAATGAGAACATATGGGAAAGAGGGACTAAGCTGACCTCAACATGAATTGAGAATGACCTACATGGTCCCATTAGGACATAAAGTCATAGTAGTTGTATCCACACAAAAGGTAGGGAGAACTGACTAGGTCATAACAAGTTTTTAAATCTGGTAAATGGCCAAAAAAATGAGAATAGTAATGGCAAGGTGATGCAAAAATGCATGGTAAAGGTGTTTTTCCTAATTTTACCATAGGTAGTTATAATTAGGAAGCAACAACATAGGTCTATGATATTAATTTTCCCATAAGTAGTTATAATTGGAAACTAAGTATGGACTATTGATTTGACCATAGGCAGTTATAATCCATAACACCAATCAAACGTGAATGAAAGATAACTTGCTATATCAACTGTCACATTACTTTCATAAACTATCCTTTAAACAATAAATTCTAAATATACTACAACTAGATTAGAATCCTCTCATATAAGGTACATGAAGAACCAAAGGAACTAAGATCAAAAAGGGGTTGGGTAGGACATCTAAAAATAAGCTTTGGTCTAATAGGGATGGCATGGTAAAATGACATATGGTATGGCATTGGTTAGGATGATGATGGGATGAATATTGTATATAATGGTAAGAGGGTTACCCCTAAGTGATAAGGTAAGGTAAATGGTAGGGTATGAAATAATGATGAAAGGAATGGCAAAGGAAAATGATAAGGTATATGGCAAATGAAAAAGGTACATTTTTATGTTTTTAGCCTAGGTATGGTAAATGATTCTATTGTTCTTGTTGATGTGGAGATGCATGTCCTAATCAACTAATGATACAATCAAAATAATTAGTCATGTAAATTAATAGCCCATACCTCTTCTATATAACTACTTTATCAAGAATTGGCTACAAATTTGGATGCAAATGATGTTGTTGTGATCTTCATGGGTCATTGATTTTGTTTCCTTTAGACATCGAGACAAGGTATATTTGTAGCCTTTACAAATTAAAGTATAGCCAAGGATGGTAAATAAGGATAAATGTTGGTTGATAGGCTTTATTTGGTGATGTAAAGGTGGATGACAATGGGATGTATAATGGTTAGGGAATAAATCAAGATCAGGGTTTTCAGGCACAAACAATGTTGTTGATTCTAGATTTGACATAAATTTGGATGTGGTGGGTCCAAAGATTTATAAATATGCTCTTGATAAAACTACCATATTTTTATATTATTTGGGCCTGGCAGTAGCTATCATCTGATTAGGCTATAGATTGGAAGATATTTTGATTTGATCTTTGATAATGTCTTCATCAAGCAATGAAGAAATTTTGTGATCAGCTATTGGCACCTCCAAAAGGTTTTAACCAATGAAGTTATCTTAATTATCATGTAGCATCTTTGAGAAGGTTTTACTAAGGAATGTTGAATTTTGACTTTGATTATCTTCTAGTGCCTCTAATAAGGTTTCAATCGAAGATGTTGAGTTTGAACTTTGATTGTCCCTTAACACCTTTGGAAAGGTTTCACTAGGAGATTATTCTTCTTCTACATGAATTTGGTTTAGGCCTCCTTGATGTTATTCAAATGATATGTCTCCATGGATGAAGTTTAACAAGGTATGATTCTATCAGTCCCTATTGACACTTATGGGAGATACAAGGTTAATAAAATGGCTAGGTTGGTTGGTGGTAATGGCATGTGAATTGGTAATGGAATGGGGGGAGGTAACATAATCCTCATAAAAGTTACTAGGAGAATTTATATAAAAGTTAAAGTAATCATCATCAAAAACTATAGTGGAATCATAAATGTATTCAAATTGATTTGTAAGGCATGTATAACCAATATTTTAACATTCACAAACATATTCTAATTTTGAATCTGATTCTAACTCAAGGGACTCTGAATCTAATGTTGAGATTGATGTTGATTTTGCTTTTGATGCTAAATCTGATGTCAATTCAAAAATAGAACCTAAATCTAACTTTAATTTTTTATTTTGTGTGGACATTGCTACAATGATGTTTTTTTGAATGTTTGGTATGGGATAAGTAATGACCTGTGATGGCATAATTGGATCCATAGGGACTAGTTTGTCAAAGTGAGATTCTTAAATAATGGGAAAGAGGTCATAAGACAATTCCATAGAGACTGGCTTGTCAAAAGGAGGATTTTAAAAAATACGCATATGGTTGAGATAATGAATTGATTAAAGGTGGTTATAATGATTAAAAAGTGACTCAATAAAGATTGGCTTGTCAGAGTGATAATCCTCGATAATAGGTATAGGATCAGAAGGTGATTCATCATAAGTTGACTCATCACAAATGGTTGGTTCTCTTGGCCTTGGTTTACAGATAGATGTAAAATACTAGTTTTGAATACTTCTTAGTCTTCAAATGATTGGATCGATTAGAGAGGTAATGATTGGCTTAGTTGAGGTTGGATAATTAGTAAGGGTTCTTTAAAAGAGGGAATGGTTGGCAATAGATGAAGAATGGCTAGTGGTTGGATAACGACAGGGCATCATGGAGCTTGATCGCTCACACAAGAAAAATAATGAGGTCCTAAAATGGTAATGGTAGGGCATCATAGAGCTTGATTACTGGCACAAGCCAAAGGATGAGGTCTTGGAATAGAAATGGTAGGGCATTATGGACCTTGGTTTCTCACACAATCCAAATTATGAGGTCCTAAAATCATAATGGTAGGGCATTATGGAGCTTGGTTGCTTAGACAAGCTAAAGGATGAGGTCTTGAAATGGTAATGGTATTCTTTAGATGTAGTGGAGATTGGTGGCTTGTATAGTCTAAAGGAGGGTTATTGGTATAGGTGGGGGATTGG
This sequence comes from Torreya grandis, assembly GCA_037957365.1. Classification (NCBI taxonomy): domain Eukaryota; kingdom Viridiplantae; phylum Streptophyta; class Pinopsida; order Cupressales; family Taxaceae; genus Torreya; species Torreya grandis. Next base: position 1,195,979 of record JARHVA010001553.1, read on the forward strand.
GTGGTCACTAAAGGGTGAGTATCATATATCAACCTATCAAAAGAAGATATTACCACTTGCTATGTTTGAGGATCTTCTCTTTATTCCCTCGATTGAGGATTGTAAAGAGGATAGGAATCCATCTCATAAACCACTTATTTACCATAAGGATCTTAAGCAAAGACAATTTGTGTGGCTCTTTTATCATAAATTGGATTTAACACAACTCCAACATAAGTGTAGCTAGACATAACTACATCAATAATGAAATCTCCACAAAAGGTCTAGAGTTCTACAAACTCTAAAAAATAATGTATAAAGGACAAATGGTTCAAACTTGGTCTAACTTGGTCTAAGGGAGTTGTATCTCTAGAATATTCTATGCTAAAACTTTGTATAAAAAAATCTAACATCACATGTCTAACATTAAATGTCTCACGTACAAAAGGTCAAGTGGCTAAATAAAACTAGCATACCAAACTCCAGGGACAAAGTGTTCCAAATAGGTCTAATCTAGGAAAATAAAAGTTGCTAGGTATTTTGGATAAATGTAGCATCAAAATATAGACTCAAATAAGGCATGTGATAAGACTTTTAGGCAAACATGATGCCAAAAGCTAGACTTTAAAAAAAGGTGAGATATTAATCTAACAAACTTAGAAAACTTTAGCATAGACTAGGCATAGAGAATCAAACATAAAATCAATCAATTGGCATAAGGCAGAAGTCAAAAGGCACATGGAGAAATAGGCTATTTTCTCCCAAATAAAAGGCATAAATTATGATGAAAAATAGGCTCCTTTAAACAAACAATGTAAACAAAGGTGAATGGCATAATGGCACTAGGAAAAGATCCAAGTAACAATTTTCAAAGTTGGGTAATGTATTAACCTAAGTTACACAACCTAAAAGAGAAAGATCAGTATCTAAACTCCAATTAATCAAGGCATAAATAGAAGTTAATCAATATAGGAATTTGATCTTGGCAAGGTTAATTAAAAACTCAACTTGGGAAACTAGGTATCTTCAAACAAATGATAAGCTAGATAAAATGGAATGACATAATGACACAAGACAAAAATTCAAAAGATATACATGGCATTGGTTATGAAAAGTGGAATTTAGCACAAGATAAACAAATCTATGAAATAAATTTGAGAAATTTAATGACATTATCTCTCTCTAAAGATGTAACAATGGTTTTTTTAAAGACTCCAAGGCATAAAATTGAAATGATTTAGGTAATGTAATGTTACCCATTTCAATAAAGATACACACACAAATGAGTTTGGTAAATTTTTTTAAGGTAAAGGTGTGTAACAAAATGGATAGAATAACACCTCCTAAAATAAAGGAGTGGTGTATAAATAAACTTGTTTTGATGTGGTATAAAAAAATAAAAGTTTTAGACTCAAAAGACCAAGCAGTAAAAGGATGAAATGACATAACATCTAAATGTAACATCCTAGATCCTATATTTGATAAGGTTGGTCAAATAGAGTTAACTAAAACTATAGTTTTTAAAATCTAGATTGGTCCCAAGCATGGCTAATACTAGAGATGCAACACATCAATTGAGTTCATATTAGTTAACTTACTATGCAAGGGTCTATTCTTTTCCATAGTGATTTCATCTGTAGACTGCTTAGTGAAATCCTCTAGTTAACTAGACTTGACTCAAGTTTTTGTTGTAAAAGGAGAGGATCATTGATCAACCCCCTAGATCTCATAGTATGCATACCCTAATTTTATACCACATTGTGGAGTGGGGCTGAAACACTATTGGGAGATGAAGCCCCAGGTTAATGATTCCCTAAAGAACTCATGAAGAAGTGACAAACTCTTGTTTACAAGCCAAATTACATGAAAATAAAAATAAATGGAAAGAATTTTGATGTTATTTTTAGATTACCCACATCTTGTAGGTTTTGGGGAGAGCCTAGAAAACATTCTTTCCATGCCTTGGACTAGGAACAAATTGTATGTAAAAAGGTGCTTTTGGTCACCTGAGTTCCCTATAGGGGATAGGGGAGATCATACATGCACTCTTTATTGTACACAAATAAATAATCAATTCCAAATAAACATGGCATAAAATGATCATTTTTTAAAGCACAAACTAAGTGATTTAAAGTTCATTTTAAGGCACCAAAAATGAAATGTGTTGTAAATTTTTTGGCCCCTTGGAATTAGTTGAAACTTGCAAAAACATTAAAAATTATCTAAGGAATAAAAAATGAAATATTTTATTTTTAAACACCAAGAGATGAAGTGAACAAGATTATAACAATTCAAATTAAGTTCCTTGACCCCTTGTCTTAAATGCAAAACATGTAACAAATTTCACATAATAACTTCAACACAAATCATCTAGGTTTATTTTAAGCACTTAAACCCAAATGTTCAAGATTTAGCCTAATATGTTTTAAGTTTTAAACACCCAAAATGAAATGTTAAAACCATTTAAACTTAAAAATTCATGTTTTAATCCTACCTTGGACCTGCAAGGGTTAGGGATTCTCCTCCTACTTAGAAGCACTTTCAATGATGAATAAATAATATTTGGAATTATAGCTCTCAGGGTTTTATTTTAAAAACATAGTGACTGATATTGATCACGTCAGTTACAAGGTAATTGATGTTAGTAGGTAATAACCAATATTAGTTGATAAGGACCGAGATTGGTTGCCTATGAATCTGAAGGCAAAACCAACATGAGATAAAAATGTTAATTAGCTCAAGGTTAGATAAAAACCACTCAAAACTTGTAACACCATGATTAGGCAGAGAGTTTAAAGGCCAAAGAAACTAAGAAATAATGATTATGAGTGCAAAAAGATTCAAAATCAAAATTTTTAAACCATGTTTTCCCCTGTATCTTAACAATATCAATCACGTAAAACTAAGCTAGACTAAGTATAATTGATGATGGTTTGGTAGAATCGATGATAGTTATACCCAATTGATGTCAGTCTCTATGTAGATCTGAGTTAGCATAAAAATCACAAATACAACAAAAATAAAGCTAAAACTTCAACTTTAAAGATATTCAAGCATTCATTTGCATATTTATGAGTTATATCTTAGTTTCCTTGGTATGTGGGGTGATTATGGTCCCATCAAGTGTGCCATTTATGATCATAGGAATTTGACTCAGGAGAGAAGGTTAGATCAAGTGTTAGTTTTCATAAAATAATGAAATAAACACACTAAAAAGCATAACATATCTTTACCTAGATCATAGGGAGAGCATAATAAACAAAAAAAATAAATAGTAAAACTAAAATATAAATAACACAATCTTTACCTTCCTTGAATACTCCAAAAGATTTATCATGTGGCTTGCTCAGTTTGTGCTCAAGAAATCTTTGACAATGGAGTTTTATTTGCTCCTTCTCTCCATGGCACCATGGCTTAGCTTGATATGGATTTTGATTGTGATGGATTGATGGCTTGGATTATGATTTTGGAATTATACCATTATTTTTTACAATCTTGTTATAAAACTAACATTTTAACTTTAGTCTATCCAAGCTCTCTTAAATGAGAGGCAAATGCTTGTATTTATAGGTTTAGAAACTAACCCAAACTCAAGGCGAGTTAAGGTGTAGTTAAATATTGGAATGGGTTCAAACCTAACCGAAGTAAGTTAATTAACCCAAACAGAGTTAAAAGGTATAAAAACCTCATGATTTACAATGAATAGGCATGGGTGAGATATTTTTAGGATATTTGCAAAGGCTCGAGAACTCACGAAAGGTAATTATGAATTCCTAAGATATTCTTGATTTTTGAATTTCTTTTTTTAGAATTTCATTAATTTCTCATGGATAATTAAACTAGGCATTTAATTAGGTTTAGAATTTTAATTAATTATGATTAGGAATTTTAGCATTTTTAAGATTTGAATTAATTTCATTTGCACTTGCCCCATGTAATAGGTTTATAGGCCAAATTATATGTTATAATTCCATATGATGTTTAGAAATGAAATTGTGAGAGTTTTTTGTTGTTTATGGTAGGATACCCCAATTAGGGATGTCATAACATGATTTTGGGCCTTGACGAGTGACACACAAGAAAATTTGAGATGTTTAGTGATTCTTAGGATTGATTTTCAAAGGTTGGTAAGAATCGGTCTAAAGTCTGGTATGAAGCCATTGGTGGCCAATTTTAGGTGTCTACACTAATAATATACACTATAAGTTACTCTTAGTTTGACCTTGGATACATGATATGGAATAAATACCATCTACGTTATACGTATAATTTAAATTCATGCACAATAGACATTTGTTTACATATCATGTAGAAAATAATCTCTTCAAATATTGCAAAATGATGTAACTTAATAATGAAGTTAAAATCAAATTATATTCAATATTTCAAGTGCCTCCATCTATTTTATTTATTTATTTTATATAGTGAACTAATAAAATAAAAATAGAGAAATATATAGATTATCTAAGATAATGTAATGTAAGAAAATATAAACGTAACAAGTAGATGCTCAATTACACCTTATTATTTATGGAAAAAACTAAGAGGAATATAGTACTTGGCTTTTGACTAATCTGTTCTAGTTTGAAACTATTTGTAAGTGATAGGATATGATAGAAAGGGACTGAGAGTCATTAGGATTAGGAAATTGAAGGTATGTAGTTGTTTGCATTAGCTACATGAATGTGAACTCTACTAGATTCATCCCTATCAATTTTTATTCAATGTTTTGGAACAAACCATTGTGCTTGATTATAAACTAATATTCTATGTTATATCATGAGCTCAATGTGTGCTCAAAATATTTTATCTTGTATCCTTAATTTTAAAACCCTAGCTCCACTTTCAAAACTAGTTAGATTTAAGAAATGTAATGAAAGTTTGGCTAAGTTGACCTAAACCACTCCCCACCCAATGGCTGGGTACTACCTACCTTTCCAATGATACAAAGTCAAAACACATGTTATCCCATTTAGGTGTATGTGTGAAATATTGATCCTTTAGATGAATTCAACTCATGATCTACATTTAGACACTTGATAATGGTAAAATTGACCTAGATTAGGTACTTTAGACTTGACTAGGGCATGCTATTTATGAATAGTATATGAATTTAGAGATTTAGGGAAATCCTTCTCAATGTGCAAGTGATATAATATGATTTCTTAGTACTTACTAGGTGAGTGTTAGATAGAGAATAAGATTATAAATATTGTGCATGAATAGATGAATCTTTGGGTCACTTCTCATGCCTTTGACTTACAAAAACATAGGGGATAACCCATAAGGATGATTTAAATTTGGAATCTACCTAAGAGGGTGGTGAATCAGTGATGAAAGATATTCAATTCAATTCCCAACTCTTAACTATTCAAAATACATCAATTTGATCAAGAAACATAAACATGAAATCACATACGTCCAAAGCATACATAAGAGCATACATCACATGAACACATCATATATGTGGGAAACCCTCTTGGGGGATAAAACCCACTAAAACTTGAAAGATGAACTATAGTATTATAAAACAATTACCAACATTTAGACCAACACTAACTGATGAAGGAACACCCATCCCTTAGTTTAGTGAGATACCAATCCCATAAGGAGTAACTGCCCCTGTTTAGTTGAGCACCCATAAAAAATATAAATTTATCAAGCTTTACCTTGAAATGAGGAACTAACCCATATTCAACCAAGCACCCACTCAGATACCTGAATAGATCACCATGAACACTTATTTCTACTCTTCAACTAATGATGACCACCTCTGTCTGCACTCTTCACCTCTAATCTCTCTCAAGCTACCTCTAGGGATAACTTACTCAAATTTCCTCTTCTAAGCTCATTAGGTTCAATTAAATTTGTGTTATCCTACATAAAATTAATCAGATAAATATTATTGATTCTCTTCACTCTCTATTAGTCCTCAATGACTAGTTCCTTCTCTTTCAAAGGTTCTAGAAACCATCACCTTTGATTTCACTCTTTATAGAGTCTTCATGAATATTATCTTCTTGGTAAGACATAATAATTTTTTTAACCCTTAATAATTCTATCATTATAAGAAATATCTCAAATCCATTCTCATAGGTCAACCATTAACTCATTATCCCTAAACCAACATTAGGTCTTGGTGAGACCTAAAACAATTAGGCTTTCATACTCACATGTTACATGTGAGGATACTTGGACCAAATTCATCCTTTACCAATGATTTTAAAACATAAAATGTATATCCAATATCCCATTAATAACTTACATATGGGTCCATTCCACTTGTAACACCAATTCACACCTTGAACCTACCAATTATGTCTCCTTGTCTTTAGGCTTTCATATACAAAAAACATAGTCTCAAACTTATGAAGAAAATACTCAAATATTTCACATATCACTATTATTCGATCACATGAGTGAAAATTTAAGACCTATTATACACATCCATGTGATTTAGACACTTAAATATAGGCTCTAAGCACTCAATTCAACTCTCTCAGAATGACCACTCAGATTAGTCACACATAGTCAAAATATAGTCAAGATATTTTAACTCTCCATATCTGATCAAGGGCATATCATGAAAATATATTAATTATTATAATCATTAGACTTATATAACATCTAAATTTTCATTTTATCTTTTAACTCTATGTAGAACACTGTCAACTTACCTCTACTAAATGGTCACTCAATCTACTAGTGTATACAACAAACACAATAAAATTATAAGCCTTTGTTCATATTAAATATGGATTGGTAAAACATAAAAAATAAAAAAATGTGGTATTTATTAATTTTATAACACTCTCTAATAGTTATTTCATCTTGAAACATCAAAATACTATCAAGAACAACTCAATTATCCTTCTCGGGTCACTTGCAGAACATGGTCGAACACATAGTTAACTTTGGAGCTTAATCTATTTTATTATATAAAAATTAAAATATTATAATTAAATTATATAGATTAAAATTTAATTAATCTACAACTTTTATTTTTACATCACTAATAAATTCATCCTGGATTAAAATATATAACTCAAATACTACAGACTGGTTATTCCTTTGTTAATTTAAATATTCAAATTCCAACAATCACTGTGTAAACACTAAAATTTGGAAAATTTGACATAATATCATGATACATGGAAAATTTTAAATAATTTTCTCCATATATCTCCTTATAATTAACCTGGTCTTTACCTTACAATGTTCATCGTTGATCTTATATCCTGTCTTCAATGATTGTGCCACTTGGCAACACTACATGCCCTCTACGTACCTTGCAGTTAGTATTCCAATGAAATTATGAAACTTGGAATAAAAATGTTTAATATTTAATATTTGAATCAATAAACTCCATTGGATAATAATATTCATGATCACACACTCACCATTTATCTCTATCTGACAGGTTTTATGCTCACTGTTAGATCTGCTACTCAAACTCTGTGATTGTGACACATGTCACTAGCACATGCAATCTTAAATATTTGAATTTGACCCATGCCATTGGATTCTTATCTAGTTATATAAAATTATCACCATTATATCTATGATATAATTAAGCTCTCAATGTAGATCTTTGATAATGTAAATTTGGCTAAGTATGGGAACTTAGTGAACTCTTCCTAAGAAGCCAACTTTGCACCTTAATAAATTTTGATACACTTAACCTCATGACCTAAAATTTAAATCACATGATAAAAATTTATAATGGAATCCATCCATGTATCAAAATTTTCTTGAAACTTTCACACATGTTAAATATGATGTCATCAATATGCTCACTTAGCTTTATCTATCACACTGACTATTTGAGCTTAGACATTCATATGACTGCTTTGATGAATTTTGTTCACTTCCATAAGCACTCCAAGAAATAAAAGAACTCATAACACCCCATAATGTCTATGAAACATTTACATACCATCAATATCATCCATAAATTACCTTACTAAGTCAAACATTGAATAACCATGCATGAACTTCTAAGCTCATTGAAGCACACTTTGTCATTGTCATCCTAACACACATGAAACCTCATAAACATAATTGGTCACCTTATATACATCATTGAAAAAATTACAAAAATATCCCCCTTTTTCATTGATGTCAAACACCAATACAAATCTTATGCTCAGACTCTATCTCTCTCTTCAAGCACTTTGTCCCCTTTGACACAATGATAAAATGGGCTCAAATCTTGATCCTGCAGACCTAAAAAGACTTCAAGAACAAATAATAATAAATAAAAACCATGAGAGATGATACATACTCCCCTTAAAATTGTGCATACCTCTTCTTACCTTGAGCTTCTCAAACATGCGTCATGACTACACTCTTCTTTGATCATATATAGCTTCTATGAAAAACATAAATGAACATAAAAAATTACATGAAATTACCTTGAAAACTTCAAGAGGGACTCCCCCTAAGTAACCTAAACTTAGAAACCCTTTGATCACCTTGGTATTTTGGAGAAAAAGACTAAAAAGTCCACTTCTTCATACTAGCCTTACTTAGAGGCCTTGTAGTCCTTACTTGGAACTTGAAGAGCCCATAACATTTTATGTATGAAATTTCATGGCTTGAAAACTCACATCTAGAGCATTATCATATGCCCCCTCAAACATGCCAAAAAGAAACACTTAGCTCTTCCTCTGCAACATACTTCCTTCACAAACCCACTAGCCAATTAACTCTCCATTGTACAAATCCTCCTCCATGGAACCAACCATGCAATTTTAGAATAATGTGAAATAATTTTTGAGCACCCATTTTTCCATTACAACTGATTAAGAATCCTTAGATCTCAAATCATTAGGCAAACTATTTTTTCAACATGAGCAAAAACACTAGGTTTATAAGAGAAACTTGATCAACACACCACCTTATGGTCAACACCCATCTCTAAAACTTTTATCACACCTAGATAAAATATGAATAAAGTCATCACACCTTTTTATGCCACTAGGATACCTTGATAACTTGTAATTCTTCAAATGACACCTAGAAATCTCCATACCCAACATGTAAACCTTGGACATACAACAGTCAACATGCCAAAACACCAAATACTAATCATGGCATCATTTTGATATCACAAATCAACCTCATACACTTTGAAAGACCAAAATCAAGTGATCTTAACTCTCTTTTATCTTCCAAGACCCAAAAATCATCAAATTTTCAAGATTGACACTCACTAGGTAATGACCACTAAAAAAAATGGTCAAACTTAATAAATGACCATAAATAACTCTTTTGACCAAATAAATACATGAAACCTCATGGATTAAACTTGTTCTAGTCTTATTGACACTCCATAACAATCTAGTATTTAGTCTTTCTATGCAATAGAATATCTTGACAACTCATCTTCCTTGATTTCACACCTTTAGATGAGCTACTCCACTTGAGTTGATGAATCATACCAAACAACACAAGATTATTGAACTAAAGCATCTCACAAATTCTCCCCCTTAGATCATGACCACATATACAACCAATATTTGCTCATTTATACATCTTGATCATAAGAAACATGTCAAAATTTCATACCACACTCAAGACACCTGAGTTAGCTCTCCCTAAATCCATACTGATATTTGAACTTCTAGGGCCCACAAGTCCTCTCTCAAGAGTCACCAGACTAATGATTAAAATAACAAGAACAAACACAATGCAAATTGACTCACTAGAAACTAAGATCCCAAGTACTTTCAAAGACTACACCAGATCAAGATACCTCAAGATACTAACTATGGATGAAATCTGATTGCATCAATACCTTTCTTCTACTGCAACTCATCTTCACAATCTTAGCCCTAAAAAATATCTCTCTTTACACCAAGGACTGCCTCTTGCATATCATAATATGACTCCTTATGAACTAAATCAACACAAAGGAACACACAACTATACTTTGTTTTTTATACCTCAAATTGATATAATAATTTAACTTCATTGATTTTTTATCATGCAACACCAACCAAGACCCAACAAGCATCCACCTACTTCCTATTTCTGTAAAGTATTTCCTTGAAGCCTAAAGAGGGAAACTCCTTTGACATAGTGAGACTAAAATTACCAAAACTTAAGAGACTCCCATATCTCCATACTCTCATTTGACTTGCAGTTGTGCCTCATCATCAAATTGACTTTGAATGGATCCTTAACTTCATTCTTTGTGTCAAACTTGTCAACAAATGTAGATAAAAAAAACTCTTGACTTTATTTCATGTCTTTCATGGCAAATAAACCATCTCTAGTCTCAAAATGATCTCTCTTAATAGACTTAGGTCTCAAAATCCATGTTTGACCTCTTCTTTGAATTATAGGAGCTCCATACACCTTATTTTGATTTGTGAACTCATTCAACTTGTTCTTGCAATATCTAGCAATGTAGCCAACTCTATGACATCTAAAATAAATAGGATCATTCATACCTTTTGCTTGATGATAATTATGATCTTCTTTTGATTGATTTTTTCTCCTTTTTTACTCTCTAGTTGGTATTCTTTCTTACACTCTAGGAGCCTGATTGATCTTATCTTGACTAAATGGTCTTTACTTTCATAACCTAGTAATATGACCAACTCTTTGACAATAGTAGCAAAAAATGTATTCCATACCTTTTGCTTGAGTATGGTAGTGATCTCCCTTTGATTGATTATTTCTTCTTACACAATCCTTTTCTCTATGACCAACAAGATGACAAATAAAACAATGGCCCATAAAATATTTGGCATACCTTGAAGCATTTGGCTATCTAACTAGCTTCTTAATTTTTCTCTTGACCTGATCTGACTTGTTATCTTTCATGCTACCATCCTTTTTATCTTTTTCTAATCTCTTCTGATCTTATTCAAGATTGTTTATCTTGATTATAACCTTTTGATGCTCATCCTTCAGGGAAACAAGATTATTCTTTAATTTAACACATTCATTTTATTTAGCTCTCATGCTTTAAATTTTAGCCTCTAATTAAATTCTAAGATCTTTGATGGTCTCCTTATCCTCCTTAGAATCTTTAGCCATGTTATCATTTAATCTACATGCTTTCTCTTTCATAGACTTGATCCATTCTTGATTCTTCTTTTCCTCTCTCATGGAATTGCATGGAAAACTCTCCTTAAGATCCTTGACTTGTGCTCCAAGATCATTGATCACATACCTCATTTTGTGAGTCTTCTTCTTTTTCTTCTTTAGATCACTAAGGGTACTCATGATCTCAGCTTCTAGATCCACATCAACTTCTTCTTCATTGTCATAGAAAAATTATTCATCACACATGATGTCTTCTTCCTTTGAAAAAATTTCCTCTTTAGCCAAGAGTATAACACCATTTTTATTATAGTCATCATCCTTTGAGACATTATTAACCAAAAATTTAGTTGACTACAACTGACCTCCAAGATTCAATCTCATTGCTCTTGCATAATCTACTTGTTTTAAGAAAAATTCACCATCATCACTTTAATTACTATAAATATATGATTCTCTTTGTACTTAAAAAAAAATCCATATTGTACCTTATATCACCTTCAAGTGGTTAAAATTGCACAAAAGGTCTTGCTTTGATACCAATTATTAGAGGTATAATCACTGGGGGTGAATTAGTGATAGAAGATATTCAATTTAATTCCCAAATCTTAACTATTAAACATACATCAACATGATCAAGTAACATAAACATGAAATAACATACATATAAAGCATACACACATGAACACATCATATATGTGAGAAACCCTCTTGGGAGATAAAACCCATTGAACCCTAAAAGATGGAATACATTCCTATAAAACAAGATTCAACATTTAGACTAGCACCAACTAATCAAGGAACACCCATCCCTTAGTTTAGTGAGACATTGATCCTATAAAGAGAAACTACCCTTGTCTAGATGAGCACCCACAACAACTAAAAATTTAGCAAGCTTTACCTTGCAAGGAGGAACCAACTCCCTAAGAAACCAAACACCCACTTAGATACATGAATAGATAACCTTGAACACATATTTATACTCTTCAACTGATGATGATCACATCTATTTGCACTCTTCACTTCTAATCTCTCTCAAGTTACCTCCAGGGCTAACTTGCCTAAAGTACATCTTCTAGGCTCATTAGGTCCAATGACTTGTGTGTTCTCCTACATCAAATAAATAAAACAAGCATGATTGATCATATTCACTATATATTGGTCCTTAATTACCAGAACCTTCTCTTTCAAAGGTTCTCTTCCTTCACTTGAATCCTTGCTCACACAACTACTCAACTGTACTCGTTTAAGTCTAGAAACCATCACCTTTGCTTTCACTCTTTATAGAGTCTTCATGAATATTATCTTGGTTAGCCATAAGAATTGCCTTAACCCTTGATAATTATATAATTCTAATACATAACTCAAATCCATTCTCATAGGTCAGCCATTACCTCATTATCCCCAAACCATCATTAGGTCTTGGTGAGACCTAAAACAATTAAGCCTTCATACTCACATGTTACATGTGAGACTACTTAAACCACTTTCATCCTTTAAAAATAATTAAAACACATTAAATATGTCTCTAATATCCCCTCTATAACCTCCACATGGGTTCATGCCACCTATAACACCAACTCAGACCTTGAACCTACCAATTAGGTCTCCTTGCTCTTTAGGATTTCATACACATAAAACACAGTCTCAAAATTATGAAATAAATATTCAAATATTTCATATATAAATATGATTATAACACATGAATGAACCCTTATATAAATATTATACACATATATGTGCTTTAGACACTTCAACATAGGCTCTAAGCACTCAAATCAACTCTCTCAGAATGACCACTCAAACTGGTCACACATAGTCAAAATATAGTCAAGATATTTTAACTCTCCATATCTTATCAGGAGTATATAATCAAAAAAATGCCTTATTATAATACTTATATACTTATATAACATCTCCATCCTCATTTTCTTCTTTATCTCTACTAAGAACACCTTCAACTTACCTCTGATAGATGGTCACTCAATCTGTCAGTGTATTCAAAAAACACAATCAACTTATAATAATTTACTCATTGTGAATATGGATTTTTAAAACTCAAAAATATTCATATATTTTATTAATGGAGTATATAACACTATCCAATATTTATTTAATCTTGAAACATCAAAATATAATCAAGAACAACTCAATTATTCTTCTCGGGTCACTTACAGAACATGGTCAAAAACATAGATAAATTTAGAGCTTAATATATTTGATTTAATAAAATTTAAAATATTATAATTAGATTATATTTATTCATCTTGAATTCTTATACAAATTTTATTTTTACATCACCATGAAATTCATTCTGGATCAAAAGATATAACTCAAATACTACAGACTAGTTATTCCTTTGTTAATTGAAATATTGAAATTTCAACGGTCACTATGTAAACACTAAACTTCAAACACTTTGACCTCTTCTCATGCTACCTATAAAATTTTAAAAAATTCACTCTATTAATCTCCTTATAATTAACCTATTCTTTACCTTACAATGCTCACTGTTGATCTTAGATCCTCACTTCCATGATTGTGGCACTTGGTAGCTCTACGTGCCCTCTGCGTACCCTTAATTACTATTATAATGAAATTATGCCACTTGGAATACACACATGAAATATTTAATATTTTTATCAATACATTACATTATATCATAATATGCACAATTTCATGCTCACTATTGATCTCTATTTGATAGGTTTCATGCTCGTTGTTAGATATGCTGTTCAAACTCTGTGATTGTGACACATGTACTAGCACGTGTAATATTGATTATTTGAATTTGAACCATGCCATTGGATTCTTATCCATTTATATTAAATTATCACCATTATATATTTTATTTTATTAAATTCTCACCATAGATCTTTGATAATGTAAATTTGGCTAAGTATGGGAACTTAGTGAACTCTACTTGAGAAGCCAACTTTGCACCTTAGTAACTTTTGCTACGCTCAACCTCATGACCTAAAATTTGAACCACATCATAAAATTTCATAGGGGAATAAATAAATGTATAAAAATTTTCCTAAAACTTTCACACATTTTAAATATTATGTCATTAATCTACTCACTCAATTTTATTTGTCAAGATGGTTACTTGAGCTTAGACATTCATACGACTACTCTGATGAATTCCATTTTCTTTCATAAGTAGTAAAATCACTCATAAAAACCCGTATGGTCAATAAAAAATGTCCATACCATTAATATTATCCATAAATTACCTTACTAAGTCAAACACTAAATAACCATGCAGGAATACTAAAGCTCATTGAAGCACACTTTGTCATTGTCATCCTAGCACACATGATACCTCATCAACATCCTTGATCACCTTAGATACATAATTTCCAAACCTAAAAAATAGTGATATACCAAAAATAAACCTCTATTAATGGGTGTTACTTACATAGCCAATACTTTAAATAATTTCTTAGAATTATGTAGTTCTCCCTTACATGTTGGTGTGTGTGTGCATAAAGATGCAATGTGTGATATATAAAGACACACAATCACCTATATTGTAACTTGGAAAATATAGTTCATGGGATACTATTTGAATGATTCAAACCTTTGGAAATACTAATCCTATGAATCATGTAGAAAAATGGACATATAAGTTAGGTTTACTCACTTGAATGCTTGATTGAGTGCTTCTTGGTATATTGCCTTGTGAGTTGTATGTGATTTCTAGGTGATGATTGATATTATATATATACCAATACATTTTAGAAATATAAAATTAAATCACTTAATATAACCTTTTGGATACATTTATTTTAAAAATTGGATGACTTTTGGGCACTTGACACTTTATAGGAAAAGTGAACACCTGCATCGATGCATGTGTCTACTTGGGACACGAATGTCCAAGGAGCTATAAAAAGTACAGGTCCATAACTAATTGTGAAGGATAATTATCAATTTTAGAGTTTTTTCATAGTATATAAGGCCTATTCATCAAAATAACAATGGTCAGACTAAGAGATAAATAATTAAGCACAAAGAGATAGTGAATTCATGCCTTTCAATAATGGGTAGGTATAAAACTAAAAGGTACAACTATGATAGGTATTTTATAAATGTATAAGATTGAGGTACCATATAAATAATATTTGAGTATATACATCACTTCCTATTTAATCTACTAATGAAGTTTATAGTTTAAAGGAAATAATTGCATACTTGGGCATGCATAACACAACTTATCTTTGCATGAGCTCAACTTGAGTGCTTTACTGGTGACTGACCTAAAACTAAGGTCATGTTATTTTATATAATAAACATATGAAATTTGAGATCAAAATAATTTCAAATTCTTGAAAATAAGGAGAGAAAGGTTAGGGGTACACCTGTGTGTTGATGCAACCATCTTACCTTTTGGAAATTTGATTTGAAAGGATGCCTCACTATGAAGAATTGAAGTTGAGATTAGGAATATTATGAACCTAAAAACACATATATATATAGACATTAGAGGACACATTCCCTAACATTGGTGTAAAGGTGAGTTGTAACATGACCATTAAGCTTGTTTCATCTTAATCATGCAACCCAAATATGTGCATGATCTCGTGAGTGTGAGCAATTTAATAAACTCACACTATATATATGGTAAGGGTAGATGATTTAATCAAATCCAATCTATAAATTTTGTAAATTTAGATGATTTAATCAAATCTAACTTAGAATTTTGGTAAGACTGAATGATTTAATCATCTTAATCTCTAAAAAGTGAACTAACTACTATAGTATATTAGCTCAATAACAATCCATAATAGTATTTATTGGATTTGATAATAATCCAAAATAGTATTTTAAATCTATACAATTATTTTATTTTGTAATTTTAGGTGCCCTTTGCATGGCATATGCACCTCATATGTCTCAAGCTAAAATCTAAGAATATTAACGGTACCAATGTATATAATCTTACCATAAATATGTATCTAAATCATATAACTATGTAATCTGGTGAATTTTAAAACTGGTGTAAGTGTGGAGGACATGTTTCTTATGATATGACCCCATTAAATCTAAATAATTTGATAATTGGTGTAAATTTGGAGAACATGTTTCCACAATTTGCCCCCACTATAATTTGAAATTGTGGAATTCATGCATCTATAACATGGCCCCAATGGTGTTACCCCTCTTTTGAGATGATGAAAAATATAATCTTGTAGTTACCTTACCTCAAAAGGATAAGATAATTGTATAAGTTATGTATGGATCATGTAACATATAAGAGTAACATGTATAAGTAGATATAACATTAAGGCACACAATATTGGATAACATCAAGTCCTAAGATGCATGATATATATCATGACAATGTCTAGAGAGTAATAATATAATATCAATATTTAATCAAGCACACACACAAGAGTACTCAAAAGCAAAGCAAATGGAAAATGGTCCAATGAGACCTCATACAAGGGGATTGTTCAAATGCCACACAATTAAAGGGACATGAATTATTAAAATTTCCAAAGAACATATAATGAAATATTCAAATGTCCATACAATAAACAATGACATATTCAAATGTCCAAATAGGCAATCAAAGGAATGGGGACATAATCAATGGATAATATTCAAATGCTCAAATAGGGATTATAATGCAAGAAAATAACAAGAAAAGAACACACTCAAGGAAGTGTACAAATGATAATATGGAATATAGGAAACCAACATGAACATATTACAGTAGTTCCTAAACATATGTGTTTACAAAACATTAAGTATATATCATATCAAGTACAATGTGAAAAGTATGAGCATGCATATAGGCACACATATTTATATATTATCAAGCATGATAATTTAAAGTGATCATAAAATAATATAACTTGGTTTTATCATGATCAAAGAAGCAAATTTTCCCAATGTACCTATGATGTGAGTAGAGGAAAGGCCCAACATATGTATGTGCATATATCATGTATCTAAGTATACTTATATCACACTCAAATGAAGTGTGAAACACATGTATATAGGAAAGGAATGATATTATATCTACTAACATGGATCAAACAACATATGTATAAGAAATAGTACAACTAGGAATATGCTATAATTTTTGGTATTTTTGAATTTATTTGAATGTTTTTTTATAGTTTTAGAATGTTTTATTTATTTTTAATATTTGAAAAAATAAAAGTCTAGCCAACTATCCCATCTAAGGATGCTCACTTGGAAATGATATGAACATTGAATAAGGTATATCAAACTAGTGGTACTACTAAGGATTATGCATAGGTGTAATACATGGTGCTAGAGGATATTTGATGATTTGCATATGTATTATAGGACTCTATGGACTCAAAGAGGTAATATAAAGAGTAGGGGTTCATGGAACCCATTGTTTACTATTATATGGTTTCTTTGGGGTGGCTGTAATTAGAACATGTTTAATTTCTATAGGTAAGTGAGTATGTTGTGTAGGCATAGATGAATATTCCATGGAATACACTATGTGTCTCTAGTGCAAAGGCCTCTGAAGTATGGGATGCTTAGAAAATGGTATTGTCTATTGCTTACCATTTCATAAAGGATTAACTGTAGTAGGATTGATAATTAGTTATATTGGAATAAAATGTTCTTGTTCAAGTGGATGTTCATATATAATTATGTAAACTGTGATTACCCTATTGGTATGAATGTATTTAATTCATCCATACACCATGGAAGGTACTGCATGAAGTTTATGTGTATTTTTTCAAATACTTTACTTTTGTTCATATAATATGTTTAAAATATGATATTTGATTATGTGGTAAAGTATTGATAGTTTTTTATTTAATTTTATTTAGAGATAACTAAGGTTTTCACTGTACACAATGGAATCTAGTTGGGAATAAGAAAAATTGACTATAATGATCAAGTGGTAACTAGGTTTTTAATTTAGGTTATACCAATGTAACTAATGTATTTATGGGAGTATCATGTGTATTTTTCTAATTTGTATATGTGAATGATGGTTTTATTAACCAAAAATGCAATGTATATATATTAGTAGAATCTATCAAATTTGGTCTAGTGCCTCCTCCATGTGTCCCTCTAGTGCTCACTCAATCAACCAATGGCTCCTTGGTAGGATCAGAGTTTGAAACATCAGTCGTAGTTGAAGGAACACTAAGAAAAGTAAATTTTCTAGTGTATGACTTCTAAAAATGCTGATGGACTATATGTTCCTAAAAAAGAGTAGAATGGGATGTCTTTACCCTCTTAGAAGGATCTCTAGAAGAATAAAGGGAAATAGACCTTGATGTGTCTTTCTAAAATGCACTAACCCCTTGGTCTACAAGTTGTGAAATATTTTTCCTTAATGCAAAAAAATAATTATCATAATGCCAATTAATACCATTGTAAGTATAAAATGGTTATCCTTTTACCTTTTCAAATATATGTGGTGGATGGTAGTAATTTGGAGGAAGAATAATCAATTGTTTATCCAATAATGTATATAATATGTCATGCACTCTATCTCTTTGGTGATGAAAATGAAGTGGTTGATTCTTAATAGAGGTATATGTTTTATTTTGGGAGGTATTGTGTATGTGGATTCCTTTCCTTTATGTAAATATTTTATTATTTGTTCCTTGATATGCATTGCTGATTTAGAATAAGGTTTTTGAGGTGGCTCATGACCCTTATTATTTCATTTTATTTCATGGTAGGAATTGATTGTAATATGTTTACCTTTAGGTGATGAAAAATGTGATTCAGTATCGGTATTTTTTTAGGCACATGCATATTTATTCACATCACAATATAAAGTATAAAAAGAAGTAAAATGATAAAGCAATGCTCTTTATCAAAGTGGAAAAAGAAGACCCCTACTAAATATGAATTATCTATATATATATAAATCAAAGGGGTTGTAGCTTAAGGAACATAAGATATACTTAAATTTTATAATATAGTCCTAAATAAATTCATCCTCATTTGAGTCAAGGCTTGCAAATGTTCCAATGGTAATTTTGGTAATTTATGCTCATGTAAATCATTTATAAAAATGTTCTCAAGCTTCTTGAAAGTTGGCAAGGACCCATTTGGAAGGATATAGAACCAATATAAATATTATTGAGTTAGAATTTTATAATATGATTTTAATAGTAACCATCCACCTTTAGCCCAATAGTCAAAAGAATGTATATATTATTTCAAATGATTTAGAGGGTCTCCTTTACTGTCAAATGAAGGTAACATAGGCATAAAAAAATTGATAGGATAAGGATGTTAAAATATCTCCCCTATAAGGGGTTATTATTCTAAGTTATCATTATTGAAGGTAGCCTCATGGGAATACACTTTCAACTCAATAATATTCATCTAAAATTAAAGGCCTCTTATAGTAGTCATCATAGATAGAATGTCACTAGGATGAACTAGTAAAGAGGTTAAATAGATGCATATAAGGTGTAATTTACCATCCATATAGAACATAAGAATAATATGATCTTTACTTCCATCCTTGAATTTTAGGGTAGGATTATCACATGGTTTGGAAAAATTAGGTAAAGGGATATCCAATTTGCATGATAATTCAAGAGAGACCATTATATAATTTTGGATATCATGAAGATTAATACATTAATTATTTGAAAGAGCTTGGGTAATTAGATTTTTATTACATGAAAGAGGGATATAATATGTACTTTCATTATTTTCATCTATAATTAGAACATTCTTATTAGTGTAAAATGTAAAAGAGGGAAAAAAATGAATGTTTTCCATTTTGATTGAAATATTATCATAATAATGAAAGATGAAAACTTCATTTTAATTTTTAAACTCAAAATAAAATGGGATCGAGGATGCAATACCAATTTCTACTTTATGTACATCATTATCATATGAAAAAGGAACATTTGCATAACTATCATTTGCATCATTGTTATTTTTCTTAGGAAACCTTTAGAAATTATGTTTTGTTATTTCTTTTGAATTGGAAGAAAAGTAGAATACCATGTATCTACACTATTTTCAAAATCATGATCATTTTGGAGAGAAGGAACACATTCATATTTTTAAACATTTGCATCATTTGAAATAACATAGGAGGTTCAAATGATTAGTTTATTTAGAAAATGTATGTATGAAAATTTATGACTTTTAAAACCATGAATGTTAACTTATTTCATATATATTGTGTGTTATTTATGTGAAGAACTAACCAAAATGATCCTTGTTAAATTTTTAGGACTTTCATCATTGGAAATAGAAGAAATATGAAAATTAGGCTCCTCTTATTCACATTCAAAAGGGACATAATCACAATCATAAACATCTAAAAAAATGTTACGATTGTCAACATGTTCATTTATACTTGAATTTTTATCATTAATTTTTTCATTATCATAGTTATAAGAAAAAGAAGGGGTTTGAGATTTTTTTTGATATGCCATAAGATCCTCATATACAATACATTGGTCATCAAGAACATTAAATGAGTTATCTAAAGGATGGGGTTTCCTAGGGATTTCAACAAGAGAATCCATAACAAGGGTTTTAACTTTAAACATAATCACATAGGAAACAATCAATATTTCTAACACAAAAATATGAAGAACCATTCCTTAAACTATGGTCATGAAATAAATCAGATCTAAAAAATAAATAATATATGAAATGAAATTTTGTAGAAGGAGAAAACCTAAATGCAATATAGGGTTTGGTTCAAAATACAAAGGTCAGGCTCACCAAAATGTTTTATGCTAAATGGGTTTTATATACAAACACACTAAACTAATAAAATGGTTTGAATGCTATAGGTAATGTAATACAATATTTTGATAATAAATTCATTCAATCATGTGTAACAAACATGGAAATAATTCAAAAAATATAAAACTAAGGGATAGGAGAGAGAATATATTATTTTATGTTTTGTCTTAGACTTTCACTACTTCTTAGATTTCCCTTAGTCATGTAAATTAGTTATGTGTTCCTTTCATTCAGGAGTTTGACCATTTTTCTTCCTTGGACACTTCCATCCATGTTAGTGTCCTCATCTAGAAGTTAGTGTCCCTAATAAAATATAGAATATTTTATGGATATGTCAATTGTGATTTTTTAGGTTTTTTGTCACCCTTTTGTTGATGTATTTAGATCTTGCACATAAGATATCACTATTTTTCAAATGATCAAACCCTAGCTCTTCACCCTTGGAGTGATTATTGAAAAAATGGATTAGTCAGATCATAATGTCATGTTGAACCAAAGATCCCTTTATTAATGGGAATTGCCTACATAGACAATACTCTAAAAAGGGCTTAAACTTATGTAGTTATCCTTTACATGTTTTCTTATGTGTTCACAAGGATGTAATTTGTTATAAACAAAGACATGCATTGACCTAGCTTGTAACTTTGAAAATATGGATCATGGGATACTCTTTGAATAATTTATACCTATAGAAATACTAATCATATACTAATATGGAAACATGGATAAATAGGGAAGGTTTACTTAGTTTAATACTTAATTGAGTGCTTCCTGGTATATTGCCTTGTGAGTTGTATGTGATTTGATGGTTGATATTTTGTGTGTGTGTGTGTGTGTGTGTGTGTATCCATTTTATAAATATCTCAAATTAAATAATTTAGGTTTAAAATTTTGATAATTTTATCTTTAAAATTGGATTATGTTTGGGCACTAGACACTTTGTAGGAAAAGTAGACACTTGCATTGATACATGTGTCTAACTAGAATGCAAGTGTATAGGGAGCTAGAAAATAGCTACAGGCCCAAAATTGGTAGTGAAGGATAATTATTATGTTTACATATTTTTCATAGTATATAAGGTTTACTAATTAGAATAATAATGTTTAGACTAAGAGATAAACAATTAAGCATAAAGAGATAGTGAACATGAGCCTTTTGATAGTAGGCAAGTATAAAAATAAATGGTATAGCATTGATAGGTATTTTACAAGTGTATGAAACTAAGGTAATATATGAATCATATTTTAATATCTATAGATACATGATATAGATCATGACACCACAAACTTAGTTAACAGTACTAGATCTATCCACTCAAATGCACAAATGTCCTATCTATGATGTACATAATAAAAACACATGCACTAACACTAAATATCATGGAAAAATAGATTAAAAAATAGTACATTCAATAAATACACAATTTAATGCAAGGAAACATCCATAAATAATGAACAATTATGTCACACCAGGAGGCAAGGGCCACATATAATGAGAAATCAATGCTAAAATATAAATAACAATGTCACATAGCAAAGGAAAGTGCTACATAATGATACACTAAATGAAGAAATGTCACACACAAATAAAATATCCACACAAGTCATAATCAATATTTATCTTATATGAAATGGAATAACATCAATGAATCATAACATAAGTTAAGCTAGTCTACACTATCAATGCATGTCATTGTCACAACATATAAGAATAACATATCCATAAAATGTAGTACTAAATAGAACATAATAAATAATAAGGAATGTTTATGATATCAATGTAACTCAATATGATAAATGGAAATTTCATAAAAATATATAAACTATAAAAATTTGACCTAGAGAGTGAGATACCTCCAATATTATCATGACCCTTAGATGTAGGATGTCCCACATCTATACATCCATGTGTTATGTATAAAATGTATGTCTTACATATCACTCATATATATTGTGAAATTCATGTGCATATGAAAAATTATATTTAATCTATCAAACATGTGATAAATAACATAAATCAATGGAATAACTAGCAGAACATGTTATGCTTAGGTCCCAATTTTTTATTTTTATAATTTATTTTTGATTTTTGAATTATTTACACATATAGATAAATTCAATGAAGGATAAGTGTAAAGGGTTTGAAAATAGGATAATTTAAGGGATATAAATAATCCATAGCATATGTCAAGGCATAATATATACCAAGTGTAGTAAAATAACAATGTTGAGGAAGTGAAAGCATTTAAAATTTCCCCAATGTAAATGTGAACATAACATCACAGCTCAAGAGAGTATGTGGTGATAAGATTAATTATGCCCAAATGGGAAAGAATAAATTTATAGTCTTATGTCATGATATGTAGACATAAATGTATGTGATCATATAAACTCAATGTAAGCCATAACAAGTATACATAATAAATATTTAGGGGTGAGCAAGTAATATGATACAAAAGAGTGGACACTAGGATGAGGCTACCATAGAGGATGCATCATCATAAGATAAATGTCATGGATGCATAGATTAGAATAAATAATCAAAATATAATGACCAAGTGGAAATAAAGTGAAGGGATATAATAATGATGCATGCAAAAAAATATGTACACATGTATACAAAGATATAAAAATAAAGGAAACAAGCAATCAAATAAACATCACTATGTTATGTAAAATAGATTATGTTTGATCTAGTAAATAACCCAGTCACTAAGATATCCACATATATATTTAGTATCAACAACTATACATTCCATACATTGTGGATGAGGATTAACATCAATATTGATGTCTAAATCATAGAAATGATTAAGTATTTTAAAACATCCACCTTCACTACTACAATCACCCTAGTCATGTATAAGTGGTGCATCTTTAGTAGTCAAAGTGACACATGAATTACATTGTGTGATAACATGATTAATTTGAATATCATGGCCATCAATGAGGTATTTTATCTTGTGACTTATAAAAAATCATATAATTTTAGAGTGTCCCGTGCATCTCTTATAATCACAATATGCATTATTGTCATATCCCTTAAATAGAAGCCTAATCATATCAATCTCTTTGGGATTAGGGAGATATATGATATTATGCTCAAGTAGAATTTTCAAAATGTTCTTAGAAGTTGTGGTAATTTATTAAGATTATTATTTTGGAAAACTACATTAAACTTATGCATAATATGGTTAGTTGGTGAGTGGTTGCTATAATCATGTCTTACTCTTTAGGATTTTAAATTTATTATCTAATGCCTAATGATTATTTGTTTCATTCTCAATTATTATATGATAAGAACAATGTGCCTTTCCTTATGAAAATTATATTTATCTCTATGTCAAGTTGAAGGTAGAGTAATAAAATTCTCTTGAAGTAACATCGTTAATATAATACTTATCTTGAATGCTAATTATTTGTAATGTTGTAGAAGTCTATGCATATATGAAATCCAAATTATTGATTGCATAATGCTCTAGATTTAGTTTTTTTTACATTTGATATAATGCATAATGTGAAGGTGTTATTATGCTCAAGTCATTATTTATTTAAAATAATCCTTAATAGTGCACTTAACATATGGGGATACTAGTGTGAGGTAACATTCCAAAAACTATTTGAATGCCCAAAATTTTGTTTTTTTGAAGTATCACCTTAACTTTATATACTTTATATTGTTTTTAAATAGGCACTTTTGACATTTTAGTATTATTTATATATGAATTGTATGGATAATTTCTTGGGCATATATATGTAAAAACTATTATGAGATAAGAATCCATCTAGATCAGTAGGATTAATATTTAACTTGGTCAAATAATCATAGATATTGGATTTCATGTTATTTTCATCATCATCACTATCATTATATTATATGTATATATGATTTAGACCCTTTGAATTAACCAATAAGGGAAGATCCTAAGTTTTAACTTATTATTATTCAATAATATTATTTGATGCCTTTATTATCTCTTAATTGATTCCATAATTGTAACTAGCTCCATATCATTTACTTTACTTACTTCTCCAACCTCGTGTATGAATTATTTCCATTGAGTAAGTTATGATTGAGGTACTATGGAGTAATGCATGCAATTTTACTATTTTATTATTAGGTTTAATAATTTAAAAATATTTAAAGGGATTTTTTTCTAGAAGGAATGTTTAAAAATATCAATTATGCATGAATTTCATACATATGTGTAGTGTAGACGATACTACTTGCATAACATGTAGACAAGGTAAACCAAGAGAAAGTTCTAGTGTATATGATTATGAATGACTTGAAATATGGTGATCAATGTATTGGTTCCTACTTTGACATCAAATGATATTGATCCATGTACATGGCGTGGAATATTATTAAAGCCTCTTATGCTCTTATCTGATTTTTGAATAGTATCCATATTGACACCTTTTTTTATAAGAATGTTATGTTAAAAATATTAATTCCTAATCCATTATCTATCAAAACATGTTTGAACCTTGTATTTTTAATTTTAGATTGAATTAAAAATGGGATATTTTTTTATATTATATGTTTGGTGGGAATATATTCCTTTTAAAAAGAAATAAGATCTTCACCAATTTTTGATGCATTCATAATGGAGGTAAAGTATGTAGGTTATGTATCATTTAGAAAAGTTCTCATAGGGTATATAAAATTCTTATCACAAATGCCTCACATAATATATAATTATAGATATTTTATCTCTCTAATAGTTAAATAATATAAAACTTATCTTGAGTATTCTTTGGTTGACTAATATTATCATACCTTTTACTTTGATTAGTTGGACTTGTGGGAGGTGAAGGGGAAGGAGGATGAAAATGTTAACTACCTCCATTTTTCCATACATGGTGGGGAACCATACCTTTTTGTGTGGTGAAAACATGGATTGTGGTATCAAATTTAAGCCTTGGGTGAATAACTAGGGAAGGATGGTAGCTATCACAACCTTGAGGTCTAGGGGGAGGGAAACAAAATGATTCATACATACCCGTTTACATTTAATAATAATTGGAGGCATATAAAATTTGATATTCAGAAATAAGAGTTACTACGAAGAGATAAAGACTCTTCATCATTAATTTAATCTTTTGTATTAGTGCCCAATGATTTGATCCTTTAAATTATAATGTTGTTAAATATATTGCATATTAAAGTAAAGTTACATGTAATGATTACAATCATAGATTGGGTTAGAAAATCAAAACTATATCTATATATTATATACATGATTGATATAAGTGAATGATAAAAAAAATAAACCAAAGCTAAAAATTAGTCTAAAATATAGAAATGTAAAACCCTATAAATAAGGATGGAAACCCTAAAGGGAAAAATTAGGGTTTGACGTGTTCAATATAAGCATTAGGTTCACCAATAAGTTTAACCATGTTTGATTAGTGAATGTAATAAGATAAAACTAAATATATATTGAGATTTTCTAAGATATATTTCAATTAAGTGAATTTGAATGTGATAATTAGATGTTCAATTACACTTTACTATTTATGGAAAACACTAAGATGACTAGGGTATTTAGCTTGTTACTGATTTATTTCTAGTTTGAGACTATGCAAAAATGAGAGGATAAGCTAGAAAGGGACAAAGAGTCACTCAGATCAATAATTAAAGGTTTGGATCTACCTAGGTGAGTCCATCAACTTATGGACATTTTTTTTATCCATAAGCATTTGACATTTGTCAGGTTTATCCCTATGAAGTGTGCTTCACTATTTTGGCATAAATAAATGAAATTTATAATAAACCACCATTATATTTGATATCAAGAGATCATTATGTTTGAAAAATATAGAGTATTGTCTCCTTCACTTTGAAAACTTAGTGCCACTTTTGACACTAGGTTTGGCCCGTAAAATAGACAATGAAGGAATCTAAAACTAATATTTAACAAAAAAGAGATCAAATCTTCCAATATTGGTCAAATCAAAGGATATATATCATGTATACATAGAAGAGGGTGATAGTGATGATGATAATAATGAAATAATAGTGAATATAGATGACTATTTGGCCAAAATTTACATCTATTGATCTAGTTGAGTACCTATATCATAATATGTTTACACTTATAAGTTTGAGAAAGTACTAGGATAATTCATATATAAATAATATTAACAAATCAAAGTTTTCCAATTAACAACAATATACATAATATAAAGGAAATATCACACTTTAAGGGATTTAAAATGATGAGAATGGAACTAGTTATTGTAATGTTCACTCAAAATAGAAGCCTCATATGCTAAGTGCAACATTAATATTTTTTTTATAAAATCTAGGATGACTTGGGAATAATAAAAACTTTACATTATGTAGTATATAAAAATTAGATATCTAAATTTAGAGTGAATTTAAATTAGTAATGTGGAATTCATGGATGTAGAGCCTTCTATAAAATTTCAAGTAACCAACATTAAAAATACACTAAACATCATAATATATATGTTACTTAACAAAAAAATGGACTCCCTACATATTAATAGACATAGAGTAATGGGAAGATTATCAAATCAATAAGAAAAACCATATTGTGATTACCATATAATCACTAGCGGTGAGACAAATAATTGTGAAACATTATAACAACAATTTTAAAAATTTAATAATGAATGAATCACTAAGGTAATGCATATACAACACAAGCTACTTATAGTGGTTTGTAATCAAGATCAATATAATTTAGACCATGTAATAATTACAAGCATCCATAAAGGACATTTTGAACATATAAGTTTTCATAAAGAATTTAATAAGTTTATATTGATAAAAAAAGATTTGAAAAATATACAAAATTGCATTTATACAATATTTGGGTCATGATACAAATGAATTACAACATCTCATACATCATGAGGGATTAATATGGTATATTACATTACCAATTTATTGTGGCCCAAAAGTTGCAAACATAATGATATTTGTGATGAGTACAAGAGAAAAATCACATGCTTCATTGGGTTAATAATGGTCAGAGTGGATGAAGCTTAGAGTAGATGCACTTAATAATTTCTTTACATTCATATTTAAGGATAATACTATCAAATTATACCATGATGGAACTAATGATAATCAAAGAGTCAAGGATCCAAATACAAGTATAATTTTAGTGTCGAATATGAAAAATCATGAAACTTCATACATAGTGGAACAAAATGCAATGTGTATGTATAGCATTCAAGAAGGAGTAAAGGAAAATACACATACCATAGATGAATAATGGTATGATGACATTAATAATGATGATATATGGGTATTTAAAATGATTTGATATATAGAGTTGCATAAACTTTTTCCATATCCACCATATGAATACCCCCATCCTTTGGATATGATATTGGGATCATAAATTTCACATAATTTATAATATTATATTAAAAAATCTAAAAACTTAAAAATATTAGGAAAAATAAAAAAATAGGACCTATGTATGACATGTATTACTAGTATACATATTTAATTTATGTTATTTATCAAATTATGGTATATTACATATCCTATTTCACACACACAAGAATTTTATGGTATACATGAGTGAATTTAAGGACATACATTTTACACATGACATGGAATTTTAGAGACATGACATTATTACACCTAATGGGATAACATCTATTTGGTATATTTATTTAGGTTACATCCTTATATGACTATTCCATTGATCATTTTGAGATACATTTGATTAAATATACATGTCTTTACCTCACTTATACTACTTAGACTATTAAAATTGATACCATAATTTACCATACGTGATGATTACATACATTGATAGTGTAGACTATCTTTTCTTATTCTATACATGTCTTTTGCTGTTATTTGCTATATTGTGTGAGTATTATGTGTTACATGTCATGAATTCATGTGTATTTACTTTATATCACTTCTCTTTTGTATGGTATGATCAATGCATTTATATTCCATCATATATGGCTCTTTCCATATGTGACATTGATTGTTAATTGTATGTGGTTCTTACCTTATGTAACATTATTTGTTCATTATATTATGTGTGTTTAAATCTTTTAGGATTAAGTGAATGTAAATCCTATGTTATTAAAGGGATGAGTATAACAATAATCTATAATGAAAACTAGAAATAATTAATTTGACAAACCTTTTCAAAAATAGCAATAAAGAGAAAAAGAGCACTTATCTAGAATAAAATAAGTATTTCTATGGATCAGGATGATGAAAAAAGATAGAGAAATAGGTAGGCACCTTCTATTCTACGACTATATCTAAAATCTAGTCTTGGATAGTAATGCCCTTATGTGGATAATAGTGCCATGTGGTGCTAGTGTCTAATTATGGCACTATTGTTCCTATTAGAGGAGCTATCTAGAAATTTCAAGGAAGTTATGAGAGGTTTTAGTGGTTATGTGTCTTTCAAGAGATTTTTTGTGTCACTATTTTAGCTAAATATATTTTAAAAACCTAATGAGAACTTGCACACATAACACAACAACTACATAAAATGAAAAAAATAGGAAAAAATTGGGTTGTGGGATATTATGATCACATGGAGCTGAACCTCTATTGTCATAACCACTACCTACTTTAACCCCAATGCTAGGGGTCTCAGATCACATATAGTTATCCCTTAGGGAACATGCATAATTGTTGTGTATGGTATGCTATAATGAATTTCACTTAGGCCTTTCTTTGATCAAGCATGCAATGTCTATATATGATAACTGAGTAGTATGCAAAGTATTGTCTAGTCCTGAGACAACATCACAACAATTCAGAATAGTGATAAAAAGATAGGAAGACTCCCATGAGTCACAGATCACCTAGGGTACCATTTACTAATTTTCACCCTATGTGCACTACATAACCACCCTCATAGGTTTTTAATTAATTAGTTCCCTATGATTTATAATTTATCCATTTGATAATAAAAACATAGTATCAGAATGTCAAAATTATGATACCTGCACACTATTTAGGAAGTGGGAGGAGTTGAGTCCAACTAGATAGGGATCAAAGCAAAGGTAGTAGAAGAACCTTATGTTGTTAAAGTTGTTCTTATAATTCAATTGGCATAATTAACTAGGGAATATTAAGAATAGGCATAATCACAGAATCAAAAGCTAACAAATCAAATTTAAAAGCTTATCAATCCAATAGAATCTCTTAGATGAGATGAAATAATGCTCACAGGTGGCCTATTGAAAGAAGTTAAACTTAGAAGTCTTCATTTGTAGTTATGGGTTAATTAGTGTGGGAAACAAGAATTCATTGAGCAATATCTTGATGGAGGTGTTTGATTTTATCAACAAACCTTTACACTTAAAGACCAACAAAAGTAATACATTGGGTGTGCATTTGTCACTAATGTAAATTCACCAACATGATGTAATTGGAAGAATGAGAGGCCCAAAGTGTGATATCCAGGTCATCCACATAAGTGATCAGATTAAAGATGGTTGCCTTAGCCCTAGTAGTTTTTATGAATACTGATTGCATGTTATCCCAAATGTTATCCATATCTTGCTTCCATTCTAGTAGGCACTAGGCTACTTATATGTCCTAGAAAGATGTAGCATGGATAAAATTTTGATATTCATCTAGTAACTCTAAAAGGAGATTGGTATTAGCTTTGACTCCAAAATGTTAGGTACATAGAATTTGTAGTTGCTAAATATGTTGCCAATCTTGGGTTAACTATGAAAGGAGCAATGTAAGTTTTCATGTAAAAGATAGACTCTCTACATCTAGGACTTATTGAACCAAGCTAAGACATACATCTTCAATGAATTAAGAAGCCTGGTGTAGGTCAACTCATAGTTATGCATTCTCTAATGTCAGCTTGTCAACTCTATTCACCAATGACATAAATTTCTATGTAATGCTTTCTTGAAACATAAATGTACCTTCCAATTGCATGGATAGTGACAATTTTGAAACATCCAATGATGCTTTTGTGGTAGGCATGTGAAGAGCTAGAGCATAGATGGATGCTATTAAAAGTGCCTTTTACAAGGGTGCAATTGGCAAGGAAAATGTTATGTAATGAGAGGAGGTTGATAGAAGGTCCCACGACCAAAGAACATGAGTGAGGGGTCAAAAAATAGGTGATGGAGGTAATTGTCCCACTATAAGCTTTGGTGGATTTTGCTATGTTTTTACTTTTCCTATTGGTTGTAGTGTCACCTCTAACTATAGTTTCTTAATAACCTCCTTGGCCTTCTGTGCTTATGCCTATTACTATTTCTTTATAGTGTCCTTAACATCTCTTTAGTGTTGAGCATAAGCCTCTACCATAGTATTTTACACCTCTAATACTACCTCTTCTTCAACTTATTTCTATAGTTATTTTTCATATTTAGCCCTATCCTTCATGTCCCTCATAACATTAGAGTCATGTATCCTTTGTTCTCATAGTTCTTCCTACCTACATTTTTCATCATGAGCTTTGGTTGTTGTCTCTTGATCTTCATCTTTAGAAAATTGAGGTTGTACCTATTTCTCTAGGATTACATGTTATGCTACATCTTCTTTTTTCTTCACCTTTGCTTTAGCTTTACACTTTTCTTCCTAGCACACTCTACATTTGGTAGCTCACTGGGCTTCCTCATAGGCTGTCTATTGTTCCTTAGTAGTGGGTTGGACAACTGCATCTTCCTTGGAATGAGGAGTAGGATTATTATAAGGGGATGAGGAGGGGATACGTGTTTGTTTCCAAACCTCTAATTTATAAACTTGTGACTTCTTAATGAGATGCCTCATGGGTTTTGGAGAAGATGTTGCTGGTTGAGGTTGTGCTACAAAATGTGTATGAAATGGTTCCATATCTTATGTAGGAATTTGTAATCTAGAGAACATCTCACTTATGTCCTGAGGTTACCAAGGATGTCGTAGTGTTTTATTCCTATGAGTGAGAGTTTTTGGAGGACTATCCACTAGAGGATAAAAAATGTTGGGATGTACAAGATAAGGAGGTAATGGTCCTATAGTGAGGGACTCATGAATATTGCACATATTTTCTTCTTATACAACCATATACACTATGATGGAAGATGGGAAAGTGAGAAAGTCCACCCATAGGTGTGATAAAACCTTAATCTTTACTTACATGGTACACTAAACTTTCCAAAAGAATCACTCCCCTTATTATTATTCATAAAAATCACTTGCCATATCTACAATCATGATCTGATACACCTACTACTTATTTATGCCCAATTCAGGAAGATCATAGTTGGATGAAATACATGGAACACTCAAATTATCTAACAAGAAAGCCTGGCTATGAGTTCTAAATCAAGGAGGAGATGGGGATCACCAACTATTGGGTACTTTACGCTTGCTAGTATCTCTAAGTTGTGTGATAGAGATAAAGGGTGGTATAGTCAAAGACACCAAAGCTATCATCTATAGATGAATATCTTGAAGAGGTGTCACTCATGTGGCAACAATACCCTTCTGCTTGGTGATCTCTTGTTGTGTAATATGCATGTTAATAAAGAAAGAAAATAAGGTGCTAGGGACTTTGGGAAATTCATGGATGTGAATGACAATGACCCTAGGAAACTTTGTGACAGCTACATGCTAACCCAAGTATTGCATCATGTCCAAAGGAATGCGTGGGTTTGTCATAATGCATTCAACTAATTCTTCCCACCATACTTTAAATTTTTACCATTGGGAGATATACCCTGTTCCCTTGTCCATACTAATTTTGTAAATTGTACATGAGGTCAGTAGTCTATATATGGGTATACCTCACCTTAAAGAGACTTCCATTGTGTAAAAACCAAAAACAAAACCAAGAACTAGTATTAAAAAGTGAGGTTCATAGCTTAAAGAACCTTGTCAATATTTGTGATGAGTTTAGAAACTAAAAACTCAGGCCAATCAAACTCTTCTTGATAGTGGACCATGTAGTGGGCAATGTCAATTACCCCCCTGGTTGCTTGTTTGGAATTTTTGGTGGTCTTAAAATATTGTTTGGTAATGTAGTCTATTGATATGTGCATTTATTCATCCAAGATTTTTGAAATCTCAATCCCTTTGGAGCTTCTTGCATAAGCTTCTTGCACTTTTGGCAAAATGCATGGTGCCTTTGACTTGTATGCATCCATAGATTTACCTCTTGCTAGGAGGCCTATTGCACATGCCATCATAGCCATATTGATGTACATTATAATGTCCTAGGAAAGATAAATATTCCTATCATTTTAATGGCTAAGTAAAGTCTACATGAATTTACTCAAATCATTGAATGTGGGCAACCAAATCAGGTACTTCACATTAGTGTTGTGAAAAGGATTTGGCTATGCCAATGCTAGGGGTTATGCACCTTGGAATTTTTGAGGACCAAATAATAAATATTAAAAAACTCAAATGAAGTTGAGTGCTTTAGGGTTAGAAAAACTTATTTGATGTAGTGTTAGTCTGATGCCCATATCCTCTTTCTATGAGTCATTCAATGACATGATCAAGTGAGTGATAGGACCTAGGCTCACAAAGCTCTGATACCACTTTGTTAGGATTAGGAGCACAATTGATTACCTTTGTATAAGAAACTAAACATGGAATTAAACCATAATTAATGAGTAACTAGAAATTAGAAACAACACAAAATTTGAGAGACAATACAATCTTGTATTCAACTCATCCAAAAGAAAATACAATGAAGAAATTACACTCTTCCCACACCTCTTGGGTGTACCAGTAATTCTCCCTCAAGAGTTCTCTCTCTCACAACCAATTACAAACACAACTCAAACATAGAGTTGTACCCTCCACTAGTTAGTAACAATACTGCCAGTACCAAGTACTCAAAGTACTCCAAGTAGATCCCCTGATCTTGAAACAACCTACAAATCACCTGATCTTACTTACCATGTAGATCTCCCTTGATCTTGAAACAACCTATAGATCAACCTAATCTTACAATTAGAAGGATCTCTTCCTTGTCCTTGATTACAATACAGCCCCATGGGTCTCTTAAATAGATCCCATGCAAACAATAATTAGACTTCTAATTACAATAATTAGAAATGCAGACTCAAGACTAAAACTAGTCTTTTACATGTAAACAAACTGTCTGTCTAAAATAAGACCAGTTCTGGAAGTGCATGCAAACGCATACACACACAGGTTCCTGACATCGATGCCTATTTGACCGATGTCAGCTGACCCATAACTAATGTTGGTTACTGTGAACACTAAAGATGACTGACATCGGTTGCACTACCGACATCAGTTTCTCTATAACTCAACAACCTCCTCCATGTTTGTATTAGTGAAGCTTTTAGCTCCAAAACCTAACAATATCCCACTTGAAGATAAATAGTTGCATTTATACTTGTACTTGTACATCATCTAATTTTGTTTTTTGGCTTGTATCCCTCTTCAAGTTCAATCTTGAAGACCAACCACCACACATCTTGTGGTGCTACGCCTATCATCCAAGTCCCCTACCACATCTGAATCTACATACCCATGTAGAGAAGTGCTTGACCCTACATTGAATGTATACCTGCTACTGGTCCCTCTCAGATACCTGAGAATCCACTGAATTGCTTTCCAGTGCTTCTTTCTCGGATTGGCCACAAACTTGCTGATAGCTCCCACTGCTTGGGAAACATCAAGTCTAGTACACATGTAATTAACCTCATCATGTGAATTGGGACACTATTTTGTGAACTGTCCATCCATAGGTGTGTTAACTGATTCTACATCCTGCACTACCTTATTCACACAATCATCTTGAGACAACATCAACCTGTGATCTTCCCTGTCTCTAGGAATACTCATGCCAAAAAATTTTGCTGCTCCCAAATTCTTCATGACGTACCTATGAACTAACTTTACCTTTAGCTCAGCAACTCCTTGCATGTGTGACCCTACAACAAGCATACACACAACATACAGTAACATGATAATGTAGCTAATATTATCTAACCTGGTAAAAGAAACATAATAGTTACATGGACATTGACTAAAGCCATGCTTTGTCATACACCTATCAAACCTCCATTGTCCTACAGCCTGCTCAAGACCATATACCCTGGCCTTCCATCTCATGTGTCCATTCTCTCTCTTCTTTAAACTAGGAATCTATTCATCTTTCAGTGCTTTCTTTCCAGCTGACAACTCTACCAAATCTCCCATTTGGTTCTCATCTAAGGAATCAACTTTCTCATTCATGCCATGCTCCCACTGTTTCTTGGATTCTACCTACTCTGCTTCTTTAAAACTTCTTGGTTCTTGACCATTAGTGAGAAACAAGTAGTCTAAAGAAGGGGAATAATGAATTTGAGGCTTACTTAACCTTTTAATCCTCCTCATGGGCATTTGAGACTCCTTGACAGCTTGCTATCTACCCAAAATCCATTTTCTAGTCGACCATGGTCTGCACCCGACCGATGTCAATCCCACCTAATCGCCGATGCTGGTTCCCTTATCGATGTCAGTGTCCACCTAGTCACTGACATTAGTTTTCTAACTGACGTCAATCGCTACCTACCCGACACCACTGAGTCTAGTCTGCACATGATCGATGTTGGTACTTGCCTATTCAACGTCAGTTCCACCTGACTAACATCAGTAACTGTGTTTTCCTGTGAGTGATGACTTTTTACCCGTGAGCTTACTTTGGATCATAACCTTGTCCAAACTACCCTGCTTATAATTATCTATTCCCTTGATCTGATCTCTATCTATCATCTCCTCCTTGAAAACCAAGGCTTTCCTATTCTTGTCAAAAACATCATATTTCCTCTTTGTGCAATAGACCCGATCCTTTCTTGTAGCATGAGTTTCAAGAAACCTCACTTTCTTCTGTTGCTTACAGAAATCTTGATCTATGCTTCCTGAATCTGAACTCTTACCTTTTGACTCAAGAACATGCATCTCCTTCTTACTCATGTGACCAAGCCTACAGAGCCACATCTTTGCATCTACACCAGAAGGAGAATTAATAATACAAGTAGATAGATTAAGAGTACCTACTTTCTTACCTCTTGCTAAAACAAGTGCACCCTTGGAAACTTTCCAAGAGTCTTCTATGAGAGTTACTGTGCATCCCTCATCACCCAACTTTCTAATAGAAATCAAGTTTCGCTTTAGGACTAAGACATGCATGACCTCCTTCAACACCCATGTGTTTCCTGTCTACAGTTTCAGCTGCACTTTCCCTTTTCCAACCATTTGACAAGGCTTACCATCCCCTAAATAAATCTCTCCAAAGTCTCCCTAGACATAATCATGGAAAAATTCTCTATTTGGGGTTGCATGGAAAGAGGCACCAAAATTTAAAACC
Source organism: Torreya grandis (assembly GCA_037957365.1). NCBI lineage: Eukaryota > Viridiplantae > Streptophyta > Pinopsida > Cupressales > Taxaceae > Torreya > Torreya grandis. The sequence continues at coordinate 1,232,067 of JARHVA010001553.1, forward strand.
CAAGATTCCACTTTATCCAAGGAACATACAAGAGCATCCTATGCAACAACCCTTGCAACATCTACTTATTCATTTCCTTCATGCTGATCTTCAACCAGCCAACTATTTTTCTTTACATGCCCTTGCTTTCCACAATTCCAACAGATTATTCTGCCATACCTAGATTTGGATCTCCTGCCTATCTTTGACCTTTATTTCCCTTGCTCGATCTTCTCTCTTTGCCTTCCCCTACTTTCAACACTTAAATCATTCCCTGATGATTCACCTATGCTTTTCTTGTGAATTTCTTCATTCAAGATTACACTAACAACATCATCAACTTTTAAGATATTTGAAGCAGACACAATATTGCTAACTGCCATTACCAAATTATCCCAACTTTTAGGTAATGAGCATAAGATTAAGAGAGCCTTAATTTCATCATCAAAATCAATATTGACTAAAACTAACTGATTTACTAATCCATGTAGATCACTAAGATGACTGTGTACCGATCCACCATCCAACATTTGCAAATTAAATAATTGCTTCATAAGAAATACCTTATTCGAAGTTGAGGGTTTTTCATATAAATTTGCCAAAGATTTCATTAACTCTACCATTGTCTTAGCTTGTGATAAGTTGGAAATCACAGATGATGCCAGGCTCAACCTTATAGATCCCAGAGCCTTTCAATCAAGAACCTTCCATTCTTCATCTTTCATATCCATGGGCTTGCTTGCAACCCCACCCAATGATAAGTATAGATCTTTTTGATACAGATAATATTCTATCTACATCCTCCATAATTGATAATTCTTGCCATTGAATTTCTCCATTCTTAGCTTACTTTCTTCTACCATTGCTTTACTCCCACTCAATCAGAAACCCCTGAGAGTGACCTATAATCAAACACAAACCTGCTCTGAACTAGGCTCTGATGAACCTATAACCCTGCTCTGATACCACTTTGATAGGACCTGGGCTCATAAAGCTCTGATACCACTTTGTTAGGATTAGGAGCACAATTGATTACCTTTGTATAAGTAACTAAACATGGAATTAAACCAGAAGTAATGAGTAACTAGAAATCAGAAATAGCACAGAATTTGAGAGACAATACAATCTTATATTCAACTCATCCAAAAGGAAATACAATGAAGAAATTACACTCTTCCCACATCTCTTGGGTGTACTAGTAATTCTCCCTCAAGAGTTCTCTCTCTCATAACCAATTACAAACACAACTCAAACATAGAGTTGTACCCTCCACTAGTCAGTAATAATACTACCAGTACCAAGTACTCAAAGTACTCCAAGTAGATCCCCTGATCTTGCAATAACTTGCAAATCACCCTATCTTACTTACCATGTAGATCTCCCCTGATCTTGCAACAACATGCAGGTCAACCTAATCTTACAATTGGAAGGATCTCTTCCTTGTCCTTGATGACATTACAACCCCAAGGGTCTCTTAAATAGATTCCATGCAAATAATAATTAGACTTCTAATTACAATAATTAGAAATGTAGACTCAAGACTAAAATTAGTCTTTTGCATGCAAACAAACTGTCCGTCTAAAATAAGACCAGTTTTGGAAGTGCATGCAAATGCATGCACACACAAGCTGCTAATGTCGGTGCCTGTTTGATTGATGTTGGCCGACCCATTAACGATGTTGGTTACTGCAAACACTGAAGATGACCGATGTCAGTTAGGCTACCGATGTCAGTTTCTCTGTAACTCAGCAACCTCCTCCATGTTTGCATTAGTGAAGCTTTTAGCTCCACAACCTAACAGTGAGCTATGTCAATGGCTACCATGGTGTATGCTACTATGTTGGATTGCTTTGAAAATTTAGTTTGGCTCTTGGATTGCTATTAGATGTATAGGTTATCATAGAAAAATTGATCTCACTTGAAAACTTAGTGAAATTGGGATGACAATGAACTAATTTTTTTGATTTTATAACTTGTGGTGAGAGAGATATAGATCACATCACTTTAAATATATTCTAGTTCAATTTGAGCTCCACTCATGTGCTTTAAATAGACACAATATTATCAAACAAAAATTTCATCAATTTACTCAACTAATATCCACTCTAATATTTGACAATGATCCTAATGTGATGTGGCCTTTGACTAGTTTGATGCCAATTGCCAATATTCCTTGATTAGATAGTAAGCCACAATATTCTTGACAAGATCTCAACCATTGATTAGATAAATTTCCATTAAATATCATATCTAATCATTATTAATAGTTATCAAACTTTGAGTTGATTATACCTATCATTTCCTGGACGTAATTGTGGCTTCCCACCATTTTTTTGCTTACCTTTGAATGTATTCTTAACATGGAGCTTGACATACTACTCTAAAAATCCTTATATATGATATTTATTAACACACCTCTAATATATTAAGAAAATTAAATCACGTACAACACACAACAAATGGATTTCCTATGGTCCAATTTTTACTGCCTATAGAATTTTAGTTTATAGACATTAACTCAACCTGGTAAGATGTTTCCTTGTAAATCATGTAGAAATACTGTACTTAGTTATGATATCTCATAGATAATGTATGGAACCTTCCACTTGATGTTTAGTTTGCCTAGAAAATTATTTAATCTACTATCATACAAGAGAACTAGCTAGTTTAACTTGAATTCTTTCATTCATATATTTCTATCATGCTAAGCCTTTTGTCTATGCTTTTGAATTTATTAGGTCTAAATGGTTCTATATTTGTCTTCATCCATGAAATTTATGTCCAAAAAATTATGTGTGAGGGATTATTCATCTCCCATATGCATAATCTAAGTAAGTCATAGACTGGGCACAACATATTCAATGGCATCACAACTTCTATCCCATATACCAATTAGAATGGTGTAAGGTCTATTGCATGTTTGTAATGTGTAAAATAAGAAAATAAAACTATAGGAAGTCTATATTTTTAGTCATATTTCTAAACATCATATATTTTTGTCAACATATTACAAATGACCTTGTTTGTAGCTTCTATCTGACCGTTCACTTATGGATGATATGTTGTGCTCTTGTGATGCAAAATCAAAAACTCATCTGTCAAAGTTTTAACTATTTTGTTCAAAAAATGAGTGCTTCAATCACTTACCAGTTTGATTAGGTATCCAAAATGGGTAATGATGTTATCGCACAAGAACTTTATAGTATCTATGGATTTAAAACTTGGTGTCATAGTAGCTTCTACACATTTTGTAAAGTAGTCTATTATAGTAATAATATACCTAGCTTTACTACATTTTCTTGGTGGGTTGATGGGGACTAAAAAATCAATGATTCATTGCTCAAATGGTTATTGTGAGAGCATTGATTATAAGGGAATTTCATCCCTTTGATTCAATTTTCCCATTTTTTGATAGACATTGGACTATTATGCGACCCGCTATGCATCTTTAAACAAGTAAGGCCACCATAATCCACTCTATATCACCTTTCTTGTAGTGGCATCCCATAAAAAAAGGCCTACTAAAGGATCTATGGTCTCTCATGTTCTAAGATATTTATGTATGAGACTTCATATTTCCCTAAATAATAGAGAGAGCCATCAATTATACTATAAGGGAGTAATTTGGTAATCAACTATTTCTTCTCCCTCTCTATATAATATTTAAGAAAGGTCCCATGTTCTAGAAATTTTGTGATGTCTTGTAACTGTTTGAGGATCATGGTAACCCAAAATAGATGGTTTCTAGGGGACTCATCTAGGATTTATTTAGGTTCTTCACCATTGGTTAGCCTATTTAGATGCTTTGGGCCTACATTCTCATGCCCCAACTTTACATTGATGCAAAATTGGAACTCCTAAAATAATAATAACCATCTAGAGATGCATCCTTTGAGTAAGGGATTATTGACTAGGTATCATAGAGCTTGGTGATATATAAAGAGCTCAAAGGGTATCACCAAGAGGTAATGTTGAAACTTATGTAGTGCAAACATGATGGGAAATGCTTCTCTCTTAGTTGTTGTGTAATTATTCTTAGCAATAGATAACTTTCTACTTGTGAAATGGATTGGATGATCCAATCTTCCCTCTCTTGATTGTGTAAAAACTACTCCCAATATGATTCCTGAAGCATCTACATGAAAATGAAATGGTTTATTCTAGTCAAGAAATATTAAAATTAGCATAATGACCAATCTATGCTTGAGGTCTATGAATTCTATTAGGCATTTAGGAGTCCAAAAAAATTATACTCCCTTCTACAATAACTTCTCTAATGAAATTGAGATTGCAATATATCCTTTTAAATTTGTGATATTACTTTGTATTCCCTAAGAATGCTCACATTTTAGATGAAGTAGTTGGTGGTGGCATACCAATTATCACTATGATCTTTACCTAATTGACTAATATGCCTCTACTAAAAACTACATGACCAAGTAAAACCCCAAATGGTATGAAAACTAAACATTTATTTAAATTTAGATCTATCTTCAGATTTCTATACCTTTCTAACATCAATTACAACTTAGAAAAGTGTTATTTAAATAATGAGAACACTACCCAATCATATAGGTAAACCTATAAAAAGTCATGAATAAAATCCCTAAATGTAACAATGACATATCTAGAGAACATCATTGGTGTATTTTTCAAGTTAAATGGCATTACCATATAGGCAAATGATCCCCACTATGGTACGATGTTAGTCTTTATTCAATCCTCCTTTGTGATAGGTATCTAGTGGTATCCATTGAACCCATCCATGAATAAATAAACCTCATGACCTATAATAGACTCTATTACCTCATTAGTAAATGGAATTGGGAAGGGATAATTGACACAAGCATCATTTAAGATGTGATAATCACTATAAATCCTGATCTCTCCCATATTTTTTAGCTATACCACTATAGGACTTACCCAATCAACTTTTTATAAAGGAAAAATTATAATTTCTATGAGCATTTGATCCAATTCTTCCCTGACCTTCATTTTCATGTTGGGGTTTAGCCTATAGGGACATTTTTTGATTAGCCTTGCACATTATTTAAGTTTAATGTGCATTTTTCCAAGAGAGGGAACGACACCTTTAAATCATATAAATGTGGTTGGGAAGATGTCCTGATAATATTTTAGAAGATATAACACTTTTGAGATGTCATCCTATGTCCAATAATTACCTATATGAGCCAGCTTAGGTACTTCCTCCATACTAATATTCCCAATAGGTTCTTTGAGAGGCTCTTGGTAAATGTTATGCTTTCCTTTAGGAATGGTGTCATAGAGTTGTCTTTTAGCCTCTCAATCTGGAAAATGAATTTGTTATAGCTTATCTTCTTCTATTTATTTTGTGACTTCCTCTAATAGTGGATTTAGGTCCCTTTATGGTACAAATAGATCTTGAAGATCCATATCATATTCACTTTCTTGATTAGATTTATCCTTTGAGTGGTCTTGAATTTGATGACATGGTTGGACTGTTCCCTATTCCTGATCTTGATGTAGGATTTGATGTCTCTTCTAAGTCACATACTAGATTCTATTTTAGAGTAGAATCCATCAGAGTTGGAAAATCCTCAACTCATCATTGGCATAGGAAAGTCTCCATTTTCTGTAGATCTCAATGGACTATGGGATGATCACTCTCAAATACAAGGTCTATATAAAATCACTTTGTATTTGTGCCCAATACTTCATTTCCTTTTTGTGCTCTTGGTAAATATACCATACCTTAGGAATGACCTTAAGAGTATAAATAAAACTATGAGGCCAATATTTTTAAGCTATTCCTTCTCCTATGCAAACCTCAATACACTTATGGATATGCAACTCAAGAGGTTTTACTTCCTAAAAAATTGACCACTTCTGTCACACTTCTTTTGGTAGCTAAAACCTTTCAATTAAAAATTTTCAAGCTTGGTATCATGTTATGTGGCCTTTTCTATGCATTGACCACCAATTCGTAGCAACCCATTTGAGTGAATAATTGAGAGCATTGACCCTCTAAATTGTGTCAGGGATATGTAGCTAAAATTGCACAAGGAATTCACCTACATATTCAGTTACTAAGTACCAAGGTATCCATTTTTATATTGTGTATGCCATATGTAGAGGTCATAGTTAATGGTCACCCTTGGACCAATTCAAGAGATGGGTATCTGAATCAACACTAATTAAAGATACACTATCCTAAGGTAGTGTAACATCAAGTGTTGGATCTATGTAATCCTTGTCAATGTAGTCTACATTATAGATGAAATCAACCTCAGATTATGTTGGTGACCCCACAAATATTAAGCCCACTTCATACTTATTCAAGTGATTGTTTTATATAGTACTTCACAAAGGTGTACCAAGTAACTCTGCATATTTAAAAACTTGTGTTTGTAGACTAGGCTGGTTATAAAGAAAGCTGTAGTCTATAACTTGCATAGCCTATTGTCTATTTTCTATTATCACTTTCATCCAACTAGTTCCTATTGGGGATGATATATGGATTCACATCTAATTTATTCAAGGTAATAATGATGATATTATCATACTTATGTGATTTAAGCTGATTCGTTACTATATTTATAGTCATCCACCCATCATAGGCCCATTTATTCTTAATAAGAGTAGGATAGTGAGTCTTGGTAGTCTTCATATTGATGACTTCAAAGTCACCTCACAAGTTGATCTCTATGACTTTAATCTCCATGTCTTCCAATCATATGATTGGTTTTACCTTCCCACAAGTTGTAAGGCTAAGTGTCATAGGATTGTGACTCAGTGCAGGTTATCTAATGACCTCCCAAGTGGATCTAAGAATCATGCTGACTATGCTACCAAAATCAAATACAACATTTGGTATTTCATATACATCTACTTTGATGTCCATTCTTGCATCAATATCACATGGTTTCTTGGTCTTCACATACTAGACCATCTTTTCAGTCAGCTGTTGGCCTTTCTACACACATTCTAATAGATTGTGTAAGAGATTCATTATATTATGGAATATATCTTTGTTGTATAAGGTACTAAGGAGCTTCATCAAATTGGTTAGTGTAATGACAACTCCTTCCCATCATAATATTTTCATAATGTAACCATAAATCTGAGCATCTATGGCCACATCATCTCCTTCAATGTTCCCTTGTTATTGAAGACTCTTGAGAATCTGTGTAGCTTCCCACATCAGGGTTTGCTCAACACTAGGCTCTAGATACTTGTCAAGATGCACTTTATTTATCCATTATCATTAGGTATCTGTAATGGAGGAAGTCTTTACACTATGTGTTGTTGACATGTGATGGCCTATGCTAATGCATTATTTTTTGGCTACATTTGGACCATGTTAACATTATGCATAACTTTGTCTCTATGTTTTCCCTATAACACTTGGAAATTCTCTATATCATGTTGATATGAAGTTCTATAGTAGCATAGTATGACTCTCACTAAGTATTTTGTGGATAGTTTTATTATACATGGTTTCATTCACCACATAGATATCACCTAATAGGTTGTCTCCCTCATCCTCATGCACATCCTTTGTATCTAACTCTATAATTTCCTCCTCCTTAGGTACCTTGGAAAACCCAACTACCTTGTTGTTGTGTCCCAAAATTAGCTATGTTTTAGGGTGCATTCCAACCTTGGTGATGTTGGTATCTATCATATCTAACATATTGGGTCTATGGTGGGTTTGAGCCTAGCTATCCCACTATGCCTAGGGAATTATAGGGTTCTACGGAGTGGAATATTAAGGTGTGAATGGTTATGTGGTAATGTTCCATTATTGTGTAGTAGATGGTCCAACAACCGATCCTTATGTTTGATAAGACTATATTTTAGGATCTTAAACTGTAACGATATGCAAATCATTAGTAGGAGTTACCTAAAATTAAGATATAATGTCACAACAATTTCTTGCTACACTACGATTGAAAAGACATTTTTAATGATGTCTTTATTGAGTTCCTATGAAGCCTAATAATCCTTGTCTTCATGTTTCACAGATTTGTAGAATATATAGGGAAAACACTATGGCTTCTTAATGTAACACTATATTAAATGACAACTTCCAGTAGAGTGACCTATTGGTTAACAAATTTTAAAAAAATAAGTTTTATGTCTTGGACACTCATTTATATGATGTCTAGACTGATTACATTCTATGTACTAGATGTTTGAATTTTGTCTATCAATCCTATCTTGATACTGTTCAAGTTTTTAGATAATGGTATGTTGTGTATCTTCTACCTTAGATGAAGCAAGTGTCACATCACCTTAATTCTTGATCTATTCTACTATGATCACAATAGTGCAAGCATCTAATTTAGCACCAAACTATACTCAGGCTATAACAAATCTGATGTGAGGTCACAAACCTTTGACAAACCAAGTGGCTTTGTCCTTGTTTTCCATAATAAATTCCACCTTATTTATGACATCTAAGAATTTATGATCATAGTCTTCAATAGTAGTTATGGGCCCTTATCGAATCTCCTTTAGATATTATATAGTCTGGCTTGTGCTTTTCTGTACCTTAAACTCAATGATCAGCCATTTTTATATCTGGTCTAAAATCACTATGTTGGTATCTTTGTGATAGATGAATTCTAAAGCTATTCTATATAGAGCACCAATTATTTCATACTTTATTATATTTTCATCTATAATTCCTTTAACTTTCTATTTCATTTAATAGGTAAGAATATACTATTTAGGGTCTGAGCAGCCATCATAGGGTGCTAGATTGATAAAAGATATAGGTTGAAGCATCATACCTAGTGCTTGTGTAGTCATAAGAACCTGCTATTGTTGTGCATGCTTCTTCATAGAAATTTATGGTGTGTGTGTCTATGAGCCTTGTGTGAAAGGATGGAATGCTTAGAGATGTGATCCTAAAGTGGGGTTGGGTGATTCTAATGAAGTCAAAACTTCAAACATGTTATTATATTCCACTTAAAATATTGTTACAGCCTATTCTAGGATAATTGGGTTGGCTTTTATCAATAGAATTGATCTAATGTACTAATGTTATTCTTTTGAAAATTTATGTTTTCTCTCTTGGGAGGCTCTCTTTAATATTTTTAGGGTTTTCTTGTACACTCTTATTTATTCTAGGTTAGGCCAATATTGGTATTTTACTCTAGAAACTAAAGTATAACCATCTACAAATAAATATGGCTCAGGGGATGCATGCTCCCTAGGTGAATGGTTTGAACCTCACTATTTCTTCATCACTTGAACCTATACTAGCACTATGACTATGTGACACTTTGATTTTTTCTCCTATTAATAACCTTGTCCAATGCTGTGAACCTTCACCTAACTATTCTAACAAACTAATCTCTTCCTTCTCTTCTCTTTACTCATACTCTACATTAATTTCTTTCTCTTCATCTCTTTTCAACCCAGGCTTCTCACTCTCTTGCTTCACACTTCTCTTCTCTTTCTCTTCTTATCACTCACTCTTTGATCTTACTCTACTATTAATACCTATAGAGTTCACAACTAACTGGGTATTTGTACTTTGATTCCACCTTTTCTATTATCACAGTGCTTGATCTAACTCTAAGGTCTTCTTTCTCTATTCTTGTAGTGATTCCTCCATATCTCGAGTCTTTTTCAACTCTTGTTCTATTCACTTAAACATTTTGAGTCTAGATTTAAGCCTTTGTCATCATCTATTCTCCATTCACCATTCTGTCACATACATCCCCATGGTGCCCATGCAAATACTCCATGTTAGGTGGAGTGGGTATAATGTCTTTTTCTATAGTTAGTATTTTAATGAGAAAAGGAATTCATTTTGAAAATTTACCTCAGATTCCCCTCACAAATTGATATTTTGTAGCTGTAAAGGAAAGATAGCCTTGTACTATGAATTCACTTATATAACTATCAATGGTTGTGTACACCCAGTAGTTAATCATACACATCCAAGGTGCGTCCAATATTTGTAAACTTTTGATCTTTTATTTAGTCCATGCTATATTGTGTGTAATTCTTGACTGGTAGCAAAATTTTTCCAATCTTACCACCCATGCAGCTAGCAAACACGGGAACTCATACCAAAAGATCTCATAAACATCTATATATATGTGATCCTAAATAATTGATTTAGTAAAACTTCCTATCCTCTTTGTCTCCCCTTATATGAAATCATTAATTTTTAGATCTATCCATGATTATATATCTCTTTGACTTGTCAACCAATGTAACATACCCTTTAATAGTGAGTTCCACACTCATCACACCATTATTAGTAGAGGTTTTTGTATCACTAGAACTTGCTAATTATGGGGATAGTCAACTATGATATTGATAAATAACCTATTAAGGGACCTTTTCTAGACTTATTAAAGGTTTATATAGATAAATCATAGGGGTTTATCATGATTTAAGGAGTTATCACAAAGATTCTTAGTGGTAGGAACATAAATACATAGAAACAGAACTTAAAATTGATAATTATTAAACATGGAGTATTTTATAGTGTGATTAAGTACATTCAGATTTTATGTAGTTCATATAGGAAACATGAAAATATTTAGGAAAATTACAAAGGACTTATCCTTACATTAATAAAAACACTTCATTACATATTATCACATAGATTAACTTCTAGAATTTTACAATACAAACTTAATGAATAAGTACTACATTAATCTCATAACAGAGGAATTAAAAAGATAACAATTATGATGATAGTTAACCCTTTTCCATAAAAATGCATCCCTAATATAGCTTGAATAAATTGTAGTTTTAAATTCCTATCTATTATGGGTAGCTAGCTATGTTAGGTCACTTGTAACTTCCCTATTATTACTAACTAAAAATAGGCCAATTGCATTTTGATCTGACTAGCTGGTTAACATGATTACACGGTTGGAAATTAAAGTTGTTATTATGCACAAAAGATATGTTTGGACATGTTGAATAGTAATATATTTGGACATATAACATATATATTTGAATAATTTATTGATAACAATATAAGATAGGTTAAGGGCCCCTATGACTAGGAGGAAGTGACTTAGGAATAGATAGGGAAGATAAGACATACGAGAGATCAAATGACCTAGAATGACCATGTGAACAAGAACTATATTAATCACTAAGACCTTCATGTGAAAGAGCAAAAAAGTACATAGGACTTGTGGTTGGTTGACCAAATTAGGGTGTATTCATTTAACGCCCTTTTATTCTAGTAATGTAATAAAATGAAAGTACTAGAGTAAAAGAGAAAGAGGAATGCATACCTATACTTACCTATGTGGATGTGTTCTAGACCTAGCTCACTTATTGGCCAAAGAAGTGGATAGGAGGTGGAGTGAAATATGTGAAAATTAACTCCATAATGTGGATGTCCTCTATATAGAATTTGAATAATGAACTAGATCATGAGGAACAAAACCTTGTTTTCCCCCACTCTAATGTGTGTAATGAATCTAAGTATGTAAATTAAATGTGTGGAAACATAAGGCATGATTTCCCCCACTCTAATGTGTGTACTAAATCTAAGTTGTAAACTAGGTCTGGTGGAAGGCTATGGATCAACCACTGTAGACAATCATGTGACCCAAACTGGTGAAAAATTGGAAACATCCTAGTGATGATACTAAGTGTAACCTAATAATCTAAAAATATAGATCAAGGATGTGTGTTCTAAATCATGACCCCAAATCTTGATATCTAAGTAATGTAGTTATGTATCTAAACATTTGTATAGCTAAGTGAACATGTATATCTGAGTCAAACTATACATCTATGTGAACCTATGTATCTAAATATCTATATATCTACGTAGACCTATATTCTTGAATAGCTATATCTGAGTAGAACTATATAACTAAGTAGACCTATATATATATATATATATAAGTAGACCTATATGTCTGAATATCTATATCTGAGTAAAATTATATGTCTAGATATTTATATCTAAGTAGACCTATATATTTGAGTAAACATGTGTGTCTAAATTTGTATATCCAAGTAGCCTTATATATCTAAGTAGACATGTGTGTCTAAATATCTATATCTGAGTAGACTTATTTATCTAAGTATCTGTATCTGAGTGAATTTTGTGTGTATTTTCCCCCTTTTGGTGAGAGAGTTGAGATTGAGGTGAGGGTATATAACCAAAATTAGTAATTATTAGATGTATTGATATTAATTATCAGGTGTGATATTGTTTTAGGTTTGAATAATTTATTTATTGTGATAGAGCTAATTGTTGAAATTTGTAATGGGATAAATGTTTATCTATACTAAGTTTTATTATGGTAATATAATTTTCTCATTTTTTAGAGTTAAATGTGATCAAGATATTGGTTTAACCAATATAGGATGAGTCATATTGAGGTCAAATCCCATGTGCAAGAAACAACTCATGAATAAGAGTTACCATTATATAGATATCATGCTGGTAAGAAGTTGGTATTAGTTGGTGAAATTGGTGCACAAGGTCAACCTTAGTAAGGTGGAATTTGATAAATGTGACTTAAATAGGTTATTTTATTAGTTTAATAATTCATTTAAATCATTTTAGTTGATAATTATTACTTGTCTAAGCTAAAGAATATGCCAAGGAGTAACTTTAACCCAATATGAGGAGGTGGAGGTACTTATCTAGGTCAAGGAGGTGGTTACCCTAGTAATGAGCCTATAACTTTTCCAATTTTTATTAGTTTTAGTCAATTTTTACTATTTTTATTGAAAATTTGATAGTTTACGGCATTTTTTGAAAAAGTGGCACTTCTATCCTAATAGTATCACTACTATCTAGGAAATGGCACTAGTGTCCTAGATATGGTGCTACTGTCCAATGCTACTATCTTATATGCAACACTAGTGTCCAATAGGCATAGTTTATGATGATTATTATTGATGACTAGTTTTTTTAATGCCTATTATTATCTATTGGTCTTATATTTTTTATTGTTAATGTTAGATTTAGTTGTATTTTTATAGGTTGATGCGCATATGAGAGAGTTATGGACTAGACAAATGATGGAGAACTTATGAGGTCTACCCTTGATAGAGGATGAGATATCCATGCTAGAGAGATTAGGTTTGAAACACATGTCATCCATATATTCTATGCCTTGGGATAAACATATGATGATTGCACTATGTGAGAGGTGGGATGCATATACCTACATATTCTGGCTACGTACTAAAGAGATGACTATTAACCTAGATGATGTGTATATGAGCATTTAGTTACCTATTATTGGGTAGAGAGATGTATTATGGGAGGATATGGGTGATCAAGCTATATAGTGGGTTGATAGGTATTTTTTTCTATAGATGCAAGGACTCATCATATAGGGAACTATAGTGATATATTATTATTATTATTAATTATCACCACAGATGTTCTACAGTTGTTAAAGTTTTTATTGATATTATTGGCTTCTTTTGTGGTAGTAAATAGGAGTGGGGTATCATCTCTTATAGGATGCATGAGATAGTGTAAGATATAGAGGATCATGGTACCTTATATTCATGGGGATGTACTATGCTAGCCTACATATACCAAGATTTATATCATTTTACATAAGAGATGTGTGGAAGAGGTATTGGATCTTCCACACTATTACATTGTTGGGCATATGAGCATATAACATTTATTAGGCTAGAATTGAATTTACAAGGTGATTTGGCTCACCTACAATCATTACAAAGAGGTGGATTAGATGACCCATGTGTCAAAGAGGAACATCATGTAATGTTGGCATGTGCTAGATAGTTTGATAGCCAAAGACAATATCCAAAGGCCATACATGGACTATAAGGGATGGAATAAGGATGGTGCTCATATGAGATGGGTTTGAATGAGTTATTGGATGCATGAATGTTGGGTTAATATATATGAGAGGTTATCATATGATTATGTGACACAAAATTTTGGTGTTACTAAAGATGTGCCCCCAATGCCAGTGGTGTGGTTGAGGAGTTCTCGAGCTCTAGTGAGGATAGGTAGTAGGCCTAGGCCATTAGATGAAGAGTTATCCCCAATTTTTTTGATAGAGTAGGATCCAATGATTGGCATACTAGATGTGGATGACATAGGAGTCATTGATGCTTATATAGCCTAGTGGAGAGATCATAGATGGGCACTTTTATTTTTGAGAGGTGTAATTGTTATAGAGGATGTATTAGATGTGGATCCCATTAGGATGTCAATGGTAAGCTGTTATTGTATGTTTGTACATTTTGTGTATTTGGTTACTCATTTACTTGGTTAAGAATCTGATACATTACATGGGTATGTGTAGGTTTTGGTAATGATGAATATTAAGAGACCACCATCAAGTCTACACTTCACATATTGACATGACATATTCTTGATGATGCCATGGAGGATGGATTAGTAGAGAGGGCCACCAATGTTGTCAGTGTTCTTGCTTAATTATTTGATTGAGATATAATAACTACTGTAACATATAAATTGGTGGTTATAGATAGAGATGAGGCACACATAAAGTTGCATAGATGGACCATACCAATACCTAATGCTTTGGGTGGGGCCAATATATAGATAATGAATGATTACATAAATCTACAATGAGAGCATGTATAGTGTATGGCTGAGTCAGGTATGTATCATGAGAAAGAGTAGACACAATAATCAATCAATGTCATAGAGGGAGAGTGGAACCTCTCGTTATAGTATGGATATGTCTTAGAGTGAGAGTAAGGGGGATGGTCCTAGTGGACATGTTTGTATTTTTTAGTGATGTACTATATTTGTATTAAAAACTATGTTCTAAGTTATATATGGATTTTTGTTGTTATATTGGCACTATGTATATTAGCATATTGATCTAGTTATATTGTGCATGTTTACATGTGTTTCATTTATTTGATTATGTTAAATGGTGATATTGGTATATGGTATTTGTCTAAGCAATGGTAATGAATTTTTTATATATTCATAAATTCTTAAGTAGACATGTGTAGTGGACTAGGAATATTACTTATTGTCATAGGTTTTATAGGTATTTCATAAGATATCTATGTGTAGATCATGTGATTTTTGTGTGCACTATATGAACCCAGATGACATGGTGAACCAATTACCATATTGCTCATGTTATGTAAATTTAGAAGTATAATATAGAAATAAAACTATATGTGATACACTTTTAATGGCTAGGTGTGTAGACTCTATAGAAAAAATCTTGATTGGTTATTATGATAAAACTATACTTTGAGCTCTCTAATCTTTGATAAATATCTTGATTAGCTTCTAGAATATGTTATATTTTTTATGATCCCTTGAAAATATATTTATTGGTGTGTAAACCAAGGCTATGATCTGATCCCTATGATTATTTCCAAATATCTTGATTGGTGTGTGAACTAATGCTATGCTTTGATCTTTGTAGTTATTTCCAAATATCTTGATTGGTTTTTAAACTAATGATGTGCTCTAATCTCTATATTTATTTCCAAATATCTTGATTAGTGTGTGAATTTATTCTATGATATGATCTCTATAAACTTGATTCCATCTTTGCCGAATCTATGGTTCATGAGATCACTCATAAATAGGTATCCTAGAAACCACATGGATCCTTAAAGGGAACATCCTAGGATAGATATATTATAGAGGACATTGACCTAGGATATTTTGGAGACTGATATCTTGCTACCCCATATGTGAATGCAATAATGAATTGATTGACATACTAGTCAATGTGGTCTCAAAATGCATAACAATGATTATCTAAATGTCCATTTATCTTATGAAAATTTCAATATAGCTTATTTTGTACCCTGTGCAAATGATGTTATGGATGATGATTAATAGGAGGAAGTGTGATCATCTCCTTATCTAATAATGTAATTAATATGTCATGAGTCCTATCCCTATCTTAAAACTATATAACCCCTTTGTGTGTGTTCTATTCTCTACTCACTATAGGAGGTACTCTGTGAAGTGTCTATTTTTCCTTATTGAGTATATTTATTGGTTATTTATGTTCTATTAGTTTCTAAATCAGAAGTGGAGTAGGTTATTATACCATGTTAGATAACTATGGCTCTATGAAACCTACATACAAATTTTCCTATGAATGTGTAATCACTAGTCCCAATTTTGCTTATAATGTTTTAGCTATGTTACATAGATTTTAGAATGATTTGAATGTCTAATATAATAATTTTTCCTTAAGAGGAAAAATAAGGCCTCTGATAAAGATGTATTTTACCTCTAAATATTTTGGCTAATAAATCAAATAATGAAAACATGATTTGGATCTTAGAATGTATTCAGTTGTTAGTTCTATCTCACGCTGGTGTAATGAAGGTAACCTTTCATGTGTAATTGAGGTCCCTTATTCTATATGTAGTATGTAAGAAAGTATGATTCTAACTCCTCATATGTATGTAGTGACCCAATAGGGATTGTATGTTGGAAAAAATTTAGTGATTCCCCATATAGGTAACTTGGAAATAATTGTAGTAGAGTCAACTTGTTGGTGACATGTGCCATGGATTTATCATAAGCTTGAAGGTGCAAGTATGGGTCTCCATGCCCATCAAATGTAGGTAACATTGGTATCTAAAAATTGGGTGGTAACCTTGTAATGAAGATTTTATATAGAATAGGGTTACGATGGATGACATTGGAATTGGCCCAAGATTGGTATGCTTTGTTCTTTAATGTGAGATGGTGTACTTGTTGTTGCAAATCACCCATGACATGCATCAAGGAAATCAACACTTGTGAAGGTATATCATCATCATCAATAGGTTCATTTAATGCTTGAATTTTTTTATTTATCTTAGCCATTGGTATATTACATTGGGAACCTTTTTTAGGGGGATTGGTTTGCTCTCTATAACCTTTGGAGGTGTGATAGCTAGGACCTAGTTAGAGGAAAATGATCTATCACCCTAATTTAGGTTAAATTGTGAAATAGGTTCTACTGTAGTAATGGGTGTTGAGGGAGATTCATTGGTATCTCTTATTTTTTTAATTTTAAAATAAGTATCAAATGCTAATGGATTATAAATTAATTTATTATCATGCAAATGTAAGTTATGTAAACTACGAACATAATAATAAGTGTGTGCATGTGTTTTAACTTGTGATCTTGAATTTTTTTTGAACAAGAGAAATAGGTGAATTAAGAGGAGAAATATAATGTGTAGACTTCATGTATTCTTCATCTTAATCACAATAATCATCATTATCCCAATGTTCATCAAAATCAGAGTTTATTTCACACTTGTATAAGTAAGAGTATAAGAAGTATCATTTGCATGCTCAGAGAGAGAGAGAGAGAGAGAGAGAGAGAGAGAGAGAGAGAGAGGAGAGAGAGAGAGAGAGAGAGAGAGAGAGAGAGAGAGAGAGAGAGAGAGAGAGAGAGAGAGAGAGAGAGAGGATTTTAAATTTTTACTACTATGAAATGTGTCATCATGTGTGGGTGTAATGCAATGCATTTATTCACTAGCTATGTGTGGAGTGCATGAATGATTATTAATTAAAATATTGGAGTTATAGGTAGAAGAAGTAGAAATCATGTTCTCATTTTAGATATTATGACATGTGGGAGAAGAGCTAGATACATTTTCATTATCAATATATTTTAAAGAATTGTCGCATTGAGCTTGGAATATAAAATAAGGTGATAAACTAATTTCATCTACCTTAGTTTTTGAATTTGTAAAAGGTGTAATATCATTAGCACATGATTTTTTAAATTTAACTGAGAAGGGTAAAGATGTTTACCTCTTGTTTACTTCAATTATGTAAAAGTGGATTTCATTTATTGCACTTATATTGATTTAATTTGAATAAGGAGGTATAAAAATTAGTTGAAATGCTAGGATCACATTGGAATAAAGCACCACCAATAAGAGGCTCTTTTGGAATTATATTATTAGTTTTATTTGTTGGTGTAAGAGAAGAGGGAAAGGAAAGAGAAGAAGATGTATTTGATATATCCTCATCAACATTTTCATTATCATGCTCATAGTAATACTCATATCCATCATTAAAATAATAGTCATAATAATCATTATAAATGAAATTATTATCATGTTCTAATGTAAAATCTTGAAAATTTATCCATTCATTATAATAATTATGAGAAAAAATAAAAAATTCATCAATTGGGTGAGGGGTAGGAGACTTCATAGATTCCATTTTAAACTTTCTAGAGAAGATAATGTAAATAATGAATAACAAGCATACAAGAGGTAGAATTTAATCTAACATAGGTATAGTGAAACTATGTGAAATATGTAACCCATTGTGTAGAAGAAATTAGGATTATAAGTGAAACCCTAATTGCTAGTATTTAGAAGAAATTAGGATTGTAAGTGAAACCATAATTTATAGTATTTAGTGGGACTTAATATGTGGATCTAGGGTTTGAATGAGAGTTATTTTGAAAAAAAATAAATTACATTAAATTAATGAAACCCTAATATAGGATTAGTTTTAATGAGCTAGGTTTTGCTAAAAATAAAGGGTTGAGTATAACAATAATCTGGAATGAAAACTAGAAATAACTTATTTGACAAACCTTTTCCAAAATAGCAAGAATAGAGAGAAAGAGCACTTAGCTAGATTAAAATAGGTATTTTTATGGATTAGGAGGCTAAAAAAAGATGGAAAAATAGGTAAACACCTTCCATTCTATGATTGTAGTTGAAATTTGGTCTTAGATAGTAGCATCCTTATGTGGAGAGTAGCACCATGTGGCACCAGTGTCTAATTATGGCACTGGTGTCCCTCTTGGAAGAGTTATCTGGAACTTTCAAGGAAGTTATGAGAGATTTTTGGGGACTTGTAGGTGGTTTTATGTCTTTTGGGAGCTTGCCTATGTCATTATTTTAGTTTAATATCTTCCAAAATCCCAATGAGTACTTGCACACATGAAATAATAATCAGATCAACTATAAAAAAGGGAAAAAATAGGTTATGGGATATTACAATAATGCATAATAGAATCCCTATTATTATGGTTATGGTATACATTAACCCCAATGTTAGGGGTCTTAGATCACATGTAGCTATTCCTTAGGGAATGTGCATAATCAACAATGCATGGCATGCTATAATGATTTTTTCTTAGGCCCTTCTTTGATCAGGTATGCAATGTCTAGATGTGATAGCTGAGTAGTATGTAGAGTATTGAGCTATACTATTGATTGATTTAATGTAATTATGTCCCAAAATAGTAAGTGTTAAATGTAAAAATCCTTGTGAGGCTATTTATATATAAATAAATTTGATTTGAATATAAAACCTTACTCATTATCTAAAAATTCATAAAAAAGGGATAAAAACATAAGATAAGGCTCAAGGTAGGGTTAGGACCCAAACATAAGAAAAAATGACTATCAGACACTAGAGCCATAATTGGATACTAGCGCCCTATGATGCTATTACCCTAGAAATTCCACTAGTGTCTTGAGGCCTAAAAACATAGGTAAGACTATGCAAGATAGGCTAGGGGCCACTATGATTTGGAAGAGGTGACTTAACATCACTGGGGGTGTAACAAATAGGGAAGATAAAACATAAGAAAGAAAGACCCAAAATTACCATGTGAACAAGGACTATATTCATCAGTAATACCTTCATGTGAAAGAACAACCAAATATATAGTACTTGTGGTTACTCGACCAAATTAAGGTGTATATAATGTGACATTGTATATTATTGCATGTAAATCTATTATTTGCATCAAAAAAATAAAATTATATGCATATGTGTGGTTACATATAGGAATTTATATTGATCTTGTGGCACTATGATCCATATCACACATCTTCCTACTTATGTGTGGTGCGATGATTTATATCATGCATCTTCTTGTGTAACTTATTATGTAGTGTTTATATATACGATGGCTACTACTACATGCCTAATTTCTATATATATTTTAAAATGACACTTGTATACCTTATGTTACTTTTTTAATATATGATTTGACATTATAATTATGATATGATGACATATTACACTCATGTTAGCACTTGTTATACGTGATTGCATTTTTATATGATATTATGCATTTAACTATGCTCTTTTGAGATGAGTGATTCATAGGCTACATTCCTCACCTTAAAAGGGTAGCACATTAGTGGAATTTTCATAGAGATTCAAGCCTCTATAGATAGATAATTTATAATTTAGGATAAATTAAATGATTTAGAAGGCTCAAATTAGGTTATATTATCAGATTAATTTAGATTATGAGATGTGTGTGTGTGTGTGTGTGTGTGTGTGTGTGTGTGTGTGTGTGTGTGTGTGTGTGTGTGTGTGTGAATCTAGATTTAGGAAAATATGCAATTCATATACAAACATTTTACAAGTAGATGAGTGACATGTTATCAAATTTATTAGATTGGGGGAAAAGTGACATATATATATTTATGACATTATATATAATATTAAGACAATTGGATTAGATTATGGGGCATGAATGATATTTGGGCATACAATTTTTTATTTTCATTATGGTAATGAATTTAATTAAGGTATAATTATAAATATAAAACCCATATGTAGTTATTGATTTAGTCTATTAAAATTTACATACAAACCTAGTATGGTAGTATAGGGTTCCAATTTTTTCATCTTGAACTTATTATAAGTTCAAGACTAGTTAATGAGTTGTGTGGTTGAGGTTCTGTGTTACTCAATTCTAAATACTTATCCTTATTTATGAGGGTTGGGTTATTTTTTTTCCAAACCCATGGTTTTACACATTGATATTCAATTTAGGGCATAATGACCCTAGTCTCTAATAATTTAAAGGATGACACATAGTCTTTATCAAAATTGAGGATTAGGGGATGAATCTAATCTCATTATGAAAATTTTTATGTAAAATTAGAATGTATAAAATATTAATTGAATCAAATAAGTCTAATTTGAAACATATTATATTTAGAAAGATTCTAAAATGGGAAATAACTATGAAAAATAAGTTAGCTAGAAGACAAATATGATAAATTGCAATAAAGACTATGAAATCCACTCTGAGACAATATAAGGTCACTGTAAATTAGGGATATGTCTTTGCATATGCTTGGGATAAAGATAAAATATTTATATGAGGCTGAACTATACTATTTTATGTAGGGTACACTAAAATTTGGTAGGGTTTTTTCCCTTTTTGTAAATTTGGATTAGTGCACCTTCATCTGTAAGTCTTATGTGTGTGATTTGGATCACTTGATTCACTGTGGAAGTTATTGTGTACCTTCTTCTTATTTTGGAACCCTAGATCAATAAATAATGAGGGATAAACATAATAAAAAGGAAAAGAGGTTAGTGGTTGAAGTTTTTCTTAACCTCAACACCCCATTTTCTAAGTACTCCAAAGAGGGATCAAACTCCATGTAGTTATATCATGCTACAATGGTGTGTATGACATTCTAGTGCAATGTTATATAATGGTTCAATCTTGGTGTGATTAAGTGATTCAAAAATGACTTGTGACCTTAGATGTGCATTCATCTTATCTCAGGCTACTTAGAATATGTAGACTCAAAATTAGAAACAATAGGTGGTTTCATATCAATATGTAGTTAGAATAATTATGTTTTTTAAAATATAGAAGCCTCTTACTAACTAGTAAAAAATTGAATGGAAAATATACCTTTATAGTGTTTTTTTGAGAATTTAATCAAATAAGACTTAAAAAATGTGTGGGATGATCCATTGGGTGATTTTAAATTTGATAAATTAGCTATTATTTGGTGGAAGTACAAAATCAATAGCTTTAGACATTACCGATGAGAGAGGTTATCTTGAAGGAGTAGAATTGTTTGAGAAGTAGAAAAATATAAATTAGAAGTAGGAATAAATCAATGGATGAGATTAGACTATTTTTAATGAGAAATAAAAATACAAAGTATAAGAATTTATTAAATATAGAGATCATCTGTATAGAAGTAGAGGAATAATAGTTTAGAACCGTAGAATTGAGCATGAGCTAAGTTTGTATGAGAAGTGGTTTCAAATGCATTGTTTTAGAATTAAATGTTAATTTTAGTGACTAAATTTCCCCCATACTATTATAATAATACAACAAATAAAATTACTAGAGTAAAAGAAAGAGATTCATACTTGAACTTATCTATGAAGAATAGTCATGAATGTAAGCCACATGCTTAATTTTGATTCATGCAAACATATAATGTAACATATATAAATCAGCCATAAAATAGGATGAAAATTTGAAAGTAAAGACAAGAAACTTATAGATAAAATAATAAGGAATGAATACACTTATTTGGGTAATGTTTTTTGGTGCAAAACTAGTGATTGGAGAGGGTAGGACCCTTGGAGATTTTATTTTTGTTGAAAAACTTAGATTGGATTGTGCATGCACTAATACTAATTGGTGGGAGAATGTGCTTAATAAATCAATATGAATTTTATTCCATCATCACATAAATCAAGCTAGTAAAGTAGATAAATATCCTTGTATAAATTCTAAAAGATCATTTTGGTGCAAAAATATGAATCGAATGCTATAGATGAAATAAGATTAATTTCTAGCACTAAACTACTGTAAAATTGGTGAAAAATAACATGATTTGATTCTAGTGTATACACCATAGAGAATGCATTGAATTGACATTATTTTTACATAATCAGGGTAAAAAAGGCAAAAAAGTGATCATGTACTATGAACATGACCCCAATATGATATTTAAGTGTATTGATTTTGATAACTGAGTAATACCAAATAAATTTATGAGTTAAAATATGTAATATTTTGAAACACATGATACACATGATCCCCTCAATTCTAATAAAAATGTATGATAATTTGTGTATTATTTTGAAAACTATTTGTGATTACATAGTGAAAATTGTTATGTAGACTAGGTTTGATTTTGATAAATTTGAAAAATGTTATTTTTAACCATTGGGATAAAATAACACTATTCTTAAAAGCTATAGCCTGTGCTATTGTCCAAATGGTGCACTATTATCCAAAACTACCTTCTAGGTTAAAAATGAGTATGGAATGTTATTGAATGAGAAAATACTTTCTTTTCATGTCTGTGTAATGGAATATTTTATATTAGTATCTAAAAAAAAGCCTTTGTGTATGCCCCCTCTTTTTAGGTGAGTTGTTAATCCTATGAAATAAATTAGCTCAAAATAAAATGTTATGTGAATGATGTTATATAAAATATTAAAATTTTGAGTATTAATGATAACATGTGAGTCATATCATCATTTTGATAATCTAAGCAAAAATAGAAATGTATGATACATGTAGAATGAAGTATACACAGTGTCATGTATAGATATATGCTATCAATTAGATACATAGTGAATAAATGATCATAACTAAGTACTTAAAATGATATATAAAAATTTAGAAGAGATGCATGATAGGTATCATGGCATTACAAACTAAGTAAACACTAACAGACAAGAGTCATGGACATGATACATACATAAGGAGCACACACAAAATAACATAAAACATGCAAGGAGGCCAAGGTGCCACACATAAGGTACATGTTCAAATGTCACTCACATGTATATAAGCATATATTAAGGCTTAGAACTGAAAATAAGGACATGTTCAAATGTCCACAAGCTAGAGAAATGAATACACACAAAGCATGAAGAAAATAAAATAAACATGATAAGCAAGCATGAATAGGTGAAATTGATATACATAAGACACATATACCATTAGTATATTTAACAACTCATATATCCAATAAGATATCACTATTAGTGTAAGTGAGACAAAAATGATAGATTTTATGCATGTATTGAACTAAAGTATGAATAATAGGGATAGTCATATAATGATAAAACCTATGTAAAAGATGCCCCAAGTGAAATTTATGAGATGTAAAAAAGCTGTAGATGGCTTGTGACTAATTTAAATCTAAAAAATTAGATCCCATTTTTAACTTGGACAAGTCCATTGGAATTAGACAAGATCATAATGTGTGTCTATTTGGATTAGAGTGGTTTTGTTTGTGTAATTTTTTTAGGTCTGAGATAGTATCACACCTACAATTGAATATAGAAGTGACAACATGTAGGTTCTAAAACTCACTCAAATACACTTATGAATCATATTGATATAAACTTGGATATAGATAACTACTGCATATACTGAAGCATAAATAAAACTACTGTAAATGAACTACACATATGATTCATAGGTCCTAGTTTTAGTTTTTTTTAATATTCTATTTTTTTGTAATTTTTGCATATATAAAAATAAAAATGGAACATGCCAACCAATGAATCATAAAGAGACTCAAAATAAATAGGTCCTATATTTAGCATAGGGATGATGACCTCAAGTGAATTGAAAGTATCATGGCACTGTGAAATAATTGGTATCAACTAGGAATCTAAAAATTGATTTGACTCTGTGACATAAGTACCCATTTCATGATAATTATCTATAGTAGCTTGTGTATGTTTTTTAACATGGTGAACTCGAAGTCGCTTTTGAACCCATCATGGAGTGTATGGACTCTATGATTGTTTTCTTTGTGGATCATTCTTAATGCCTTGTAATACCAATATAAGACATGCTCTAGTAAATAACTAATTAAGTGGATTTTCAAGGATAGGCCTCATTTTCAAGTTGACCACTTGATTCTAAATGCTTTGAGTAGGTTAAACCTTTTTAGGTTGTTCAACTACAATTTATTGTGGAGGAATGCTAACCCTAGGTTTTAGGGTTATTTATATGGAATATCATGAACTATGATAACCGAATTACCAAAAATTTATTTCAAACATATGTTTACTATTGTAGGTACTACATGAATACATTTAATTCAAGGATGTCCCAATAACATATTTCTAACTCTTGCACTATGTACTACTATGAACTTGGTGGCCACATGTGTTAAACCAACATGTAGTGGTAATGTGATCTCACCAATGGAACTCTATATATGACCATTGAATCCATTTATTACTATTATCTTAGAAAGTATATCATTATATATGTAGCCACTATGAGAGATAAGTATGATAGTGTATATATTCACACTTGAACCATTATCAACCATGAGACTCTTTATAGTTTGCTGATAAATGCAATCTTAAATGAACAAAGAGTGTAAATAAAAATCATCATCAACTATCTCATGATATAAAAATGTGATGAGTGGTATATATGGAAATGAAAAATGATATTTACTAACGATTTCATTCAAAGGATACTAGGCCTTTGTATGAGGATGATAAGAAGCTGGTGGAGGGTGTGCATTGTATGTGTAATGTAGTTTTGATTTATATAATATTTATTGACCTGTATGATTAGTGAAAGGATCATTAAATATATTATTTATTATACTCTCACTTGGCTTTGAATAATTACTATCATTAGATGTTCCCACATCAATTATATTCTCATTTATCAAATCTTGAATATTATTTCTCAAACTGATGCATTTATTGGTAGTATGCCCTGAGATCTATGAAAATCACAAAAAATATTACGATTAAATAATTTTGGAAGAGGCTTACTCACATAAAAAATTTTAATGGGAAGGAGATATATGAGGTTTCATTCCAATAAATTTTGTAACACATTGTAGGGAGCTTCTGGAAATTTGGTAAATTATCTCCTTAGAGGAGCTGATAATGTAATGTGTGGAGTAGGTTATGAAACTACATTCATTGCTGTATTTGGATCATTTTCATTTTATCTTGGTCTCACATTATATGGTGGATTACTCATATTATTTTATTAAGACATATAATTTGGGTTGGTTTCGTAATTTAGCTTATTCATTGTCAATAACATAACATCTCTTTCCTTAACTATGTGGCACAAATCTGTGGATGCTAAAAACTTATTAAACATAATATATTTATGTAGAGGTAGAATTAAGCTCTCTTTGAATATGTATTGTAATTATTTATCTACCATAAGATTCATCATCATTGATAACATGGTATTAAAAAATAATACATATTCTATGATAGTCTCATTGGATTCTTATTTGAGCTGAGTAATTTGAGCTTATGAAATGTTTTCACTTTTATTGATTGAGAAATGTGCAAGGAACAAATATTCCAAAGGATTGAATGCATGAAATGAGTGATGTGGTAAATCATAAAACCATCTTAGAGAATAATATTTTAAATTTTTGGTAAATATCTTGGATAATAACATGAGACCCCTATTTTCATAGTGCTTACTTTAGACATTTTATGTTATATGCATGTCCTATTGAGACATGCCTTATGTGTTGTTAAGATGAGATTTTATTGGTCCCTTATAATCGAGACAAATATTTTATATATTATGTGATAAATATTTATTGATTACATAATAAAAATAAATTCTTAAATTAGTTGATTATTCTATGTATTATGATATCAATTTACTTATGCTATCCGGTTACTCATTATGATGCATATTGATTCTGTGCCACTAGAGCTACTATTATTAAGCATGCATTTGAATTATACATATGTTTATATGATTTATTACCATTGATATGTGATGTGTTAGATATGTTGAGTGGATTGAGATCACTTGTATTGTTTATATTTTACAGCTTTAGGTATCTAGGGTAGGTAATTTTATGTGTGTAATGTTGTGTAGGTGATAGGGGAGGTCGATAATGGAACTAGAACTATAATAGGCATGAGCATGTCATTGGTAAAGTAGTGACATGGTTACTTGACCATTCCATGATCCAAATTACTCCTTATACCACTGTGGACTTAGTCAAACATGTAGACTTCCTTATCCCTCCTAACTCTATTTACTCCCTTGGATATTTTTATCCCCTTTCTTTCTTAAACTTAGGATTTATATTTAAGTTTTATTTCATCATTAAAGTGTTTTTTGAGACACTTATGTGTTACCCTTTGACTCAAAACTTGGAATGATAGGAAGATCCAACTTTAGAGAGTAACATAAAGTAGATTTTAGATACTTTGTGTTTATATTTATTACATTGGACTAATAATAATGTTAGAGAGTCTTTCTAGGATCCATATAAGACTTTTGAGGCATCTCATGTGCCATTTATGACATGGGATAGAGGGATAATTAATGATGTATGTAATTTCTTGATTTCCCACATGGGATTACAAATGGAGCTATAGAGAAAGAAGACTTTTTGACCATGAGCTAAGGTATGGGAAATAACACATGTCACCTTCCCATTAGCTTGTAGAGAAATGAGTTTAGCCTATACAAGGAAGGAATGACTTATTTGAGAGGAGATTTTCTCATTTTTAAATTTGGAAAATGGAAGTGGAGGAGAGGAATTAAAAAATGGGGGGAGCTTAGAAGAAGAGATTAGAGAAAGAAGAGGATAGCCATTGTCCAATATTGTAGTGGTGTTATTAAGTGGAATATAATATGGAACTAAGGTAGGATTCCATGCCAATTTTAATTTAATTTATTTTACATTAAAATTATCTTTCTCTTTCTTTTGATTATAATTTTCAAGAGGTGTAGGGCCATTTGGCTTACCCTCTTTCTTTACTTGTATTATGTGGTTGTCTCAATAGCCACCATGTGGGTTTTAAATACCCATTTTATCTTGGATATTTACCATAAATACTAATTTGGATATTTTTTATTCCATTTTATTGACTTAAAATGGAAAATTTATGCTGCTAAAAAAATGTGAATTTGCCTGCCTATTGTGTACTCATACATAGTGATAGTAGATACTATAAATCAGGATCCTATGCCCTTCTACATGGTTATCCCTTACATAATGATAATGGATACTATGGAATCAAGTTAATATGACCTTATACATGGTCATAGCATATGTATTTGTAGTGGATACTATGGAACTAAAATTTATATGTCTTCATACGTGGTATTTGGCATGGTCGACTGTGCATATGTTCTCCCATGACTAATAGATGGTAATAAAAAGGTGAGTTATCACCAAATTATTATTCTCCTTTAGTAGGCCTTTTTGGTGTTAGAATAATGTCATGGATTCTTGTTATTATTGGTGTTTGATATGGTGTTTTTATTTCCTTGTATACTGGTTTGGGTATGGAACTTATTTTGTATAGATGAGATTATAAGCTCCTAGATGTGTTCCCTAGTGATAATTTATTGTATAGTTTTGTTAACATATAAACCCCCTTTTATCAACTTTTACACCTTAAATCATGATGTTATGAGGCTTGAATCTAGGAGTCTTAGGCCTGGAGCCATCTAGGGTAGCCTCTTGATGATGGCAAAAGGATGAGAGGAGATCCCTTCATTTGGTTGGCCTTGCGATTATGTGTGGAAATCATGTGAAGAATAACTTGTTCAATACTATTGTATAAATTTTAATAAAACTATATTAAATAATTTAGATCCATGTTATTTTTATTATTCATTACACACACACATGCACACACATACACACACACACGTGCATATGCATACACACATGTACACACACACGTACACACACACACACATGCACGTAAACACACACACACACACACACGCACACACACACACACACACACACACACACACACACACACACACACACACACACACACACACACACACACACACACACACACACACACACACACACACACACACACACACACACACACACACACACACACACACACACACACACACACACACACACACACACACACACACACACACACACACAAACACACATTGGAATCAAACTTGTAAAATTTAGTGGCATAACATGATGTTTATCTATCACTTAAAAACCCTTCCTGATCAAACTTGTAATAGTCAATGGCATAACATGATGTTTCTCTATCACTTAAAAACCCTTTCTATTGAGTGTAATAGATTTTAAAAGTAATGAAATGATAAAATTCATGTTCAAATTTAAATTTTATATTATATATTGGACATGTATTTACATATATTTTTACAATTGACTAAAAATAAAAGGTCTCTCTTTCTAAAATTGTGAAATTCATTGCTTTGTGTGAATCCAAGGAAGGCTTGATGCAATCGTATAAATTTTATGCACTTGAAATAATTTTAATTTTATTATATAAATTATGGGTAATAAAAGAAATAATACAACTTAAATCATAGTTTTTGGAGTTACAGATTAATTTATATTAATTTTTGAAGTTTTTGCTCTAAATCTCTTTATAACCTCTTTGTAAATGAACTCAACTTCATGCAATTTTTAAGCATGTAAAATGAGGAATTCAGGTGCCAAAAATAATTTTATAATATATTTTTAATAATAAAGAATCAATTTTATTATTTTCATAATTTTTTAACCTTGGTGCTCTATTTATGAATTTTTGAAATATACATATCTAAAAGGTAGTTTTGAAATAATACAGGGCCTTTGGAAGGGCACTGCACCCTTTCCATAGGGTAAGATATTTAAATTAGGAAACAATACCCCATGGGACTATGTTGTGTATTATTAAACCCCTAAGGGTATGCCAACTATGTTAAGTGTTAATAAACCATAGTTTATCATTGTTCCCATGTTATCATACAATGGCGTTCCATGTCTAGACCACATGGCTTTTGTAGTTAAGCGACTATCATAGTAGCTAGTTGTCAGTTATGGATGTAGTGGTTGGTTTTAATAATTTTTGATATATAAAATAAAACTAAACCAATTTAAAATTATTTAAATTAAAACCTTGATTTTTATTAAGTTTAAACTTGTAAGAAGGAAATATAAAACCAAAAGGTTTTGTTATCCTGGTTATGATATTTGACATCCAATTTAGATGAGTAGAAGGTTGAGGAGTGGGGTGGACCCAAAATTTAACCCACTCCATTTTTAATACTATTAAAAAAAATGTAATTTTTTAATTTTGTAACAACACAAATTTTTAGTTATGACCCATTTCTCCTTAGAGATGCCTTAGACCTCTTTTGACACATAGTGACCTATTTATGTACCTATGATTGTTGAGATGTGGTGGCTCAAAGGGAGTGTAAACCAAAAGGGACTATCCATAATTTTCCCCTCTCATTATACATGAAATTGAATTAGGGCCCTTAGACTTCATAGTTTTTACTTTGTGGAAGTTTTGTCCTTAGGAGGCCTTTTTAGAACTTGTTGGCTATCATAGACTCCTAAGAGCCCTAAAATAGACTGATCCAAAAGGGGACCCCTATTATTTTTATTTACAATTTATTTTTAGAAAAAAGTTATATAATATATATATATATATATATATATATATATATATATTTTAAATTTCACCTTGAAACCTTTTGGCAACCATTAATGGATATGGTGGAGCTTGAAGTTCCCAGGCCTTGTTTATAAATTGTGGGAGATTGAGACCTCCTATGAGATTTCTATAAAATAGGGTACCTAAAAAACAAATCTTAATTATTTCTATCATGTTATAAAATTTAAAGAGAAATAAATTATTTTTACCAAAATCTTAGAGCCTCTATTAATGGAAATCATCCAAGGATGATGAAGGAGAACACATACCATGGAAAAACCACCCTCAAACACCTCTTCCCTCCTTAAAAAATATGAGTTTTTGACTCAAAGAATGATTTTGAGACCTTATTTCCTCCATGAGGATATTTATGTCACCTTTTACTTTGACCAGATCTAATTTTTTAGGTTGAATTGTTCCAACAGTGGAGATGGAGTGATCCACCCTCAAGGGGTTTGTTTGGGATATTTTAGACCCATTTAGAGGTCATGTGAGGACTAAAAGATATTTAGTTAAGCTCTTAAGCTCTTTCCTTGAATTTTACTTAAGTCTAAAATTGATTTTTGATTAAAATTAAGTGTGAACCTAGCCCTGTGATTGGATAGATTTAATAGAGACACTTTTGAGTACTAGAAAGGGTTAGGTAATATAGTTTGAGCCAGTGGTTTCTCAAACACACCTCACATTAATCAAAATTTCCTTTTGGGCCTTTGGGCCATGGGTTCGATAGGATGGATTAGAGAGTTGTAGGCCTATTTGATAACTTTTAGGCTAATTAGAGAAAGTGGGGCCAACATAGTTGTGTAGTGACCATACAACCACTTGCACAACCATCCATGAAATTTAGGCATGTAATTTTGTTTGGACATAATTTACATCTTGTACCATGTTTTTGGATATCCAATGGGAAATAAAATCATGTAATATATGATTTATACATTCTAAAAAACAAAAATTCTTTAATTTAATGTGTTTCCATTGTGTCAATTTTTGGGCATGATAAATAACCTATCTTTGGGTACATATTCTAAACATGCTACTTGAAATTATATCAAGTGTTTCTTAGGGTTATTTTTTTCATCATAAAATGTAATCTTAGGTATCAAAAAAATGGTTGGTAAAGGATATGATAAAATATACTAATCCAATGAAATATGTATTAAATTTTTTAAATCAAGTGTCTGATTAGGTTTCATAACACTTTTACCCATTTGTAACACCTTTATTTATATAGCTAGAGTGACTTGCATAATGGATTGTGCATCAAGAATAGAGTGTAAGCTAACCAATGGTGGTGCATCAAGTGAATAAATAGTAATTATATTATTAATATAATAAAACCCTTAGGTTTTCCCCATATTAGATGTTGGTATTAAATTTGTATCGAAGGGTGTAAATAAAGGTATGGAACCCATAGTAGTATAAGTATCATAGGATTAGCCTTTAGATGATTTATTTATTTCCTCTCTAATTTTTTAAATTACATATTGAATATATTGATTCATTAAAATAAATAATTTTAATTGTATTTTATCCATGTTATCAAATCTATTAATTGATTTTGCCATTATGTTGTTATCAACTAAAATATGCAAATGTTCAACTTGAGTACCACTTAGTCTTATAACTTCTTGTAAGAGAGGTAGAAATAACTTTCTTAGATTGCATAAAATATGAAATATAAACTTGGAAGATAGATATTAATAAAAAATTTACAAAATCTAAAAACCCTAACATAATAATTGGAAACAATAAAAAAGAAGGAAAGAAACTCTAAAAACATGGATGGTCAGGGTTTGTAATATTCAAAAAATAGACAGGTTCACAGATGTGTTTTAAAAAAATTGATGATTAGGGAATGAATCTAATCTGATTATTACAAATTGATTTGTCAAATTAAAATGTATAAAATATGTAATAAATCACACAAGATTTATTTGGAACTTACTATTAATATAAATATGCTAAATTAGGAAATAAATAAGACATATAACTTAGCTACAACTCAAATTTAATAGACTACAACAAATCCTATGAAATTATTTGTGGGATTATATGATGTGATTGTGAATTATGGACATGGGATCACATCTCCTTAGGACAAGATCATGATATTTAGATGAGGTGAACCCGTGTTGGAGTATAAATAGCACACCAACATTCGATAGGGTTTTTTCTCTTTTTTGTAAATTTTGATAATGTAACTTCACCTATAGGTCCTATGTGTATGAACTAGGTTTCTCAATTTGATATGGAATCCACCATGTAACTTATTCTTCACTTAGAAACCTAACTCTATAAATAATGAGAGATAAATACAATAAATGGAAAGAGGGGTTAGTAGCTAAATTTGTGCTTAACCTCAACACCCCCTATTCTTGAAGAGGGATCAAAATCCATATAGTTCTCCCAAGCTACAATGGTGTGTGTGAAATAATGGTACAATGATATATGTTGGTGTAATCCTTATGTGATTAAGTTCTTCAACAATGACTTGTGAACTTGGAGGTATATTTAAACTTAGCTCAAGGTTACCTAGGCTATGTGGACTTATAGATGGGAAGAACAAGTGATTTCCTCTTAATGTGTATTTAAAATAAATATGGTGTTTACAATATAGAAATATCTTGATAACTAGTGAATAAATGAATGGAAAATATGCCTTTATAGTGGTGTTTTTGGAGCTTCCTCAAATGGGACTTATGAAACATGCATGATGACCCATTTAGGTGAGTTTAAATTTGGGAAATTAGCTATTATTTAGTAGGATAATGAAACCCACATATTTATACACTACTAATGAGACAGATTATCCTAAAGGAGTGGCCTTATCTAAAAGCAAAGATAACTAAGTTGGAAGTGTGAGCTAGTCAAGTAATGAGCTTAGGCTATTTGGGATGAGGAATAGGAATATTAATTAACATAATTTCTTAAGGATAAAGATCATCTGCATAGAAGTAGAGAAATATTAGTTTATAACTATGGAATTGAGAATGAGTTAAGTGTGTATGAAGAGTTAAAATTAAGGTATTAAAATTATTTATCACTTTAATCTAGTATTGTTAATACTAGAATGAAAGGGGGACATTTTTAAATGCATGAATATGGTATTAGACACATGATAATGTCAATATTGATTTATTTACCATTAATTACCTTTGTATACATATATGACCCTTTCCTATACTCTTTATTATCCATTCACCTTTTTATAGGCCCGAACTTCTTGATTTTATATCAATCATCTACAATAATTCCTTAGATATCCTAATCTATTTATTATCATAATTATACTATCTCCTAATAATCAAATCATAGTTTTTGGTACCTCAAACACTTTAAATTATAGTCATATGGATCTGTGTATTAGATTCATCTAATTGTAAAAGAGCTATATATGCCTATTTTAATGGTTAGTTTTCTAATTTTTAATCTGTCCAATGGGAAAACCTATACATTTCATAGGATGGTGGGATAAAAAATTACCCAAAGAGTCATCTATTTAAACACACTAGGCCCAAGACTATTCCAATATATCAAACAACTATTTATCACCTATGAGGGTGACTTCTATACGTATGCACATTGAGAGGAACAACCCTAAACTTAAATAAAAAACCCCTCAAAGGAGAAATACCTAGGTAAATTTATAATACCAAAAAAAAATCAAGTTTGCATATTATCAAGTGTCAAAATTCAAGTTACAAGTTGAATCCATACTAGAGAATCATTATTACAAACATACACCTAACTGAGAGAATTATGCATAATTTGAGTCCTCTATAGGGTATTCAAAACATATGTAGTAATCAACCACTTATTTTGGGGTGGTTAAGGTTATCTCAACCCTATTTTCCCTTCCATTTTTTTAGGAAAACCTAGCATCAAAAGTGGAACTAGGGTTTCAAGGTGAAGGAGATAAAATTATATACTTACACACAAAAGTGGGATTTTGATATTACATAGAATAATAGTTTACAATAAGGCATAATTATCTTTATAATTTTTTTTGGCACATGTCACATGGGTGTTTCTAATAATGATCAAATGCTTTAAAATTTACACAATCATCTAACTACTACTAGATTCATAAAAGCAGGGTCACATAATAAGTTTCCATATTTGAGTGTCTCTAATATATTTTCAATAATTTATAGTATTTAAACATAATTTCAAACCCAAATAAAATAGTAACAAGATAAATACCCTATTAATCTTGCTCATTTATATAAATAGAAAAATATAATTGAACATCTAATTTTACATTAAAATCTAATTAGTTTTGACATACTTTATACAATAAGAATATTTGTAGTTATATGTTTAATTAGATTCATTATTATAAAATAAGATAAAAAAAATTCTACCAACCTAAATCCAATGTATCCAATTGGGAATGAAATGGAAAAATATTAACAACCTAAAGTAGGTGACATGTGGTTATTTAAATTAGAAATTTATAGTCCAATGCTCAAAATTATTGAAAGAGGGAGGGAGAGAAGCACATGACAAATGATGAATATGGGTCAAATTAGGAACATATCTAGTATCAAAAAAGGGTAACACAAAAGGTTAAAGAATCAATAGTAAAGAGTGTAAAATCAATACAAAAATAAAAAATGGGTCAAAATAACAATGTAGTTCAAGCAATGAGAAATATGATAAAAAGTGGTGATTCAATGATCAAGAATAAGGTAATGGAGGCCAAGTGGACACATACAAATAAAATAATGGGTGTGAAATGGCCAAAAAGAGTCATTTTAGATAATAATGAGAAACTCAACAATCATAGATGAGTATTTGAAGCTAGGCTAATAGTTTCTAGAGTGTAGACACAGATTTGGTATTAGACACTTGAAAATGTTAATTTTTACCAAGCTTTATTATACATGACTTATGTGTACATAATTGACTCTTGATCACACTCTCTCTTATCCATTCACTTACTTATGGGCCTAACCTTCCTGATTTGGTATTATACATATATACGATTTCCCTAGTCTGTACCTAAGAAGTTCACTATCCTAAATATAATTTTACCTTATCTTAGATCACTATCTACTATATCCTAGAAATCTTCAGTCATATTTAGTTGGATATATTTATTAGAGTCATCTACCTTGGTCAGACTCATCTGAGTGCCCTTTGATTTCTATTTTCCCAAATTCAAATCTTTCCTTTGGGTTGACCCACATGTTTTACATGTTAATTTGGAGGCAAATTTTTTAAAGATATATATATATATATATATATATATATATATATATATATATATATATATATATATATATAAAAGTACATCAAACCTAATCCTATTCCTATCTAATGCCTATGTAGTATTTGCCTATTACACATTGAAAAATACATTTGCACATATCCCTAAAACCTATAAATTTTATTTTTTTTGAAATAATAAGTCACCAGCCAATTGTCAATACCATTTCAAGGTTAAAATAATATGTTTTTAAGTGATAAAATCCACTACATAGGTTGCATACATTATAAAATATCAATGATCAATACACATACACCTAGGTATGATAACTATGTGTATTTTGAGCCCTATTCAGAGTATTATAACATAAAAAATGATTATCCACTAAAAAAGGGGTGGTTAGGTTAAGCTCAACCCATCCTATTTAACCCATTTTTATAGGTAAAAAACCATCATAAGTGGAACTAGGGTTTCATAGTGAAGGAACACTAATTTGGATTTGTGCATGGGATTGAGCATCTAAAGTTGCACATAATATCAATAGGTAAGGGAAATTCTATATGTAAAAAAAGTAACATAACCACATAATACATATCTATTATAAAGTGATTAGGTTCAATTACTATAGGCATTTATGCCCTATAGACAATCTCCATATAGGTGATGATAGTCAGTAATTTGAATTGATCGAGCATAGTCCATTATAGAGCCTTCTTGACACCTGTATATTGTCACAAACCTACACAAAACAATTAAAAATCCAAGTATCTTATCCATTTATATATTTCCATAAATAACAAGTTTAATTAATAAATTTTAATATGCTAGTTACATTTAAATTTGCATAATTTAGATATAATTTATACAATCTAAATTATGCAAAGGTTATTTCTTATTTAGATCCCTTAAATAAAAATAAGATAAAAAATATTACTGAACCCTTCATTCCTTGAATCTAGAAAACCCTAATTTTACTTTAAGATTTCATTCTACCTTCTTTTGGATTTTAAATTTATTCATTAGGATTTCATATTTGATTTTTGAGTTCACATTAATCATATCAATAACTCATGGCTATAATGGATATACATAATTTATATTTAATTATTCAAGCTATGATGGTCGTATTTACATGTTGTTAGCCTAAGATATGTAATATATTTCAAAAACATGAAATTAAGCCAATTTATGTTTAATAAAAGTAAATTTGAAATCAATCATGAAAAAATATTAGCCTTACTTTTAACTCATATTGTCTAAATATCCAATATGATTTCCCCCAGTCACCAATCAATGTCAAAGGGCATGCATGATTCCATTCATATCATACTCTTACACCTCAAGGTATTGAGAAATACCATCTTACACCCATTATTCACCCTAATATTATATTATGTTCCACACTCCATTCTATTAAAACTGTATGAGGTAGGGTGCCCAATCATGTGTGACTTAATGGAGGTGGTTAACATGTTCTTCTTCATTGCCCTCCACCTCTCATGATGCAAACTAATCCAACCAAAGGGTATCATTTCATTGACCAAATTAAGAATACCCCAGATAAAATATCTATGTTATAATTCCTCAATAGGTCAACTATCTACAAGCATATCCATTATACAACACTACATGATATGAGTATACCAACCAATGCATAGCCAACTTATTTCACATCCATTTTTGATACTTGAAGAATAGTGAAGACATGAATTATTTTTGGAGGGATGATTTACTTATTCAAAATATTATAAACCAAAATATATCATTATTAATTCAAGTGAATATTAAATAAATGGGTCAAGTGTTTTTTTATAGACAATGGCTGAAGAGTGAATACTTGTAACATCACATTTTTACATAAATTAGGTATCAATATGAATTATGTTAATACATTAGATAGGAATATCAGAGGTTTTGATAGTGTCTCTAGAGAGGTTAATTTTTCTATTAATTTGGATATCATAATTGGTCTCAAGACACTTTCTACTATGTTTCATGTCATGCCAAACCATCTACATTATAATTTTATCATGGGTAGACCATGATTTAATGCAATGGAAACTATACCATCCAAATTTCCTCAAAACTTAAAGTTTATACACAATTTTATTTACACATGTCCTATGGATAAAATAAAATATAAATATTGAAAAATAGTAAATCTTAATGATAAATACATTATGTAATTGGATCTCACTCATTATTCCATGGTACTTCCATCATAGATCATACCAATGGATAAACTACATACATATGAAATTTTAGAATTAATTAAGTCTAATGAAAAAGAGATAGCTAAAAAAATACCACTTGTTTGAGAGATAACAAAATAGCTACCACAAGTATACAAAGAAAAAGAAGAAATGATACCAAAACTCCATTTATTGGTCAATTCAGAAGAACTAGCTCAAGTTATTATCAAAGATGATACTAATGATAATGAGAATGAAATTTTAGTAAACATAGATGACTATTTGTAACATTTAAATCTATACCCATTTGTCTAAGAGGATATTGAGATTTTTGACCATAATGAATACTATTTAATTTGATAAAGGAAAATCATCTCTTCATAATACTTATGAAGACATAAATGTAAACACCTACTATAGTAACAATTCAAGACAAGAATGCTTCACTAAGGTGACACTTTGTCAAATATTACATAAATATAGTACAAGAGCCAAAACACATTGTAAAATGCATCAAATAGGAGTATATACTATTTGTGTAGAGATAAAAGATAAAAAATTTCCCATTACATTATGTATTAGTAGGCCATAAGATAAATCAAACCTTATACTATAAATTCCACTTGAAAAGCATTTGATTACTCTATCTTCTACTCGACACAAATATCATGATGAATTATCATATCAGAGTGAGAGGACATATTTTTAATATCAAAGGATAATTGGATATAAAATAGATAATTGATGGGTATTAAAACAACACAATGAAAGAATTAAAGATCAAGGCATGCATTCAATAATCTAAACATGAAAAACATACTATGTATAAGGATAATGTAGTATCCCAAAGAAAGAAACTTACAAGATTACAAAAATTTATTCAGAAGATATTATAGGTTATACTCTAGCATAATCTAATCTCTCTCCCTCTACTAGATGGGGTTGATAGAAAAAGTCACTAATTAAAGGTTTTAAAATTAATGCATATTATAATTGGCATAGATGCTATAGACATTCTACAAATAGATGCATTTGATTTAGACATAAGATATAGTATCTCATTTATAATGGGTTTATTAAAGTAAAAAAATGTTAATATGAATCAAAATTCACATAATAATATGCCTAACTAGGTACACCACCTATACATGATCAAAATGACTATGATAGTTACGATGGATATTCTACACCATAGGAACATTTCTTTGATCCAACCATTGATATTGATGGCAACCCTTGCCCACGATAGATGAAGTGCACAATGATTGACCTAGGACCTATTTATGATACCCCAATAATGGGATCATTTTTATCACTAACATAATTCCAAAATAAAAAATAAAAAATATTCAAAAATAAAAGACTGTGGACTATGTTTAACTTGTGTTACTAGTTGATGTTATTTATCATTATATGGTAGATTACATATACATATAATTTATTTACATTTGTTTCATGCTATACATGAGTGATATACAAGACATAAAATTATATATGACATGGAATTATATATTCATGGCACTTCTACATGTAGAGGCTTCCACTTCATATATTAGGTGCGTGCCTACACTAGGGGCATCTTGGTATATTTACATAGGTTACATATTTATATGACCACTCCATTATTTATGTTGATCCATTTACATTGTTTACACATGAACTATTCTTATGTATAAAATTAGAGTGTTATAATCTATGGAAAATATAATTTACCATATGTGATGATGACATTAATTTATTGTGTAGATTAACATTGCTTGTTCTATGCATGTTTTCTACTACTACATGTTACATATAGTGATCCTTGAGTGTGTATTGAATTATGTGACTAATTATATCATTGAAATTGAATATGTGTGACATTGATGACTCTGCATGAAATTAATTTTTCTTTGCATGAAACTAATTATTATTTGTATGACATTAACTGTAAGTGACATAAACTATTATCATGCATGTTCATGTGATTTTTTATGTGCATCATGGAAATGACATTGAGTATGACTATGTGTGGATTATATACTAAAATTTTAGTGTTGAGATCCTCATCACATAGTATTATACTTGTGAAAAACACCATGATACATATAATGCATCTTTTGCTCAGTTTTTACTAAGTGATTCTATGATCATTATTGTGATGACTATTACTTCATGCATCATTATTACATATAATTGACATGACACTTGTATGCATATGATTAATGTTTATTATATGATTATATGATCTAATCATTCTAGGATGACATAATTTTATCATGTTAACACAAGATTTACTTGTTTACATATATTTTTATATAACATGATGTGTATAACTCATGTATTTTGATATGAGTAATTCACATGATGCATTCCTCACTGTTTGACCCTTTTTGGATTTAAGGGTAAAGAGAATAACCTAACTATATAAGAAGAAGACTATTCTATAAACAAGCCAATTAAATAATTTAGGTTCACTATATATTTTAATATAGTGCTAAATTATGTAAATATGCTAAATATAGAAAGTATAATGTAAATAATAATTTGATTTCTTAATAACAGAGAAGGAATAAAATTTAGCTAAATTAATGATGCAAAATCAAATTTGATAATTTCAAGAGCATAAATAGTCAAGATGATGCTCAAATGTGATTCTTTAGATTCTAGAAATCAGGTCTCTATTAGCCTTGAAACTACTACCAAAATAAGGACACTAGCATTAAAACTTCTCTCTTAAAACTAATGATTCTATTCATAGTGAAGTATATGCAATTTTATATAAATTCTACATATGCATATTAGGGTTTCTTTTCACCTTAAAAATTATGTATTTGGATTATGTTTATAGGTTTTGGATATTAGTATGTAGCTCAAAACACTAGGTCCTCCAATTAGGGTATGCCAACTTGGAAAACATTAGTTATTGGGCTCAAATAAAGTTGAGATAACCTCAAAGACACCTATATCAATTAAAACTACTTATATATCCAATAATATAAAGAGGGCTTTAGATCGATGTAGTTCTCCTCATTACGTGTGTTTGTGTGTGAATAATTATGTAATATGCTATATGCAAGGGAATATAGTGATCTAGCTTGTAACTTGGAAAATAATAACCATGGGTTATTATTTGGATGCTTCATACTTGTAATAATACTAATCCTATGATTAATATGGAAAGAGAAAAAAATAAGGTAGTTTTTCAAGCTTGAGAGGTGCTTTTAGATAGATATGTGCTTAAAAATTAATTGATATTGCTTAATGATAATGAATGGTATTTGAACTATATTTATACAACAAATTTTAAAATGTTCTCATGGGATGGTTAAAATAACACTAGGCTAACCCATACATATTAAAATAATTATAAATTTGAGAATTTTTAAGGTACGGACACTAGCATCAATACTAGTGTCTTTGAGAATAGGAAACTACTAAAAGTCTATAACTGATAGTGAAAGATATATATCAAATTTCAAGCATACTATGGGATACATGTGATTTAGGTAATAAAAATATCAGATTCTGACTATAATATAAGCATTTAATCATAGTGAGATGGTGAATGCAAGCCTTGATGTAGTGGAAAGGTCCTAAACTAAAGGGTTGAGACATGCATGATATTTTCCAAATGTGCAAGACTAGTTTACCATATAAAATCTAGATTTAGCATCTAGATTTGCCCCCGTTTAATATAATAATGTATAATCAATAAATTACTAGGTTAAATGACAATAAATACATACCTTGGTGTGTAAAACACACCTTGATTTGACTTTAGCCATGTTTGAATTTGTTATTTATGTATAACCTATAACTAAGATCATGTTATAAAGTAATTAAATTATATATTATAAAATTTAATATAATTTAAATACTTGAAATAAATGAGAGTAAATGAGTACACCTATGTGTCAATGGAATGATGTTTCCCCTTGTATTTTGATTTGGTAATGATGCTTCCTAGCTGAAGAATTGGAGAGAGAGAAAGAGGTTCAAAACAAAATCTTAGAGATGTGAAGGGGGATAATTTTAGGGTAATCATGCTCCTAATTTTTATGCAAAGGTAAGTTGTTCCAAGTACATCGAGTGTTATAAATATCAACCACACATCTCAAGTGTATACATATTATAGTAAAGTCAAATGGTATGAGCATATCAACCTAAAAAATGGGACTAGTGCCAAGTCCATCA
This sequence comes from Torreya grandis, assembly GCA_037957365.1. NCBI lineage: Eukaryota > Viridiplantae > Streptophyta > Pinopsida > Cupressales > Taxaceae > Torreya > Torreya grandis. The sequence goes on from JARHVA010001553.1 coordinate 1,273,804, forward strand.
AGGGTGTTGAATCTTGATTGCACTACTCAAAATATCTAAATGTAGTAGATGAATAAAAACTCAATGTTTCATCTTGGTAAGGTGCATAAATGTTTATATAATCTGAATAAGTATCTATAATTTGGTACATTTTCATGGCATATGCATCTCAAATGTCTCTCAAGATAAAATTTATGTCAAAAATGTACCATCTAATCTATAAATAGTATATAATATCTATCACAAATCTAAAAAAATATAGCCTAAATTTATGAAAATCAATACCAAATGCATAAAAATTTGACCCAAGTGTATATATAAATCATGTAATCTATATCAAATTATGCCAATTCTACCAACTATGGGCATGTGAACTCATGTCTTTATGATATGCCACAAATAACATGCCCCACATTTTAAGGTGAGGGTAATTTAACGTGATAGTTACTTTATCTCAAAAGGATAAGATAACCATGCTATATTTGTTAGTGATTTCATGTACAAGCAAATGTATCAATGAAGCTTGTAGTATAAAAACATAACAAACCCTAAGATGCATGATATGGATCATGGAAATATATAGAAATAGTAAGCACAAGCTAAGGAAATAATAAATCACACACACACAAGAGGACTCAATTTCACACAAAATGGGTCTAAGAATACTGTAAACAAGGGACATGTTCAAATGTCACACACTCATAAGGGAGGACATGTTTAAATGTCTACAAAATAAAGAACACTCAACACTTGAGGCATTGGCCCAACAACTAATGAAAATGTTCAAATGTTACACAATAAACACAAGGTAGGAAACAAGAAGTGCACTCAAATAAGCCATTTGATAAGAGGAATAAGTGGCATATATAAGAAACCAACATAAGCATATCATTTTAGTCCCTGCATACATGTGTTAGAAAAATGTCCTATAGTAGAGCATATCATATACACTGTATGATATTTAAAATGAGTGTAGGAATGTGTAAGCATTAATATTAAAGGTAAAAATGATAATGTAAAGTGATCATAAAATAATAAAACCTATATTGATTGTGATCAATAGATGTAAGATGCCTCCAATGTAGTGTGTCACATGGGAAGAGGAAAGGTCCAACATCTACATATGCATATATCATGGATATAAAGTATGACTCTATCATACTCAAGACCTATGAAACATGTGTATGAAAATAAAATGATATGTTATCTACTAAGATAAAGTAAACAACATATGCAAAATCTAGTAAACATTCAAATGTTAAACATTTTTGTATTTTTGATTTAATTGAATGCTTTTTTGTATTTTATTGATTATTTGATTTTAGAATTTTGAAAATGCACAAGTTATCCAATGAACTCAAGATGAGGATAACAATATGTGATGAGTGATAAATGAATAACATTTACTAAACAAAATGTACCATATGTGTGCATAGTAGAATTAGGAAGTGTATTATGTTATTTTATTAAGATTATACTTGCTCTCATTTCTTGAGAGATTTTTTTCCTTTATGTGGTATTTTTCTAAATATATTATTTCTTTGGAAAATAATGTATCCTTTCCTTCATGATCAAATGATATGAAAAATTTATTTTCATCAATTTTCTCCTATTGAGAGTAACCATGATTGTCCAAGCACACCATTTTTTGGATTTGGATTATAAATAAAATGAAAATCAAGAGAACATTATTTTGAAGGAAATGCAACTCTTAACTAAATTGATCCCAAACTTTTTGATATTGCATTGATTTTATCTAGTTTCTGATACTTATTTGAAAGAGAGCTAAGAAATGAAATAGAACAAAAAATTATATCTTGATAGTCAATAACCTCAACATATATAAATTGCTTGCCATATATGTGAGCAGTGATAATGAAAAGGTCATGATATGATTAAATAATTTTAATTTCCCCATATGTATCCACATCTTAAAATTTAACTTTTTTAAGTGTCTCTTTCTTTTTGACCTCTTTTGTTATAAATATTTATTTTAACATATTTCTTTACTTACCTTGAGTTCGATTTTCTAATTTCCATTTTTATAACATTACTTGCTTTAGCCTTTCCTTTCGAATATTCTCTTGCTCTAATGTTTAATTTGAATCTTTTATTTCTCTGAATTATCCTTTTGTACCCATACTTGTTGTTTTTGCACTTATGCTTTAGAAGATGCATTATGAGTGGATTTATTGATTGATTTATCCATTATAGGATACCACTATCAATTATACTTTGTATTTTATACTTCAAGGAAAAAATAATCTGTATGATGCCCATGCATTCTATGATATGCATAATAGTATTTTTATCCCCTTAGAGCATGTAGAGGGGGTCATTTGATCAACTTGTTTCTAAGTATTTCCCTTAGAATATCACTTGAACTCTTATTAGACTTTTGTATAATTCTTGAATCAATTATTGTAGATGAATTATATTTCATCTTCTTATTTTGATATAAAACCTTGTTGGCCACAAAATTGATAGGTGAAGTTAGAAACACATGATTAACATTAGCTTATTTTGGATTTTGTATCTATGTAATCTGATTTTCCAATGATGTTATCTTTGAACTAAAATTATTTTACAACTCTTCTATGATCCTTCCCATAATAGTTATTTTATCTTTAAGGGATTCATAATCACAATTGAATATGCATACACATATCATATAGGGAATATGTGGTAGGTGGAGGGTGTTGTGGAAGGACATATTAAATACCTTTGTTTGAAACTATAAGGTTTCTCCAATTATATCATGGGGTAGTGATAACATGGACCTCATTAGAGGGATGGTAGATATCACCCTCTAGAGAGATAAGATGAGGTCTTATAGAATATTGAAGATATGATTGTTCTTGTTCCCATGTCCTACATGGGTTTTTGTCATTAATGAAGCTTGAGTAGAGAGTTGGATAGTGACAACATCATAGTCATAACAAATATCTATATCATCCATGACTAGAATAATAAAATAAAGTGAAATAATATAAATAAAAACATGGGAAAGATATAAGAAAAAGAGCATGAAGGATATGGAAACAAGGAGATTAAGTATCACTTGTACTATTCCCATGAAAAAATCAGATTAGGAAAATAAATGCAATAATATAAAACTATATAAGGTTGAAAAGATTAAGGAAAGTTACAGTTTTACAATAAGACTCAGAGGTCAATTTAAGTAAATGTATTACCCTTTTTGGAATTAAGGGTTGGGAGAATATCCCAATCAACTAAGGATAAGACTATTATATAAGTAGTCCAATTAAATAATTCATATTCATAATATATTCTGATAATATGTTGAATTATGAAAATATGCTAAATATATAAAGTACAATTCCAAACAATAATTTAATTTATTAATCATGAAGAAGGAATAAAACTTATCTTATTGAATGATGCACAAGTAGATATAATAAGTGAAGCTATATAAATAGTCAAGATTATGCTCAATTATGATTCATTAGGTTTTAAAAATTATCTTTATGTCAACCTAGACACTTCCATCAATGATTATATCCTAAAACCAATGATTATGTCTATAGTGATCTACATTTAATTTTATATAAATTTCACCTTCACTTGTTAGAGTTACCTATTACCTTGTATATTTACTATTTAGTCATACATATAGGTTTTGGATGTCAATATGTAGCTCAAAACCCTTGGTCCTCTAACTAGGACATAACACATTAAAAAGAAATGGTTAATGGGATTAAATGAATTTATTTGACATAAAATTCCCTTTTATTAGTGAGCACTTCTTACATAGCCAATACTCTAAAGAGGGTCTCAAACCAATGCATTTATCTCCTTTATGTGGGCTTATGTGTGAACAATTATGCAATCTGATATATGTGAGGGCCTATAGTGATCTATCTTATAACTTAGAAACACTACCCATGGGATGATATTTGGATTCTTTATATCTATAAGAATACTAGTTTTGTGACTGATATACAAATAGGGAAGTCTTTAAAGATTGAGAGGTAATTTTAGATATATTTGTGCTTGAAAAGTACTCAATATTACTTAATGATATTGAATGAACTTTGAATTATAATTATTAAATAAATTTTATAATATTATAATGAGAGGTTTAAAATAAAAATATAGTCTGACCCATACATATTGAAACATTTTTAGATTTGAGTGTTTATAAGGTACAAACACTAGTATTAGATCTAGACACTAGTGTCCTAATCTACATGGTAGTGTCTGGAAGAATAGAGAAATGATAAATATTTGTAATTGATAGTAAAGGATATATATTAGGTTTTAATTATACTATGGGATACATGTGATCTAGGTAATTAAAATATCAAGGTAGGACTATTATATAAGAATTTAGGCATAGTGAGATGGTGAATGTGAGCCTTGTAGAAATGAAAAGGTTTTTAACTTAAGGGTTGAGACACGAATGGTATTTTCTAAGTGTACATGACTATTTTATCATATGAAATCCAAATTTATATTCTACACTTACCTCAAAAGTGGGGCATACATAGTGGACTTATCTTAGAGAATCAATACTACACACATAAAATTCATATTTTGGCATAAATTTATTCAGATTTTAGCATAAATTAATTCTGATTTTGGAAATAAATTGACTTAGATTGGGACATGATTGACATATATTTTTGGAATATGTAAGATATTTTATATATTATATGACTTAGAATACACATATTATCATACTAGGGTCATATACGAGACATTATCATAGTTTATGAGTAACGTTTCATAGATATTATGACATTTTGACTTATGATATGACTCATATTTCACATGTTATTAGATTGAGTGAAAAGTTATGTATTTTTGTTACTTATACTTAAATACTCAACTACTCAGATATATCAACATACTAAAACTTAGTCAGATACTCAAATGCTTATATTGAATCTGAAACTAGTTTACAATAATTGATTTATTTTACACAAACACTCAAATACTTAGATATTTAGATGCTTATTTATTGGAACCCATTTAGGGTTACATTCTTAGAAAATTATAAAGAGTAGTTTGGTTTAGGTTGGGCATAACTCAAATTCTTATCACTTATTTATCTCCAAATGAGGGTTGGGGGAATATTATTCCTAATCCATGGTTTCAACACATGCATCTACTTTTGGAATGATTACCCATTTATCTAATGACTATAGAATCCATCTTGGTTTTCACAAACATACATGTGTATTCATTCCTTACTTTTCCAATTTAAAATATTTTATACATTATTTTATATTTTAAAATAATAATTAGACATTATATTTTGTATTTTCATTATATGTTGGCATGGATCAAGATGAATACTCAACATGTACTTGAAGACACCTACAACAATTATACTTAAGTACTAAATTTATCACTCTATCCTTTAATTATACAACTTTTAATACTATAATAAAAGTGGGTGGGGGAAGTAGACACATAAATTTGGTATTAAACACATGAAAATGTCAATTTTAAACAAGCCTTATTATACATGAATTGTGTGTACATAACTAAATCTTTATCAAACTCTCTCTTATCCATTCACTTACTTACAATCCTAGAAATACTAATTTTATGATATAAATACATAATATTCCCCTAGTTTATGCCTAAATATTTCACTATTCTAAGTAGACTATCACCTAATAATATTGAATCACTATCTCTCATCTCCTTTCTCTAGTCATAGTCATTGGCTAGACAAGTTTGAGTGCCATTTAAAAAATATTTCACCAAATTAAAATCATTATTTTGGGTTAGAATACATATTTCACATTATTTTTTAAATGGAATTTTCCCAAAAATTTAGCTATATGTGGAGGTGTACACACCCAAAAATTACATGGTGAAACATTTATGAAATATACAATGATGATACAAGGACCTCTGCCTATATATATTCTCAAATATAAAGTTATCTCATCCTTATTTTCATTTTATGATATTTTTAGAATCTTTTTGAATATCTAAATTCATTTTGTTTAAGTACATTTTCATAAGTTTAACTTTGTTTCTTCCAATGGAATCACCAGTTCCCATGACGCAACTACCCATCTTTGTAACACATTTTCCTCTCATATGATGACACCACCATGGTGGATTTTAAAACCACTATAATGAAAGTGTCATATGAATTTTAGTTTTGTACTATGTCATAGTGATTTCATATTTGAATATGTTTGTTCCATTATTGACTGTAGTAGTTACATAATAGACACTTATAAAAGGCAACAATTTCATCACCTTTTACACATCTTTTTAATTTTAACTTTTGAAACTTCACTTATCATGCATATTTCATGATTTTATTCTCATTTATTAATTTATTTATCTTGTGTTCACCCTCAAGAAGGCTAAACTTATCATTAACCTTATTTTTATCAAATATTTTCTCTCTCACCTCTTCTAAAATTGGTTTGAGCTCTAGTTCACTACCACATGAAACATATTTATCCCCTTACAAGTATATTTCCTTCCTTAGGTTTATGGATCCATGATTTGTATTATATATTGAATATTTCAAATACTATATATCCCTAGCCTACCTAATTTGAGTTTTGGCAAAAAACTTTGCTTCATTTTGTGATCATCTTCATGTTATTCTATATAATCATGGAGAGGAGAATCCAAAAATTGACAACCAATTCTTTGCCTTTGTGGATTAGTCCATCCGATGTTTAGCTATTATTATTTTAAATATTTTGTTCCTATTTACTTATTTTATTTTCATACTTTCATCTGACAATTCTAAGGATCATGATTGAGCAATCAAGGAGCTAACATACCTGAGGATAATATATTCACTACAAAAATATTTTTGAATTCACTTGGTCATCACCATTGATCATGTTGGAAGTTTTTTATATTAATTTTTGATTCATTATATTATATTAAATATTTATCATATTGGAATTTATATTTATAAAATGTAAGGAAATTTGAAAATAATTCTTCTCTTTCTTGTACACCAAAAATATAACTTAGATTTTCACTAGTTGTGTTTGAATATTAGATTCTCTCAGGGCATGTAGTTTGCATAAAAAAATAAGTTAAATTATAAGAATAAAACAAACCACTTTAAATTTTAATAATATTTCATGTTTATTTTTATGTAAGTTATATATTTAGGAACAAATACACACACATGCCTAAAAAACCTATATAAAATAAAGTTTACATCTTAGATATAATTTTATTCATTTACACAAGAAAATAATGCTGTTATAAAACAAAAACCATGAATTTTAATTTTTATTTAATTTCATAATAAGATAATTTGGTTTAGTGAACAATCATTTAAAACACCAAAAATTAGTTTTCCCAACTTGCATGTTTGTGAAATCAAATTTTAAATATTTATAGGTTATACTTTCTAGGGTTTAAATTATGATTTTTACTTGAATATTGGGAAAATTTGATTACATAATATTTTTATTCATTCATAAGTTAAAAATATAAAAATAAAAGTTTTATTTAGCTCGCATATAAGCAAAAGCTTGCATCTAGAAAAGGGTAGAAATCAACACTTGTATGCTTAGTTTAGATTTTAGTTTTAACATTGCATGCATCAAAATATCATTGAAAAGACCAAAAATAATAGAATTTATTTTCATTTAATTTAATATTTCCTTAAATCATTGTAAAGTAATTTCATTTATCAGTATTTAGCATAACTTACTTTCATTTATCAAACATTGCCAAAAACAAACAAAAACATAATCGGTTAAGCCTCATTAAGACAAGCACAAGAATAAAATATTATTTACACATTAAAATTAATAAGAATATATTTCATAATATTTATTAGATAAGATATATACTTAAGAAATCTATCACATCATTATCTTTTCATCTTTTATGACACTCCTAGAGCATCCATACCTCATTAGAGCCAATATCTTTCCTAGGATTAGATCTCCCATTCATTGTAGTAATGTTTAAAATGATATCAATGTATAAATTTTAAATTAAGTTTTCCATTTCACCCCCATTCTTGATCTCATCATTGACGAGCTCAACATTTTTGATGAACAAGAGTATGTGCAAGTAAACCAAATCATTATATCCATCTAACCTCATCATATTCTCATTTTATTCATGTATGACATTGACTAGACAACTTGAAAGAGTCAATCAAATCCTTAGAGTCATCCAACCTAACTATACCTCTTCATCATACCTAGCATCAACCAATAACTCTATTAAATTGTCCTTGATAACACTAAAGGACATTGGAGTTATGTTTCTCATCAATTAGTTAATCTTAATGAGAAACGTAATGCTAAAACTATCTTTTGGTATCTTCATGAATATCCCTTACCACATATCATTCAAAACTACATTCCAATACCTCAACCTAATCACCATAATCCATTGACCTAGTCATTCTAATCATATCTTCATCGACTATCTCAACTAGACCTTAGGATATTGAGTACAAAAGGTTGGTGTGTTGATTTTAATGTGTAAAAATATGATGAACCTAATGTGAACAAGAATATCCTCTTTCATATTCCTCCTTTTCTCTACTTTCTCCCTTTTTTATGCTTTCTCCTTTTCCATATTCTATGGGTATTTGTAAACCCCTTGAATATGACTAGTCATGACATAATTTAGAAAACCATAGACTTTGAGACCCATATAAGGACCCTTTAATCTAGTGTCAAAACATCCATCCATAGTTGGAACAATAATAGTTCCATGTAAAATGTAGAAACTCAATATAAAAACAATCCCTTCAAAAATGAAACTAGATCAAGGGTAGTATTCCATGAGGTGTGAGACCCATGAAAAATCACTAACAGGCAACCTAATTCTAACATGTATTTCACTGATAGAAGTGGGACCAACCATGACATTGAAAGAAGGCCACATTTTATTCTAAAAATCTCATATGCTAAAATTATAACCAAATATAATCAATACAATGATAGAATCTATAATTTGGAATATGGTTTAATTAGACTATAAGTGCCTTTTCATCCGCATACAAATAACCAAAGTGTAATTAAACCAAAATATCAACACCTAATAGATCCTCTAGATACCTATAACCAAGTCTATGGTTATCATCAAATCATACCTCTTGAATCTACTACCAAGGAGGTCAATAGGACCATAACTACCTCTTTCTTGAATGAACTCATCTAAATTTTAGTGGGTTGCATTTAATATTTAGAGAGTAACCAAGCTTATTTGAATCAATGGGTGGAAACCAAACCTACAAACCAAGGCCATTAATCCTCTATTCCCATTCCAATGGTAAATTGGTAAATTACTATATCCATTTAACTTACCTCTTGCTAATTATGCCATAAGATAATATCCATGGAATATCCTTACTCATGTCATCCCTAATCTAAAAACTCTACAAATTCCCCCATCATACCAACCTCGTATTCAAAATCTAGTTGGGAGTGTCTATACTTATACCCCTCTTAAAAATGTAGTGGTTAACACACCACCCCTATAGTTCTCCCAATAATGTTGGTGATAAACACACCACCATATTACATTCCTTAAAGTTATGTGGCTACTAATTTTAAACCTCCATTCACACCTCCTTTTAAAGTACAACATCCTTCTTTACCTAACTATCTTCACACCTCCTCTTAAAGTACACCATCCTTATTCACCTAACTCTCTTACATCCTACTATACTATCATATGTATTCTAAGTCCACTCAACTAGGTGACTATTTCCCAGCTTCCTAAATCCCTACCTTATCAACCTCCTTTCCATTTTAACAGTTTCCAACTAGCTTATTATCCAAATCTCCCTTTTTAAACCCATCCTACCATGCCTTTGGTAGAATTCAATACTCTTGGGACCTAAGCTAAATATTTGAAATAACCCATCAATCATAGTACTTGAGGAACTATTATACCTTGTACCCTACCTGACCTTCATAAATTTAAAGGAGAAGGATTTCCCAATGTACATGCCAAGGCATATGTTACTATTATTTTAGATATCTTACCTTGGGATGGGTAATTTTGATTTTTTCCCAAAACCCTTGAATGAATCATCCTTTATTGTTATCAACACCTCCCTAAGGGGTATATATGTTCATTTTTCTAACTAATGGATGAGTTTTTCAAAGCCTTTGACATTAAAAATATCTCTAATACTAGAATACAAGAGTTCCTACACACAAAGAAAGAACTTAATGAATATGCCACCCACTATATCAAAATATGCCATCAAGTATTATACTCATCTACTAATGTGGCTTACATAGACCAAAGATAATTATGCGATCTATTTTTACACTCCCTTAACAAAGATATGAGGGGATAGGTTTAAAATATCCCTTATCAATATTATGAATTAGCACTCAAAATTGATCTAAGAACTAGCCAAGAAACCATTGATAGTGGTCATAAAACCTATGGGATCAATGGAAACATAGTTGTCCTAAATCAAAATAATAGGGGATATAAAAACTCTAACCAAAACAAACCCAAAAACCAAGGTCATAAGGTTATAAATAGGTACTGAAATTACACTATAGATGGAGTGACAAACCAAAACAAGAAGCCAAACTCTATCAATAATAATTCTCCTCAACCCATAAAAAATAAAAACAAAAAAAATAACAATGATAACAATGTAGATAGGAAGAATCAAAATCATCCAACCATATTCATGTGGTTTATTTTAGCCATACTTCTCATAACACATAATTTCAAAATCTACCTCCAAACCAATTCCAACATGTTGAACATTATCCATAATTTCAAAATCAATAGTTTCATCAAGGACAAAACCCATAATAGTTGGTTGACAAAACCAAAAATTAGAGGCCCATAGATTATGATCTTAATGTCTACTACCTATTCCATATAATTGATGGACATGATAATCATGCCTATAGTGAATAAAAAAAGTTCATTCAAAGACATGCTAAGTTTCAACAATTTTTTTTTTGTAGACACATGTTTAGGGAATGATATTGCAAACCCACAATCCCTAGCAACCAATCCTATAGTACTAAAAATGGTTAACATGGGCATATATCAAAATCCCTTCTTAGATCATTAGTGACACACTATATAAAACCAACCACAAAGTAATTGTACCAAGCAATCTCCACCAACTAGTACATATGAGGCCAAAGCCTAAACCTATGACATGGTTAACCCTGATGTGGCTCCCCAGTTGGGACCACAAGGGAAAAATTACATGATAGGGTTGTAAAACTATAAATTGAATAATATGCAAACATAGTTACTCACACAAGAGAATTTTAAACTAAAACCCCTTACATGAATAATGTATTAGATATTGAGACTAATATTAAGCATGTGGGGAGATATGATTCAAGTTCTAACCTCAAAAATATATTTTTCCATATTACTTTCCTATAATTACTAAACAAATCTCTTACCCATAATTTAAAATTACATTATGCCTTGGTGTTGGGCCACCTAGCTAGTGTTACACCTCTATCTTAGGCTCAAATCAACCATATTGATTTATAAATGTTCCCATTTGGATAAAATTTGAGAGACACTAGTTACTTATTTGACCTTGGGAGCCTACCTTCAGACACTAAAATTTATAGAAGAGGATATCCAAATTTGTACTTGTAAGTATGGATCCATAACAACTATGTAAAGAGAGTGATGGTTGATGATGGGGAAGCTATCAACATAATCCCCTTTTCATTTCTCCATAAACTCAGTTATGGATAAACCAATTACTCTTTTTGTACTTTTTTAGGGTATGATAGCCTCAAGCCTACCTGATTGATAATTATAGAGGCCATTCCTAGAGGAGGTAACCAAATTGATAATTATATGACTACTTCCTCTTCTTGCTTTATCCCCCATCTAGTGATACTAGAATCTAATTTTTTAGTCTCTAACAGATCCAAAACACTTGTCTAAAAGGATTTAAATTACCAATCCCTTATGTATGTTGGAAAATACAATGCTCATCTAGTCCTTGATAACTAAAAGTGCTAAGGATATATTATAATTCATATAATCTAATGATGATATTCCCTTATCATACCACATGAATGGATTTACCTTCACTTATTATCCCATGTCTACCCTTATGGCCAATTTTAAGATTATTACTGTAAGATTAAAAATGATCTCTTTTGATGAAGAGTTTGACATCACTATAAATAAAGACCCTAATTTTTCTCTTACTCCAAATAAATTTTAAGAAGGGAATGTTTCCCTAATTGAGGACATTATAGACATTAACATAGGGACCAAAGAAATAATTAATATCCTCAAACTGGGGTATTCATTCTCACCACAAAGAGGTAGAATACCATTAACAGTTGTTTACCAATCTATCTAAACCCTTTTCTTTTTCCTATGCAAACATGACAAATATCCAACCTAAATTAGTTATTCACAACCTAGTCACCTTAACTGATGCAAAACCTATAAAATAAAATCTCATGCCACTCAAACCAAAACTTACATTAATGGTCAAATAATATGTCATCAAATTCCTCAAAGTAGGCTTCATAAATCCCATATACTATTATAAATGGATTTCTAACATCATCTCCATTCTATAAAAGAATATTAAAATTAAGATATGTATCAAATTTTATGATGTAAACAAAGCATTTCCTAAGGATGATTTCCCCCTTCCCTAAATCGATGTTATTTCTAACACTACCACAAGTTATGAGTTTCTCTACCTCATGGATGGATTCTCTATATATAATAATATTCAAATTTTAGAAGAAGATCAAATAAAAACATCCTTTACTACAACATGGGGAACCTTTTGTTATGTTGGGGAAACATGTCAAAGGCCTATGACCCATATTTTTCATGATCTTATTGATAAGTTATTATAGGTTTACATTTATGATATTATTGGAAAGTTTAGAAGAATAATCGAGCATTTAGAGGTCCTACATATCATTCTCCCCATCTCATTGAGTATGCAGTCACCCTTAATCCCCTAAAGTGTGTGTTTGGATTCACAAGTGGAAAAATACTTAGTTACATTATCTCCTAGTGTGAAATTGACATACATTTGGCCAAATTCATGAAATCTTAGAAATGTTAACCCTACCAATGTACTAGGAATCAGATCATTCCTAAGGAAATTAGGGTAATTCATAGATTTGTGAATGATATTACTTATGCTATTCATATTGTTAATAAATTTATAAAAAAGGAGAGTGGTTTGAATTGGACAAAGTATTTCTAGGACATATTTTAATCGGTAAAGAAATTTCTCATGTATTCCCCAAAAATCATGGTGCCTAAGCCCAACAATCCCTTCATACTTCAAATAAGGTAAAGTAACATATATCTCACCTATATGTTCACACAAGAGGCTGATGATGACAAATAATGAGCCATATATTTTGTTAGTTTCACTCTCATTGATTATGAAACTTTCTTTACATAAGCGTAAAAACAAAATTTGGTGATTGCCTTTATGACCAAATGGTTACAACATTACATGCTTAACAAATAAATAAGGGTCATATTTAGATTCATAGGTCTTATAAATATTCCTAACCCAACTAACCTCTCACAAAAGTTTGGGAAATTTATCACACTTTTGAGTGAATTCGACCGCACCAATGTCAACCAAAAGAGACAAATTATTGCTAATTGGTTATCAAACTCATCCTTATAAGTATCAAGTTAATATCAATTTTCATTAATGAATGATATACTACATATAATCATCTCTTTAATATACTGACACCATAAACTATTTATTTGACCACACTTATCCCAAAGGTTCCAACTCAAAACATAAGCATCAACTTCACATCATTACATCTAAATATGTCATTATTGAAGAGGTTATATATAATAAAGCTTTTTATGGCATGTTACTAAGATGTGTTGATTAATAGGAGTAAAAAAAGGTCCTTTTTGACTATCAAAATGGAATTTTTGGTAGACACTTTAGTGGCTATACAACCCCTCAAAAAATCATTAGGATGGGATACTTATGGTCCACTCTTTAACATAATTTCATAAATTATGTGAGGAAATTTGAGTAGTGTCAACACTTATGCCATGAGAATTACATTCCTCATAAGGAAATTTATCCCATCATTACTTTGCAGCCCTTCTCAACTTGGGCTCTAGACTTAGTAGGCAAGCTCTCTACTTCTTCAAATGGCCATCATTTAATCATCACAACCACTGAATACATAACTGAGTGGGTAGAGTTTATGCCTTTTATGACTATTAATAGATATATAATTGCAAATTTGATCTTAAACTAGATATTTTTTAGATTCACGATCCCACAAGTCATCATCAAAGATAACGAGTCCCCTTTAAATAATACTGATATGCATGCATTTTGTAAGAAATTTGATAACTATAATCACATAGATTTTATTTATTATCCATAGACCAACAACCCAGTTAAGGACACAAATAAAAATCTAATTGAATCCTAGTCAAAATAATCAAAGACAACAAAATAGATTGGCACTTTCACCTTTACCCTGTATTATGGGTCTATAAAATAACTATTCATACACCCATAAGTGAAACTTCATATTCTCTTATATTTAGAGATGAATTTATTCTACCCCTCAAGGTGGAAATACCTAACCTGTGTGTATCTCTTCAAGGTCTCCTTGATCATTAAGAGTATACAAACTCAAAGTTAGAGTAATTAGGTACCTTAGATCAACACCAACTTGTGACTACATAAAATCATGTTGCTTATGTAGACTGTATGTGCCAATAGTGTAAAACATATCCATGAATTCTAAATACAAATAGGAGACATTATCTTGAGAATTGATATTAGAATAGATAAGAAGAAGGGAGAAGGTTATAAATTCAGGCTCAATTGGCTAGGCCCATATCTAGTAACCAAAGACTTCAATAATGGATCCTATCAGTTGTGCACTTTAGAGGGTAATGAGTTTGGTGAGTCTATGAACTATTTACACTTCAATTTTTTTACATAGAGTCATTGTATTTCACATTTATGTCTTTGAATTTCCATTTGTCTATGTGTTGTATTTCATATCAAAATTTTTGTTTAGTGGTTGTTTAAACATTAGTTCACATGACAAAAAATTTTAGAGTGTAACACATCATTTCATTTCATTTTCCCTATCACCCTATTCCCATAGAAAGCATTATCAGAATAAACATAACATAGGTTCTTGTATTACTTGTTTTAAGCATAGTATGCTTAATTTTCCATGAGATTATTTACAAATTTATAAAACTCTAGCCTAAAACCTAGTCTATAAGCTTATCTTTGGTATAATCTCATTTTATAGTTCCCTCTAATAAAAATCACTTACATGATAAAAAATAGGTAATCCCACTTGCCTATCTTGGTCCTTGGTGATAATCCCTTAAAATTTACTAGTTACATGGGGCCAATAATTGGGTGTAAGGACCTCCCCTCTACACACAATAAAAATATACTAGTTCACAAGTAAAAAATCTCATAAAAATCAAGTCAATTACACATATTTCTCCCTTCACTAATCCTTTGTGACAATACCTCACATATAACTAGTTTTATGGGGTTAGCATTAGGGGGAGATGAAATTAATTGTCTACATATAATATTTAGTGTTGATCCCATGTGTCTTCCTAGTCACATGAGACTAGGTATAGGAGGTTTAAATAATGAAATCAAAAAAATCTTATTCAAATCAGAGAGTGACAAAAAAAATAAATATAAAAAGTGTTTGTATATATTCCTATGCCCAAAGGATAACTCTATCTAGTTGACCAATCATGTCATGATTAATCACCTCTAGACAAAACCAATAAAGTTAGTGTTTTAAAGGTTTCACAAGTAGTAAAATTTCTATTTGCTTGTAATGATTAGGTCAAATTCCCATTACTTGTATAGTTTTGACATTTATTTTTTCTATTTTCACCATCTCATATATATCTCATTTCCCTTTCACCCCTTTGCTTCAATTTGAAATCATTTTGTTATATGAACAAAGTAGTTCAATGATCACTTTCAAAACAATCATTAATACACTAGTAAATATTCATTTTAATTTTACATATGCATAAATTATGTTTCTCACATATATAAACATGTCTATATCATTATTATCACATGAATAAGAGATAAATGGTACATCATCACATCTATAGTCATCTAAAGTGCGTAAATTGAGAAAGTAACATGAAAATTAACAGTAAAAATATACCATGATGAGTCACCAAAATATATATTTATATATATTATGTCGAGTTTTCATACATCATGTGTCTTATTAAAATAACCTATATATAGGTAAAATATGTCTAAATATCCAAAAAATCTAAAAGCATAGTATCCATGTATGATAAAATGACTCTAAGATCTTGTTGGATGGTGCTATCTTTATAGGGATCTTAATCTTCCTCCTCTTATGAGTGGACCATGATGTTTAGGAGTGCTAATAGTTATGGATCCTACTCTTATGTCTCCTCCTACTAGTCCCTACTTGGGATGTTGTCTCTCATCTTATTTATCTATTTGAAGAAGCCTAATTTACTTTGTTTACAAAAATATCACTTAGAGTCTTCACCTAAGATTTTACCAATATGGTTCTCACCTATAATATACTAATATATATCCTCAAACTAGCTAGTACCATAGATGTATGATAGGCTAAGGTAAAGACATCTATATGCCTACCTATCCCGATAAGTAGTCATGTGTTCACCAATAACTAGTCTTGAATTAAGCTAATCCCCACATAAAATAGGTTGACTAGAGTTTATCTAATCATCTTTATCCTTATAATAGATTTATCTACAATAAAAGAAAGCAAATGGGCATTACATCCTTAGTTTTACCAATAAAACTTGTAACTAACTATACTAAAAGAAAGGTAAAGTGATAAAGAAACTAAAACAAATTAGTGATTTTACTTAGATCATTATAATGCCAATCTAGAACCCATTCCTTATCATATATCATAATGATATCCTAATCCCATGCATAGGGTACCTCACCTCCTATCTGATCCCCTCCTCCATCACCTCCACTACTAGCTTCTACTACTACTGATGACCCTTTGATGGTGGTAGTGCCTAAAGCTATTGCTGGCATCCAAATAGAAACATAATTAGAATGGATGCATAAATACCTTATCCTCATCCTCTCATAAAATGATTATTATATTTCACTCATCCTAATAATACATGCTAATGTCTATCCTTTTCCACTCTCATCTTGGATACCCCATAATAAGAACATTATGTATGAAAGGATGCCTCGATAACCTACCCAATCTTACATCTATACTATCTAAAACTCCTTTGTATACAACCAGAGGTTCCAATAGCTAGGTCACATATTTATCCAAAATACTAAGGTAGCATATCGATATGATGCACCTCTACTTATATAACCCTATCCCTAACTTGTAGTGATATTTCAATTAATACGAGGTAGGGTGACTCGCCAATCCACTATCCCAACATGCTCTAATAAGGAATGACAATCAAATTTACTACTATCAAGGTCCCCAATACTTAGGGTAAATATATAAAAGGGGACACCTATATTGATATGGAGGCCTTGATTGCTTTTGCATCCCAAATCATGACCCCTCATTAGAAAGAGATCTTCCTCTCATATATCTAGGTCATAACTAGTGAGGGACAACTGATAAAAAGTGCCCCTAGTTGAATGGTTATGTATAAGTCTCTATACATCCTATTGATGGGTCATTCAACACACCAAATTAGGTGGGATAGTCACCTATAAAACCTCTCCTAAAAGGAAGACCATAGGGGCTCCTTAAGGTTTGTTATTATTGGGTCACAATGTACTAGGTGACCCAGTTGGTATATATAAAACCATTCTAATTCAAGGGGCTTACTAGTTTGGAATATTAACTTTGATTTGACATTATTATGGTATTTTCACCATTTAGAAGGGCATGTGAGTTTAGTTTTTTCATTCATGCAAGTTTCAATGTATATTTTAGGAAATATTTAAACCATGCATTTTTAAATTATTCCCAAAAAGAGAATACAACATTTTACGGGTTTAATAAATGAAATGTAGATAATTTTAATATTAATTCATTCCACTATATTTATTTAGTAATGAATTCATTATAATGGAAAATATATTTCAGTCAAGATATAACAATATAAATTGATTACATTCAAACCCTAGCTAACCCTAGATTAATTAAGAGATAAAAAATGATAAAAGAGGAGGGAAAAGAGAAGAAAAAACCTATTATCATGTAGTCAAATTCATTTGTCTTGATTGAAAACGTCCATGAAATTGATATCTCACTAGGACATGTGTACAACCACCAATAGAGCCAAGGTAAGAGTTTGAGGGTCAAGAAGGTGAGAATAAAAACAACACTACCACCATTTACATGATCAAATAATGATACCAAATATTCATATATTTGATTAATAAAATATTATTGAATAGGATAAAGTTTGAATGTTTAAAATCATTCAAGAATAAATTTCACTAGCATAACAGAGGAATGAGAGAGAGAGAGATAAAGAAATAAAAAATATGACTGGTCCAATGTTTTTCCTAATAAAAATAAAGAGCTAGCCATTTGTGAGTCTTTAACAATGACATATATAACAATATTCATTATGGGAAAGAATTTTTTCTCTAAAATGTAGTGAAAGGCATTAATTAATTTTTCCTTCCAAAAGATACATCCCATTTCATATTTTTTCCTACAAAAAGGCTAAAAGTCAAATTAGAATTGGTAATTAAAATCTCTTTTTAAAAATTAGGATATGAAAGAATGAACACAATTTACTACACAACATTTCCAAAAATTGAAAACACCAAAATGTTCAAGCCAAAATAAGATTTTTGATGACAAAAATGGTTCATAAAATGGACAACTCAATGAAATGATATGTACAAAAAAAAATGGTAAAATAGGCCTCCTAAAAATAATCGAGCTTCTGATTGGCAAAGGCATTTTTGAAAAATTTCACTTTTTGAAAATTTGAAACTCCTTTACTAATAAAGATTTAAAATCATAATTAGTAATTAAATGTGTTAGGGGTGGATTAAATACCTATTTAGGTCATCATTTCTTGATTAGAATTGAGTTTTCAAGTTTGGGAGTCCCAAGACCTAATCGGGATTTTGACCCTTAATTAGTTTAAGTTTTAAATCTCCTAGGCATCACATTGTAATCATAGTTCCAAAGCCTATAGGGAACTAATCCATGTCCTATAAGGTCCTATAGAACTATTTAGGGTCTATAGATATATTAATCCTAATTTATTTGGGGCATGAAGTCCCTAGACCTATATGAGGAAATATCCAAGCTTACAACTATAGGGAAGTAAAATAATCCCCACTAACCTAATCATGACCAAAGTCCTAATTTATACTATGAGATCCAAACATGATAACCCCTAGATTCAATCAAGACTTGACTACTTGATTATAACTATTCAATGACAAGAAGACACTCGTAGACTTAATCCATCTTGTAAGATCAATTAGCACTATAAGTAAAAAACTCACCAACTTAGACCTAGTTGGAAGAAAAAATTTGATTAGATTTGGAAAAGAGTAGAGATGAGTTCAAAGACCTATTGAATATTTAGAACCTGATTATAAATATAATTTGAAAATTTTCACTTGCATTTACCACAAAAATATTTAGGACTATATGCAAGTTTTTCATAGGATTTTGTAAGTGTAACAAATGAATCAAGAAGTCATTCTTGTGTTAATTGTAAAATAAGAAACTTTCTTGCACAAACTTGGTCATCATGACAAGATAGGTCTCAGAGGCTGATTCAATTTGTAAAATGAAATGATCCTCTAGAGTGGCTCAATAGAGCCAATCAAGAAAAAATCTAAAATGCAAACTAGGAGGTCAAAAATCCACTTACATGTTAGGTGATTTATATGAATTTTGATCACGCAGACATGGTAAATCTAATGAAGGTGGTTACAGAACCTAGTTTGGCACACAAACTGATATAACCCACCAAGGAAACTTGAAAGTGTTGAGACCAATTAGTCATACATATAAGTAGGAGAAAAATAAGAGGTAAAAAGGGGTTCCATTATTTTTGAATAATTAGATAATGTTGTGAAATAAACAAAAAATGGACACTCTATTGGAAAATACTTCAAAGTATTTTTAAATTATAGAAATGTGTGTATGAGCCCAAAATCTCTAGAGGAAATAACAAATGGATCATAAATAGATATGAAAGAGGAAAATAAGGGGAATAATATAGGACCAAATTCAATATTATCATTGACAAAATGTGTGTTGATGAGTTTTTATCACTTCACAGAACCTATAAGGACTAGCTACTATAGTTCCAACCATGGGGATAGTGGATTATACCTTGAGAATGCTTTCCTTGACATTGGTATGATACCAACTTGGCATCTATATCCTTGATGAACATGTCTTTGATCCCACTCAAGGCCTAGATATACTAACATTCGAGCATACATAGACTCAGTAGAGGTTTCTTAAATCACCTGAAAGTTAATTTTTTCAAAAAACTATTTCTATTTTGTTTTATATTTTCTCTTTCTTTCATTATTTTTACTGTCTCAATTCTAGGTTGGGGACCACCATGGAACATGAAAGGTATAACTTTATATTTATTAACCTATATCTTGACCATAATAAGTTTGTCTACGAGAACCCAAAAACCATTAAAATGTGATTTATGGTGCATGGTTTCAATAGAATATCTTCAGATGCTAAATGATTTACTCAAACTCATCCAACCATGAACACATTTGGAATGCACATGACAAACCAAGATTTTAAAACTAAGTTAGAAACATAATATTAAGTTAAAAACTACTTATAGTAATTACACATTATAATTTCACTCATGCCACTTATGTACAAACCATTCTTCCTCATTATTTGATCAATGAAGACCTTGTAAGGCTAAAAAAATAGGCCAAACCAAAAATAAGCAAAAAATGAGGCCATACCAATGTCAAAAATAAGGAAAAATAAATGAAATTAGGAAATAAAAATAATAAATAGAATAAATAAATAAAAGAGAAGGTATTTACAAGAGCTTACCAAGTCAATCTATTCCTGGAAGCAAGAATTTGAAGAATCACTGATGGAAAAGCCATAGGATGTACTCATTAATCAGACACTAAGACATTACACATTCACATTTAGGATTTTGAGAAGGTTGGTAGGGGTCCCACTAGAAAAAAAATCATATTTATGGTAATGTTTCCCTTTTCCCTCATGCACACTATCCCAAAGAGTCCTATCTATGATGTTCTCATGAAAATTAAGTAAATTTATATTGTTATTAAATTTATCACTATACTTACATTTAATTTATGAAAAATCATTTGGGACATGGTATGAGAAATACCTTTTCACATACAATGAATTGTGGTGAGGGATAGGGGTGAGTATCAATACATACTAGAGAGATTGGAACACCTAACTTGGTAAATATATGTTCTTCATGGAAATAAACCACTGAGTTGATTTCTAGCTGCTCTATTTATGATATGGATGTTACAAAATCATATTTATTATTATTTTAATCATCTATTAAGCACATGATATTTTATTCACATGAAAATGACATTATAGATTTATCATCAGTGGCTGAATTATGAAAAGAGTTATACTGAATCAAGGTATTTTTATATTTGACTAACACCAATATCATTTCGTCATTTAGGACATCATGCTCATGATTATTCATTTATGATTTGATTTATTCTAATACTGAGAGGAAAACTAGACTACTACAATCATAATCCAGAAGTTGTTACAAATTATTTAAACTTTCAAATGTAGGAATAACAACTTGATTTTTATCCTCTTTCCACTTATCATTTGTAATATAAAAGTATTTCTATTCAGTGGTGAGAACTATATGCACATATTATTTTCAAAATTTTATCAAATATTGATGCTTTACATATTTCATGAAACTATCAAAACTCAATCTCTCTAAGTGCACACCTTAAAGGGTATACCCTAAAAGGGGTGGGTAGACCATTGGTGCTTCACAACATTGTTTTCCCTTATTGTCACTTATTACCAATATAGCCAAATCTTAAAACCATTCCCTAAGTTATTAATCCTCTAGTATTTTTTAGCTTTCCATCCCTCTTTTCCTCACCTTAAACCCCTTTTGATAGTTGGCTATACTAGGTCGAGTGGGTTGACCCTATACAAGTTTGTGTGAAATTAATTTAGGGTATAGGTGGACTCTTGGTCGACCTAGCCCATGACCTAGTGAATTTTTGTCCTTAATTATACTAAGTCGATAGGATTGACCCTTTCAATCAAAACTTTTGGAAGGGATTAGGGTTAAATCTACCTATATATACAAGATAATTTCATCATTATTAATAAATAAATCAAGAGTTATTATTCTCTTGTGCTTATTTATAATGTGCTCTTCCACCATTTTACTTAAAGAGTCTTAGATTAAGGTTTCTACTTGGATAATCTAGTCTTGTGGAGAAGTCTTGGATGCTTTGGCCTTTCTTAGTGATCCTTATAAACAATAACAACCTCTTTCAAAGCCCCTTTGGCTAAGGGAGAGATTGAGTCTTGATGGGTTCTACATTTAGGTAAGTAGTATCTAACTTTTCTCCTCTATTTAGTAGATAAAAATAGCATAAGTATTAGATTTAAATAATATTGCTCTTATTTTCCATGTATTAGGGTCTTTCTCATACATAGATTAATTGATATTATCCTATGCATGTTTTATTTGTTTCTAACCCCCACTTTGTGCCACAAGATTTGGTGAGCACTAGATTAGATTTGCTTTACTTCTTATTAGTTTAGTGAGATATCAAAACATAAGACTCCCTTAGGGTTATTGCATGATTGTGCTTAACTGGAGGCTTTGGAACCCTCCCTATCATAATGTGTTTTGGTAAGATATCACCTAATCAAGTTTAGTGGATCCCTATATTAGTTACATTCCCAATTATCTAATGTGTCCCCAATGAGAAGTGTATGGTATGATCTATCTTCTCTGAGTTAAGATTGATTTATAAACATGATGTGATTTTTATTGCATACATTCTAGTGAACCTGACATGAATATAACCCTTGCAAGTTTTATTTCACATTTTTCATTATTTTTTCTTTTTTATTTCTCTATATTTGTGATATTGGATTGATAGTGTCGATATAGTTCTAAATTTTGTGCATAGGTTTAACACATAATCACATCAACACAACTCTATTCTATTTCTATAGGTTATTTATCAAGTATAGGCTACCAGGTCAACCCTATTGACATAGTACACTGTTAGACTTTTAGATCAAGCTACTAGGTCAACCCATTCGACTCTGTACATTTCTAGACTTCTAAAGAACATACTAGGTTGACCTTGTTGATGCAATACATTTTACAAGTTTTTAGCAAATAGGGAACTATAAAGCTAGGTTGACCTAGTCAACATAATTGGTAGAATTTGAAAGTATAAATTAGGGTACTTAAACAACAATCTCATTTTCCTCTACATCCTCCAACCCACTAGGGTTCCTTTCTATCCTTTTGTGTCATTTGTATTATTCATTACAGTTTTATTTTTTATAGTTTACATTTATAAAACTACCCCTATACAGTCAACTAGGTCAACCCTATTGACGCAGTTCTCTATTCTATATTTTGTTTGGAAAACTAGGTCGACACTGTCGACATAGTTCTTTTTTAGACCCTTACTTCTATAGTATAGAAGCAACACTATCTATCGACGTAGTTCTTTTTTAGACCCTTACTTATATAGTATAGAAGTAACACTATTGAATCTATTCTATAATCTCTGTATACATTGTTGTTTGAAATGACACTGTATTGTGTTTCAAAGTTAGAATTAACACTGATATGCTAGTAATTAACTCACACTTTAATTTCTTGTTACTTGCATGCTTAGAATAGATCACATAGTATAATTAGGTGGTTTTTTAATGTACCATTTAGTTTTATTATTTTCCCTTTTATGCACAAATTACCAAATCATAAAATCTTAAAATGCAATTTTAACAATTGTCTATCCAAAGCCTACTACTTATATTTCATCACCAAGATAGAAGCTGACTTGGTTTTATGGCCAAATATAAACATGTGGTTGATGATATATATTGGTTAAGCACATTAAACCCTTATTTCTATAGTGTGTGAAGTGAGGGGGTAGGCCCCAATACTAATCCAATACTATTGCCAATACAGACCCCTTTCAACCTAAACATCTTGAAACCATTATTAGATTGATTTCTAGTTCCTTACTTATAACTAACTTCTTATCACATCTAAAATTATAATCTAATAATCTAACAATATTCAAGATGACAACTTAGTTAGCTTTTACTTTCCAAGTTTATTGCTCACTCTTTGCTTAATTATATGTTGTATTGTACAAACTTGCATTGGTACAAGGTTTTGTGTTGTGTGCCTCAATTGGATTAATATCATTTACCTAATTGATTGTGTTTATTTTCATTTCTTGATTTCAAAAGTACTTGCAAAATTTTTCTTGTTTTAGTACACATTCATTTTGCTCGATATAGTCTCTTAAAAATTGTCTATTTTCCCATACCTACTATACTAGGTCGATGCTATCAACTCTATACACTTTTTCAACCTCTTTTTCTAGTACTAAATTAAACCTATCAACACTATAAATTTTGTTATCTCCTATTTCCTATACTAGGTCAAGTTTGTCAACTCTGTATAATTTTTAGACCTTATTTTCTATACTAGATCAACCATGTTGACTCTATACTTTTTTTTGCTTTCCCTATTTACCAACTCAGTTCTCTATTTCTCCTTATTAGCATTTTTTTCATCTCTCTCACATCATTATTAGGTCTCATATCATATTTTTCTTGGACAACTTGAATCCATTTAGATATTATATGGGATGTTCATTTCTCCCTCTCTTTTCCTCCTAAGATCACCATCACTCTTGGGGCACCTCTTCCCCTCCTTCATCCATGATCTATAACATGGTGAAAATCACACCTCAAGATGAAGTTTATGGGTTTGATCCTTTCTATACCTACCAAGATACTTCTCATCTTCAAAACCTTCAAACTAATATGGAAGCAATTGACACAAGTTTAATCATTAATCCCATTAATAATCCATCTTCTAATAACCCTCCCCTTATTACCAATCTGGGGAGTGATCCTACCAACACCAACCCACCTATTGATACAACTCAACTTCTTTCCCAAGTTATACAATAAATGAACATAATGTAAAACTCTAACACTAATCAAATGATGCAACTCCAACATCATTTGATTAATATAGATAATTAACCTCCAGCTATCCATCCTCAAGCTAATCTCATTTTTATTCCTCTACCTCTTAGAGATGCCTCTAGAAATTTTATTCTTCAACCCATAATGAATAATAAGATAATTCAAACTAATAAAAATGAGCCTTTATCTCCTTTCATGGTATCCATTGATAGTGGTAACATATATCCAACTATCAAGTATGATGGGACTAAAGACCCAGCCTCATTTCTCAAAGCCTTTGGCAATCTTTACAAAGAGTGGATCCAAACTAATACTTTTTCCACAACTAAACTCTTAGTCAAAACCTTCACTAGTGATGTATTATAATGGTAAAACCAATTACCCCAACATTCCATTTGGAAATTTGAATATTTGGTCAATCCTTTAGTTAAATAGTTTCAACATAATGATCTTCCCAAAAATTATCTTAGCCACTTCATCAATGCTAAGCAATCTCCCACTGAATAAGCTCATGAAATTATCAAAATTTGGAAATCATTGGCCCATAAATTTGACCATAACATGACTAATGATAACTTGTTTAAACTCTTTATAACTATTTTGACTCCTTCTCTTTAATATAAGGTTTGAGCCTTTGTTCCTCAAACACTTAATAAAGCTCTTGATCAAGCTAAATGTCAAGACTTTCCCAAACCAAACCCAGAGTTACCAAAATTGACATCCCTTCATCTTCTCACACACCACTTTTTTTGCAGCAAATGAAATAATTTTTACCACCCTCTAAACCTTTCTCTTATCCTAACAATCTTCCTAAGTGGTATGACCCTAATCAATTTTTTTCATTATATGATAACATTGGTCACTGCCATGACTATTGTATAGGGCTCACTAAATTTAATAAATCCTATATGCTTGGTAATTCATTTAATCATGAGGCCATGATCAACCTTCATCATCAAGAGTACACCACAGCTTCTAAAAAATGAAAGGTTTTTAAATTTCTACCTCAAATAACCAAAAATATTTTTCAAATAGTCAACCACATACCAAGGATGTTTATGTAATTGATGTCAATTATGATCAATATTATAATAATTCCCAATATGTTAACACTACTAAGGTCAACTATCATCACAAGCCATCCCAAAAATATCCTATTACCAAACCTAAGAATCCATCTTTAGAAGAACAACTTCTCAAGGATACTACAACCACCAATCTAGCTTCATAAGCACATGAAGAACCACTTCATCCTTCTGAACCTCTAACCCCATCTATTCCTTTAAAATCTACTTTACTTCCTAAACCTCATGCTGGTTCTTCTAAATCTCATTGGAACTTTCTTGAAGAACTTAACTCTATGCCTTGCAAGATTCCACTCATAAAGTTGGTTCATACTTCCCCCTATCATCTCAAGTTCCTTATGCAATAATTACAAGAAATTGAAGATCCATATTCTATTGATGAAGAACCACATTCTATTAAAACTCAACCTACTAATGTGCAAACGATTGAAACCATGTGTCCCTCTTCCAAGCCTTATATTGAATTTCTAAAGAGGACATGATCAATGATGAAATTATTTTTCTTGCTGATGATCCACCACTTTTGATTAAAATAGCCATTGATATTGTCCTTATTCATAAAGTTCTAGTTGATAAAGGCTATGGTATTAATGTGACATCTTTGGGGTTTATCCAACAACTTGGTTATAACAAGGATCATCTCAAGCAAACCCATCTTACTTATCTTGGTTTTGATAAGACTAATCAAAATCCAATTGGTTGTATTTGGCTTCCATTAACAATCATACCTAAGATTATTAAAATTAAGCTTATGTCCTTTAATTACCATTATTGTCTAACATACTCCTTGGTTGACCATGGAATCATAGAATAGGGGCTATTACTTCTTTCTATAGCCAATGCATTAAATTATTACATAATATAAAATGGTATAAGGATGACTCTAATCCAAACCCTTGGAGTATTCAACATCCTAATCCCAAATTTGAGTATCATATTCCTACCATTCCTAAGATCAATATTAATCTTTTACCCAAGTTCATCAACATTAATCCTGATTTATAAGTCACTCTTTCTAATTTAGATGATGATGAACCTAATGATTTGCAACATACTTGCAATACTACCAAGCTACCTCCCTACATTTCATAGTAGCTTCCTCCTTTATTACCTCAGGACTGCACTATTCCTCTTATTAATGAAATCAATAAATTTTCCCCTCATATAATTCTTAGGAGCCTTATTTACCTGAAGATGACTTCTCTTACAATGATTTTGGAGTGGCTGAATTATTTCGTGATCCTGTCATCATGTTATGTAAATTCATTAATATTGGGATTTCACCTTCTAAAACTCCCTTGACTCTCAAGCATGTACAATCTCTCTAACATATGATGATAATTACATAATGGCCCAAGCTAAATATCAAGACTTAGATGTCCAAGATTATTAAAAACCTTAGCCCAATACATACTTTTAATTAGGATGTCCATACCATTTCTATAGATCGTGACTTTGATCCAAAAGGTTATGTGCCTCCTATTAATTTTCCAATTCTTGATACTCCTTGGATGGTAGAGAAAATTATACCTTCCAAACCTCCAAAAATTATTGAATCTCCTTTACCACTTATAAATCCCATCATTACATATGATCTTTCCCATATCACTGAAACCAAGGACACTCTAATCCCTTATAATCTATCTACCTCTCCTACTCCCAAGATTACACTAGATGCCAAGGTAACTATTATCCATCAGTTACATTCTGAGTATTATCACCATGGTAATCAAATTATCAATCTCAAAGTAGATGTTGAGTATTATGGTCCTCATCCCACCTTTCCTAGTGATGAATTTATTGTTGAAATACTTCATGAACAAAAACCTCAACTTCCTCAGCAACATCATAAACTTGGGAATTTTAAAACCAAAACCCCTTGTTTAAATAACTTCATTGCTAGCATTGATTTCAAAGTTAATCTAATTTCTTATTTACCTAATGCACCATATCATTTCCAAGATGAAAATTCCATGCTTATCAAAGAAATCACTTGTATTGAGTATGGTATTCCATCCTTCCCTTGACCAATTATAGTTTCTCATGAACTATCACATATCAAACATTATAATTTTAGCTTATTCTTTGATAAATATCATTAGATTTTCACTTGGTATTATGAGGACATGCTTGGTATTGAACCTTACATTGTGGTGCATAACATTATTGCTTATCCTGATGGCAAGCCTGTGCATAAAAAATTTAAAAGAATTCCACTAGAGGTTTCAACCTTATGTCACAAAGAAATCATCAAATTACTCGATGCTAAATTTATAAAACTAGTAGACAATTCTGAATGAGTTTCTAACATTATTCCCATTTAGAAAAAGGTCACTATGGTCATTCAAAATTTGTATTGATTTCCATAATCTTAACCTTGCTTATCCCAAGGATAACTTCCCTTTACCTTTGATAGATGCCATAGTTGATTCCATAATTGGTTATGAAATGTTATCTCTTATGGATGGCTTCTCAAGCTACAATTAGATTCACAATACCCCCAAGGACCAATATAAGACCACTTTCACCACAAAATGGGGCACCTACTGCTACATCAAAATGCCCTTCATCCTCAAAAATGTTGGAGCCACTTACTAATGAGAAATTACTCATATCTTTCATGATCTTATCCACAAAATTATTGAAACCTATGTGGATTATCTCATTACTAAATCCAAAATCCATAAAACTCATCTCTCAAATCTTACCATCATCTTTGATTGATTTTGTAAATATCGAGTCAAACTAAATCCTTACAAATGTGTATTTGATGTCACATCAACAAAAAAATTAGGATTCTTAGTCTCTCTATAGCATTGATGTTGACCCTACTAAGATTAGTGCTATCATCAACATGCCCATTCCTCATTTTATTCCAAACATTCATACTTACTTAGGAAAACTTGGGCCAATTAGATGATTTGTCCTCAAAATGGATTATCACATCCACTCCATCAATTCTCTTCTTAAGAAAGATAATACCTTAGAATGGATAGAACCTTGCCAAAAAATATTTTGATAACATGAAAGTGTCATTACTTTACGTGCTTACACTTCATCCTCCTTCCAATGATCGATCCTTGATCCTATATACTTATTCCACACCTATATTATTTGGGGCCATGCTTTCCCAACAAGATGATAATGGAATAGATTATGTCGTTTATTACATTATCCATAGCCTCATCATTTATGAGAAACATTATACCAAATTTGAACATTATTTCCTCGCCATCTATTTTATAGATGAAAAGCTTTGACACTACATGCTATACTAGACTAATTATATCATAATTCATTCTAACCCCCTTTATCATTTATTCTCTAAATCATTTCTTCTTGGAGATAGAATTGGCAAATGGATGGTCCTTCTTATGAAATTTGATCTCCAAATTGTAACTCAAAAAGCTGTCAAAGGACAAGTCATAACCATTCAACTTGTTGTAGCTCCTATGCCATCTACCAATCACCTTCAAGATAGTCCTTCAAATGATAATATTCTATAGATTAAAGGAATTAATCAATCTATTTATCTCAAATATTACTTTCATAAATTACCATTGATCTCGAGGAAAATAATCTTGATGACTGCACTGTTCCTTCCAATACTACTAAACAAAAAGTAGTTATCAAAGATCTTATTGAAATGAACATTGACTTGCATAAGAATACTTGTAACCTTCAATTTGATGGTGTTAAATGAATTCAAGGAGATAGGATAGGTTGCATTATTAAAGTCCTCTTGGAAAAATCATACCTTTATCCTTTCAATTCACATTTGATATCACCAATAATATCACTGAATATGAAGCTCTAATCTCAGGCACGAGAGTCGTTATTGATTTAGACATATAATACCTGCATGATTTAGGTGACTCTCAACTTATTTACCACAAATTCAATGGTGATTACCAATGCAAAAGCAAAAATATCATTCCCTATCATCAAATCATAACCACTCTCACTAAGGACTTCATTACTTTCACTATTGAGCCTATCCCTCGAGATCAAAATTTCATTGTTGATTCCCTAGATTCTTTAGCTTCTCTCTTTCATAGACACCAAGTTCTTTTTGATACCACTTTTTTTATACAAATAAGAAAATCTCCGTCCTCTACTCAACCACCAGATTCACTTTTCTACCATATTGAGGCTATCACCATTCGACAAAGCCCATGGTATAAAGACATTATTAAATTTTTGGAACACCAAACTTATCCTCCTAACTTAGACTCTCATGAAAAGACATACATTTGTAAACAAGATTATAAGTATGTGTTTTGATACAACATCTTTTATTATTACAATGATGAAGGTACCTTGCTCTATTATGTTATGTAAGATGAGGTCCCTCCTCTTCTTGAACAAGCACATGGGGGCATTTATGGTGGCCACCGTAGTGAACATGCTATAGCCGACAAATTCCTATGTATGGGATATTTTTATCCTATTCTTGAAAAGGATGTAATAGAATTTTTGAAAAAGTGTACTCCTTGCCAATGATGATCTAATTCATTCACCTCTAACTGAGCTTCAAAATATCAAATCTCCTTGGCCATTCTCCATGTGGGGATTAGATCTCATAAAAAAATTACCTAATTCTTAAGATGGTCATGTTTTTATCATCATGAATACTAAATATTTTAATAATTGATTGAAGTCATTGTTAGGAATAAATAAAAAATTAATGCATAAATAATTTCACAGAATCACAATAATAATAGATATGAATAGAGATGCATAAAGAATAGAAATAAACATGCACAACAAGAAGATTATATTTAATGTGGTTCACCTAATGTGGGTTAAATCCACCAAAAAACACTTACTCAAATTTTATTACAAGCCACAAGAGTATAATCCACTCTCATATTATCTTCTCCCAATTACAATGCACAAATATTATTTAGATTTATGCTCAACAAACCCTCTTGAATTTACATCTGAATTCACACAATCTATTATTCCTTCTCAAACCCTTGTTCTCCTAATGTATTACCTATTGAATATCTATCTATACATAATACATCAACTTAATAGTTTTAGAAAATAATGGGTAACAAAACCATGGGCCAAGTCAACCCAAAATGGTTCCCCATTAAGGGGTCCTAAATCTCTGTGAGAATAAATAAAGAGTGTAAAATATATTTTAAATGTAAAATATTTAAAATACATTATAATTTATAAATAGGCTCCAAAACACAATAATCTCCCACTTGGAGACTGATTTCCTCTAAGCAAGATTCTCAATCTTTCACTATCAACTATGAAGGCCAACCAAAATTGAGCATAGCTTCAGTTTCTCTCTTGTGACCACCTTGGTCATCATATCTATAGGATTCTGAATGGTATGAATCTTCTCTATCTTCAAATTCTATTAATCTAAACCTATCTTGATGAAATGGTACCTCAACTATATATGCTTCATCCTAGATTGGAAAGTGGAGTTATTTGCTAAATGTATAGCATTCTGAATATCACTATATAGCTTCCCTTCCTCCTAATTATGCCCTAAATCTTCAAGAAACTACTGTAACCAAATCATTTATTTTCTTATCTCAATGGTAGAAACATACTCAGCCTTTGTAGTTGACAAAGACACAAATTTCTATAGTCATGATATCTAGCTCATCACTATGTCACCTGTAGTAAATACATATCCTATTGTACTCCTATCTAAACCTATATCCATGTCCAAATATACATAACCATGAAAAGTTGTGTCCAATCCACCATATCTTAAGACTATCCCCATGGTCCCTCTTAAATATTAAAGGATCCACTTTACTACCTTCTGGTGTTCTCAACTTGGATCACTCATGTACTTACTTACTACTCCCATTGCATGGGAAATATCTGGCATAGTTCACACCATAGAATACATCAAGCTACAAATTAATGATGAATAAGGTACATGTGACATTTGGATTCTTTCCTTTCTATTTTGGGAAACTACTCCTTTGATAACTTGAAATGTCCTGCCAAAGGAGTCCCAACTAGTTTAACATCCTTCATATCCATGACATTTTTAATGTACTCTTCTTGAGATAAATTTAACTTTCATTTCTTCCTATCCCAAGTTATTCTCATACCAAGGATTAGTTTTTCTACTCCCAAATCCTTCATAACAAAGGAACTACTAAGTTTTTCCTTGAGTACCTTTATTTCCTGCATGTTCTTACCTACAACCAACATGCATTCTACATACAGACATAGGATAATGTAATCACCATAATAAAACCTCTTGATATATACACAATGGTTTAAATGACACTTGGAGTATCCCTGGTCCATCATAAAGCCATCAAATTTCTTGTACCACTATTATGGAGTTTGTTTCAAGTCATACAATCTCTTCTTTAGTTTTCACACCATGTTCTTCTTCCCTATGACCTCATATCCGTATATCTACTCCTTATATAAGTCCTCCAAATCACCATGAAGGAACATAGTCTTCACATCTAGCTGCTCTAAGTTCAAGTCTTCTACTACCACTATCCCTAGAACAACCCTAATAGAAGTCATCTTTACCATTAGGGAAAAAATATCATCAAAATCAATTCCCTTATTTTGTCTAAACCACTTTACCACCTATCAGGTCTTGTACCTTTTCTTGCCTCCATCATCCTCTTTAATTTTTTACACCCACTTTTTATACAATGCTCTCTTACCTTTAGGTAGATTTACCAAATCCCAAGTCTAATTTTCCATGAGAGACTGATGCTACTCATCCATAGCTTGCTCCCATTTCTTCCTAACATCTACCTGCATTGCTTCTTCAAATAACTCTAGCTCTCCACTATCAGTGAGTAATAAATAATTAAGATATGGAGAAAAATGTTCAACTTCCCTTCTTACCCTAGAAGACCTTATCACCATAGGAGTTTGGGGTTCTTGTGGAGTAGGTGCCTGAACTAGTTTATTGAACACTTTATCATCTACAATGTCCTCTAATACTGTGTAATATTTTTTGGAGTCCTATTTTTGATCCTATAATTTATATTTAGACATGAATTTTTCATTAAAGACAAAATCCCTAGACCAAAATATTTTCTTGTCCTTAAGACTCTAAATATGGAAACCAAATCATCCTCACCATAACCAATAAAGGTGCATTTTTCAGACTTAGAATCTAACTTGGTCCTATTATCCTTATCAATATGAATGAATGATTCATAGAAAAATATTATAAGAAATGAATAATAAAACTTCTTACCAGACCAAACTTCCTTAGGTATGCCTCCATCCAAAGTAGATGAAGGACCTCTATTTATCAAATATACAGTCATGTTTATTGCTTTTGCCCAAAACTGAAGAGGTAGTCCTGGATGCAACTTCATGCTCCTAACACACTCCATGATAGTCCTATTCACCCTTTATAACACTCCATTCTACTATGGAGTTCTTGGAATCATCCTCTATCTATGAATTCCATTCTTTGAATAGTAATAAAAAAATTCATTACTGCAATATTCCCCACCATTATCTGACCTGAGAGATTTTAACTTGAGATCTATTTCATTATCAGCCAAGGATTTCCATATTTTAAATGTATCAAACACATCATATTTTATCCTAATGCCATACACCTAAACTTTCCTAGCTACATCATCAATAAAAGTGACATAATAAGATGAAACACCAATAGAAGATACCTGAGTTGGTCCCCATACATCTGAATGAACTAGCTCTAACTTATTTTCCTTATTCATAGGTACAACATTGAGAATATTTACCCTTTTCTATTTTATATACATACAATCTTCACAAAAATCTAAATTAGACCCTTTCAATTTGGGTAACCAATCCTTCAAAATATACATACCCTTTTGGCTCATGTGATCGAGCCTACTAGACCACAAAGTTACATATGCATTTGCAACATCTAAATTACAATAATCAACACTAATTGATACATACAAGGTACCAACCTTCTTACCTCTTGATACTAGAAGAACACCCTTAGTCACCTTCCAAGAATTTGCTGTAAATGTCACTATAAAACCTCCACTGCCTAGTTGTCATGTGGATACCAAATTCTATTTCAACTTAGGCACATGCCTAACATCCTTCAGTAGCCAAGTGTTCCCATTATGGATCTTGATTTGGACACTTAATTTTCCTAATATGCTACAAGGCTCATCATTACCAAGATAAACATGTCCATAATCCCCTTGAACATAATCAATAAAATGATGCCTATATGGTGTAGCGTGAAAAGAAGACCCTACATCTAAAACCCAAGACTCAATAATATTGTCAATGGAGAAAATTAATGCATCTTGAAAAAGATTACCTATTTCCACATTCACCTCCTTGGTTTCTTCTTGATTTTTGTTCTTGTTTTGAAGAGATCAACAATATTTCTTCACATGCCTAGTCTTTCCACAGTGCTAACAAACCATCCTACCCCTTGATTTTGACCTTCTAGGACCATTTGAATTTCCAGTCTTTCCTTTTCCTCTAAAATTTTGTCTCCCTCTACTCTCCACTACCAAAGCATCACTTGAATTAAAAGTCACCCTAGAGCTTTTCCATCACATTTCCTCACTAAGGATTAGTCCTATGACATCCTCAAACTTCAACTTGGCATTATTAGAGACTGAGTTTCTCACAACCATTACTAAGCTATTCCAATTCTTTGGTAAGGAACACAAAATAATTAAATCCATAAATTCATCATCAAAATCAATTTTTACGTAATTAAATATACTCACAACCATACTAAATTCATTCAGATGATAAAAAATTGAACCATTTTTAGACATCTTCATATTAAATAACTTTTTCATTAGAAATATTTTATTAAAAGAAGAGGGTTTCACATATAACTTCCTTAATGCATTCATGAGACCTTCCATGGTATTATCATATGATATATTAAATATGACCAAAGATGCAAGGTATAACCTAATGGCCCCAAGTGGTTTTCTATCAAGCAACTCCCAAGCCTCATCTATCATTATCACTAGTTGCTTTACTTTTCCTCCCAATTGAGCATGGAGGTCCTTTTGATAGAGGTAATCCTCCATATACATCTTCCATAGATTAAAGTTTTGTCTATTGAAATTTTTAAATTTTGATCTATGATCATCAACCATAGCTCCCACTTGAACTAATAACCTTTATTTTGATTTAACACTTTAGCAAATATAACCTAAAGCTCTGATACCAATTGTTAGGAATAAATCAAAAATTAAATCAGAAATAATTTCATAAAATTTCAATAATAATAATAATAATAATAGATATGAACAGAGATTCATAAAAAATAGAAATAAATATACACAACAAGAAGACTAGATTTAATGTGGTTTGCCTAATGTGGGCTACATCCACCAAGAAACACTTGCTCATATTTTATTACAAGCCACAAGAGTATAATCCACTCTCAAATCTACTTCTCCCAATTACAATGCATAAATATTGTTTGGAGATTGATAAATAAATACTCCTAAATTTGTACATGAGTTCACACACTTTGTTCTTCCTACTCAAACCCTTGTTCTCTTGATGTATTACCTACTAAATATTCATCTATACATAATACATCAACATAGTAGTTTTACCAAATAATGGATACCAAAACCATGGGCCAAGTTAACCCAAAATAGTTCCCCATTAAGGGGGCCCCAAATCCTAATGAGAATACATAAAGAGTGTATAGTACATTTTAAATGTACAATATTTAAAATACAATGTAATTTAGAAATAGGCTCCACAACACAAAAACCATGCCCCTTATTTATGTCATTTGTAATACCATAACTAAATTAATTCTTAATAAAATCATTTATCACTTTAGTGTACATTATACTATCATTTTAGATAATGGTGGTAACTTCAAAAATAAAGATGCCAAATAACTCTATGCTAAATTCAAGATCAATCACAAATTTTCCATACTTTATCATCTACAATGCAATGGTCAAACTGAGGCTACTAACAAAATTCTTAAAAAAAATATCCAAAAGACAATTCATGAAACTTGCAAAGATTGACACATTCACCTCTATCCTTATCTTAGGGCCTATCAAACTAGCATACGTACTACCACTAGGGCAATGCCATTTTCCCTAGTCTATGGTTTTGAGTCAATTTTCTCATTAGAAGTTGAGCTTCTCTCTCTTTGTATATCTCTTCATGATATCATTCCTGATTAATAATTACATAATGTTCACCTTCATGCCCTTGATCTCCTTGATGAACATCATCTTTTTGCTTTGCAACATAATCGCCAATAAAAAGATCATATTACCAAACAACATAACAAACGTGTTAAAGTTCACACGTTTAATATTGGTGATCTTGTCCTTAAATTAGACTACACTCATGACAAAGTTTTTAAATACACCCAACAATTGTGGGTTCCCTATATAATCAAAGATATTATTCGTCCAAGTTCCTATCACCTTCAAACCAATAAAGGCCATGTTTTCAAAGAGCCCACAATGCACAATTTCTTAAAAAGTATTTTTCCTAAATCCTTCCATTGTTTTTCATGATTTATATATATGTTATCTATATAATTTTTTTTTAGGTTACTTACATGGGTCTCTCCCTTTGCAAAAATTCTTACTTTTTCACAAATCTTTAGTCCTTCCTTTTTGGTCTTCTAGTTTCCCCTTTTTTTCATGAGTTGCATTGTAAAACCATGGATAAGACCTGGTCTTCCTCATGATGTACCATAGTTTTTTATTTTCATACTTTTTACATACTTTTTGCACCCCTTGGATTTATTTTTGTGAGTTGTAGTGTAAGACCATGGATAGGACCTGGACTTCCTCACAAATATAATTTTTTGCTTATCTCATTTATTTTTCACATGTTTTTTGACACCCTCGTGGGTTTATCTTTTATGAGTTGTAGTGTAATACCATGGATAAGACCCGAAATTACTCATAAAATTAACATCTTTTTCATTCCTTTTCCAAACTATGTTTTTGATCCTTGTTCTCAGATTTAGCTTTTGCTTCTTTTAATAGATGAAATTTCCATAATAATCTATGTTAACATGTATTATTCCATTTCATTCATTTTTATGATAAGGAATCACACTTTACTATCATTGTATCCCTTTTTCTCTCTTTGTCACATTTTTTTAATTCAAATAGTTCCATGTGTCACTCCTCTTGATTTTATTTTCCTTTCACTCCACATTGGATAAAATAAGGTTGAAGTCAAGATAACACTCTTATTACACTTAGATTTATGAGATTTTTAGACACCATGCTCTATAAAGTTATCTCTCTTGGTAACCAAGTCCCAAGTATTTAAATAAAAGTAATCTTTAGAACCCATGTTTGGTTTTTTAAATCCATATGGAAGAGGAATAGAAAAAATCCATCAATAAAGTTAAAAACCAAATCATTTGAAATAAAATAAAATGATATATAAAAGGTAATATACAAATCTCAAAAGTCTAAATCACACCAAAAGACATGATTATAAACACATATCTTATCTCTAATTGAAGCTCAAACTCCATAGTTGGCCTCATAATAGAATCGAGGTCCATTAGGGTGCAATAAGTTACTAGATTGGAATAAGAGTATTCAATAAACTCTATGGTGATACCTACTTTCTCACGTAAGTACCTAATATTTTTAGTAGACTGATAGATTTATAAGGGGTTCTGAGGAATGGAGAACACATTATGAGAAGGCAGGTCCATTTTAATTTTCATATATATAGCCTTTATGGGATGATCTACATACTACATTTATTGACATAAACTTGTGTGACCAAGAGAAGTTCTTCAGAGTCCTTAAGTTTGAAAGTCCTCTTGTTTTGACAAACCTAATTTGAGTGTCTTGAATTTGATGAAGAGTTTCTATACCTTGGTTTTTCTTTCATTTTACCCTCCACCCATTTCATTTCCTCCCTTGCTAGGCAAATTGTGATTTCAAATATATTTTCCCTCTTCTCTACTTCATGTATACACATAATATTTTCAAACTTTTGTTGATTACTAACACTTTGTATTTTGCAAGAACCCACTGAGTCTCAATCTCTCTGAGTGCATGCCTTAAGGGGTGCACTAGGAAAGGGGTAGGGAGATCATTAGTGCTTCATAAGGTTTTTGTCCCTTTTTCCACTTTTTATATACACACTTCTATCTTAAAACCATTTACCCTAAGTTTATTCTTCTTAGTCTTACCCATTCCAAACATTTTTCATATCATTATCCTCTTTTTTCTTGCCTTGACCCCCTTTTGCTAATTGACTTTACTAGGTCGACTAAGTTGACTCTATACAATTTTTAACCTCTGATTACTATACAAGGTTGATTGAGTCAATCCTGTACTAATTTGAGATATTTTTAATTGAGAGTTATGTTAGCCCTTAAGTCGATAGATATTAGGACCTAGAAATTTATCTCCCAAAAATATATGGGGTCAACCCTGTACAATTGACATATTCAAAAGGATTTAGGGAAAGATACACCTATATATACAAGTTCATTTCCAACCATTTGATACGAGAGAATCAAATAATAATAAGTGCAAATGAACATCTACTTATTGACCATTCTACTTGAGGAATAAAGATTAGGGTTCCATACTTTCTTTGGAAATACAAATCTTGCTTGTGGAGAAGTATTTTGGATGCATAGATAGGTTGTGTAGCCTAGAGATGATTTTTATTTATTATCCTTACACAGCACAATAATCTCTTGTGAAGCACCTTGGCCAAGGGAAATATTGAGGCTCAATAGGTTCATTTTTGAAGGTAAGTATTCCTAACTTTATTTATCCTTTGTAAGAGTAGATAGATAACACAATTGTGCTTCTCTCCCATGCATTAGGATTATGTATACATTGATGTGAGTATATGTATTCTATGCATGTTTATTTTAGTTTGTTTTATTTTTAACCCCCCACTTTATGTCATAAGCTTTGGTGTGCACTAGATTAGATTTAATTTCTTCTTTATTAGAATAGAGTACATATCAAAACCTAGGACTCTTTTAGGGTTGTTGAATGATTGTGTTAGATTTTAGGCTTTGGAACCCTTCCTATCATGGTGTATTGTGACAAGTGATCCCATAATCAAGTCTAGTAGATCCACATATTGGTCATGCTCCTGCTTAATAAATATATTACCAATCAAAAATGTAAGTATGCTCTATCTTATCCAAGCCATGATTGATTTATAAACATGATACATTTATGATTGCATATATTTTTGTGAACCTAACATGAACTAACCCTTATAGTATTTATCTCATTCTTTTATTTTTTATCATATATTTTCCATACTAGGTCGACTACATTGACCCAGCTCTGACTTTTGTGCATAGGTTCTCAGGTACAGGCTACTAGATCAACTCAGATAACCTATTACATGTTTTCATCTTTTCAAACTTCTAGTCTAGACTACTAGGTTGAATTGGTTGACCCTATACTTTTTAAAACATTAGGTTAATAATACTAGGTCGACCCAGTCAACCATATACATTCTAGGCACTCAACAACATGTTTTGTAAAGCTTGATTGAGGTAGTCAATCCAATTAGTATAATTTTTAAGCATATAAAAAGGTTCTTGAACAAAAATCATAATTATCTACATCTCTAATCCACCAAATCTCATTTCTATCTCTCTATCTCTTTCTTTACAGTCTTTCCTTTGATAATTTGCAATTTTTAAAAACTACCCCTACACAATAAATTGGATAGACCCTGTCGACTAGTTCTATGTTTTATGTGATATCTAGATAACTAGGTCGACTCTGGTGACCTTATTCATTTTTAGACCTTGATTTTATAGTATAGTATCATTTTTTTCAACCCTATTCTATATTCTATGCATATACTATTGATTATATCAACATTGCACCTTGTTTCAAAGTTAGAATTAACCTTATATGCTAGTAATTAGTTTACACTTTCTTTTCCTGTTGCTTGTATACTTAGAATATATCACATATTTTAATTAAGTGGTTCGAAATTAATCATTTAGTTTCACTATTTTCTATTTTATACACACATGACCAAATCACAAAATCTAAACAAGCATTTTAAAATTTGTCTATGTAAGGCCAACCTACTTAGATTTCATCATTAAGGGGGAAGCCAACTTGATGTTTTGGTCAAGTATAAAGTGTGGTTAATGGTATATTCTTTCTAAAAACCTGATACCCTTATCACTATGATGTGTGAAGTGAGGGGGTAGGCCACAATACCTAACTTGTATCATTACCACTACAGATCTCTTTTAGCCCAAACTACCCGAAGCCATCCTTAGATTGCTTTATAGTTCCTTACTTATATCCATAATCTTATAACATTTAAAATCATATTCTAATAATATTATAAACATTCAGATTGACTAATTAGTTAGATATTTACTTTCCAAGTTGATTTCTTGCTCTTTGCTTAATTGTATTCTGTATTGCAAAAACTTGCATTAGCCAAAATTGGTGCAAGGTTTTATGCTATGTACCTCAATTAGTTTGGCCAATGTTAATCCAATTGACTGTTTGTTTCCCTTCTATTATTTATTTTCAAATTACTTGAAAAAGTTATCTTTTTTTAGTTAACAATCTGTTATAGGTTTCTTAATTTTCCCTATCTACTATACTGGGTCAACCTAGTCAACCCTATACCTTTTTCTAGCCTCTATTCACTGTACTAGATCAACCTAGTTGACCCTATATTATTTATAGACCTTGTTTACTCTTTTTATAACCTATGTTTACTATGTTGGATTGACCTAGTTGACATTGTATTATTTATAGACCCTATTTCTATGCTAGGTCAACCCAGTTAACCCTGTACTATTTCTATCAGTTCCTATTTCCTTGATTTATCATCTATCTTTCTTTCCCTTCATCATGGACTTTATTCTTGATGATAATACTAATTTTTAGTCAATAGACATGATGAATTTTACCAACCCTCATAGGATCTCCCATAGACCGAGTAGGGCTCCTCTCTTGGATGCTAATAATGTTCATATTGCCACTCACACAATGAGCTATGGGACCCCTCCTAATGCCCCTTCATAGCATAATCCTCTCTTCTCATTAGAAGACCAAATTGAATAAGAGTATACCCTCAAAATGATCTTCTTTATCTATGAATTTCCTCAACATCAAGGAAAATATCCTTCTACAATTTATAATGTTATGATTAGTGGTCAATCTGAAGAGTCTCATTCACCTACTCCTACATTCTCAACTAGATTTGGGGGTACCACTTTATTTGATTCTCAATATCTTCCATTGATTATGCCCCCTTCTCATACCATGACCTCTTCTTCTCTAACTTCTTCAACCTCCATTCCTAGTATATTCACTAACATGGTATGTTTTACATCTAGTAGTCCTCTCATAATATCCACTATCCTTAATCCTTCCATTAGTGCTTCATTTTCTACCCAAGGTAATCAAGCTTCTAGTGCTTCTTCTTCTCAACCATTTAGTAGTCCATATTTTTATACATAATAAAATTTTAACACTAGTGCCTCACATTATCATAATTCCTCTCAATCTCCTATCAACACCAATAGTGATACCCAATCCACTAATACCACCTCTAATGCTTCTAATAATTCTAATCAAACACATTAACTATTGTTACACACACTCAATCAAATGAATACCTTTCAATCTCATAACACAAATCAAATGATGAGAATGCAAAACCACCTTCTCCATCTTAAAAATCATCCTTAACCAATCACTTAGGGCATGCATAACCAAAATGTTCCCCCTCTTCCTCTTTGAGATTCTCAAGACAATCTCATTCCTCAACCTCATTTGGTCAACAAAACCATTAAACATATCTAAAATGAACCTCTCACTACTCAAATTGTTAACATTGATATAGGAGGTATCACACCTATGATTTCTTATAATGGATTAACTGATCCCACCCTTCATCTTAAAACATTTGTAAATCTTTATAAGGATTGGGTCAAATTGAACACCTTTACTGCTACCAAACTCTTAGCCAAAAATCTCATAGGTGATGCTTTGGATCAGTATAACCAACTTAGAACTCATTTTGTTACTAGTTTGGAGGATTTAGTGAATGCTTTAGTTTAAGAATTTCAAACTAGTGATCTTTTTGAAAACACTTTGGCCCACTTCATAAATTTTAAAAAACTCAAAAATAAAATTGATCAAACCTTTATTAAAAGGTGGAAAGCTTTGTCAAACAAATGTGAACATACCATGGCTGATGATAATCTTTTCCATCTCCTTACCAAATCCCTTTTTCCTAAACTTTAATATAGTGTCTATACTCTCTCTCCACATATATTAGAGGAGGCTATTGCCCAAGGTAAATGACAAGATTTCCTTATGCATCAATTGGAGCCACCCCAACCTTCTGTGTGTCCTCTTCTCTTTATAAAAAAAATTGTAATGTTACCAATGATGGTGTTATAGATTCTTATGACACCATTCACAATGCTCAAGTTATCATTCCTACCCCTTGATCGAAACCATCTCCCCTTTATCAATAATATACCAATCCTCATTTATCTTTACCAAAAAATATTAATGTTCATAAACCTCTATCCTCAACTGAATTGATTAAGCATCTACCTAGGCCTCTTCCATGATAACTTGACCTTACCCATCTTATGAAAAATTGGTATGACCCTAAAAAGTTTTGTTGGTTTCATGCTAGTTGGGGTCATTCTTATGAGACATGTCAACAACTTCATAATTTAGCTATAGACTTTATTCTTGCTCCTAATTTTGATAATGATCATATCATTCAAAATTATGAACAAGCTTATGAAATTGATTTTAAGGATTATAAATCACATGATAAATATCATGCCTTGAACCAAGCCAATGCTCATTTGGTTATCTACAAAGACCCTCTTCATAATCATCAAACTATCCAAGACAACTAAGACAAAACCACCCCTTCCACCAATAATGTAGAAAGTCTTATTGAACCCACTTCCAAAGAGAATGTAGTTAACATGACTAATATGTGAAGGGTGGTTACTTTTATCGATTCTTAACCTATCTACACTCCTCTATCATCTATAACATATTTATATTATCCAAGATTCTTCCCCAAATCATTTAAATGAGTTGGGAAAAGATGACCTTATTACTTTTGATGATCCAATTTTTTATTCTCCCTTAGATAACACTTCCTATTCTATTTTTACCACTCTTTCGACATCTTCTAAAACTAATGATACTCAAATTTCTACTAACACTTCTACCAATTCTCAAAATCAACTTGAACCAGCTACTTCATCATCACAACATCATTTAAAATCTTTTTCTAAACCTTCTTCTTATCAACATAAATTTTAATGCACTTTGGATCCTCCTTCTGAGGACCTCCTTAATCATTATGCACCTATATCTAAAAACATACTAATAGGTTATGATGAGTGGATCCCATTGTCAAATTCAGTAATATCTCATCCCAAATTCCATTCCTTGAGATTATGAGGACTTATCCACATCATAGAAACCATCTTATGAAACTAATCTCCCATACCAAATTCCATTCCTTGAGATTATTAGAGATGAATGTCCCTCATCCTCCCCTAGCAAGATGGGAAGTAGTGTTATCTAGATCTAAGGATAATATATTACAATAATGTGAAGAGATGTATATCAACATTGATGAAACTATGTACACTTCTCTTTCCTTAAAATTTCCTATAGCTTCTATGATTCCTGATGAGTCTTCTTTGGCTTCTTCCACTCTTAATACACCTCCTTATATGAGTTATTATCTTAGGACCACTCACAAGCATGATTATTACTTCCATGGGAAAAATAATCATTCTTATACCCATTGTTGTAAGTTTCTATAATATATTGATACTTTGCATCTTTCCTCTCCTTCCTCAAACAAATCCATGCCTCCCTTGAAGGTTTTACCTAAACATATACCTAAGTATAGTGAGGTGTATTGTCTATGACACCCATCACATTGATCATTACCACATCCTTCAATAACACCTTAAGGATCACCATATAGCTATTCTCAAACCTTTTTATATTCTTCCCATAGGTCATCCCTGTATGAAGGATTTTCCTTCTTTTCCCATGGATCTACCTCTAGTGCTTCCATCCCCTCTTATGGTCCCTTCATCACCTTTTGTCCCTCCACCCATGATTCCTTCACCTATGGACCTCCCCTCACCCATGGATCCTTCTCCACCGGTTATTCCTACATCTCC
The DNA here is from genome assembly GCA_037957365.1 of Torreya grandis. NCBI lineage: Eukaryota > Viridiplantae > Streptophyta > Pinopsida > Cupressales > Taxaceae > Torreya > Torreya grandis. The sequence continues at coordinate 1,318,245 of JARHVA010001553.1, forward strand.
CATAGAGTTCATTCCCATGAATTTTCCCAAACATCCCTTCCCTAATTTTCATCCTCAACAATATCCATCAAGTATTCATATTTTTTCTATTGAGGAGATTAGAATAGAAGTATTTTCCTAGTTTTCATTGAAGATTGATGAAACATTAGTTGTAGTTTGTATCCAAATTCATAGAGATTTTTTTGATGTCTTGGATAATGTGCATGGGTAGATTTATCAATATTTATGAGTATATACATGGTGATTTTACATTTACATTTTGATTGGACGTGTGCTCCAATTTTATTTTTATCTATTTTTTATAGCATTTGACGTTGTGTCAAATTCATATTTTTATTATATAGTAATTTTACCTTTTGTAATATACCTTGTTTATATTGTCATTTATATTTGCATTTGATTATCTTTATTTATCTTTACTTTCTCCTTTCTTGAGTTTTTCTCAAAAATCTCTTCTTGTGTCTTTATGCTTGCTTTCTTTCTTATCCATATTTTTCATAGTTAATTATCATTTTCAATTGGTTATATAAACCCTTTTCACGTTGGTCCTTATGTCCTTTTACCATGTGATTAGTTGGCCAAAAATCCATCTCATGATAATGTCCTTTCACCAATCCACCTTTAGATCTTATTTTCCCCTTCTTCCATTTTTTCAAACTAAGCATATACATGGTTGAGACTTGAGATCACATGTTGGTTCATTGTTAAGCCTAAGTGTCCTAGTCAGTATTTATATTTGGTTAATTAGATTTATTTAGCCTTAGCCTAAATATCATTCATGTGTATCAGTACATCTCTCATGATTGGTCATTCCAAATCCATATGGAGGAGGAATCTTAAAAAGACATAAAAAGTTAAAAGCCAAATCATTTTACAAAAGGCAATGATATAAATGGCAAAAATATTATTAAAAGTCAAATCAAACTAAAAGACATGATTCAAAGCACATATCCTTCTTCTAGTCAAAGCTCAAACTCCATATTTGGCCTCATAATAGAGCCGAGGTCATTTGGGGTGTGGTATGCTTGTAGATTAGAAAAGGTGAATAAAAAATCTTTTAGTGTTACCTACTTTCTCACATAAGTACCCAATCTTCATAGTAGATTGATGGCTCTGTAAGGGGTCATGAGGAATGGGGAACACATCATGGGAAGGTAGGTCCATTTAACTTTTTTTGTACCAATCTACCTTCATGAGTTGATCTTAGTAGCATGCTTATATACCTACAAAGCTTTGTGTCTATAATGAACAGATTTCCTTTGTATATTGATGGTCAATAGTCACTTAGTGTCTTCTCATGTCCTTAGTATGCCTCTTTTCTCCTAAAGTCTTCTCATAAGATGCCTACATTATTATTTTTACACTCTCTTTTTAATTCCCTATATCCCACATATTTCATCTTGAAAAATATTATTTTATCTACTAATCACTCCCCTTGGGAATTCATTTGTGTGTTGTTTTGTAAGACTGTAGATAGGACCCAATGTTCATCACAAATTACCACCTTTTTCCTTCTTATTACCCATATCCTTTATTACCCATTTGTCATGTTTATTCCATGCTCGTGGTGTTCTCTTTGCGATTTTATTTGTAAGACCACGGATAGGATCCAACATTCCTCACTAAAATTTTCAATAATCCAAGTCATAAACAAAAATTACATGTGTCAAATATGAGATAAGATGTGATTTATTATGAAGTTACATGTTATTTACATGCTTCCCAGCTTGATTTAGTGTGTTTTATAATTACTTCATTTCTATTTCACTTTTATCTTCTTATTTTCTTAGTGCATGTAAGAATACAACAATTTATTGAAATTTTCAATCTTCCTAGCTTGAATTAATGTGATAAATTTAAGTCTAAATTTGTCAATTTTATTTTTCTCTTATACTTCCCAAATTGATTTAGTATAATTGATTGACTTAATTAGTTTGTTTTTATATCATTTGTGCCCTTTTACATACCTTCCATTTTATTACATTATTTTTATATTTCCCAACATGATGTAGTGTGATTTTACTTGTTTTAATTTAGTGCAAAAATCTCACTAGGTTTAAAAACAAATTCTTTTATTTTACCATTTTGTTTTGCTATCCCTTGGTTCTTTATACTTATCAACTTGAAATAGTGTGTAGTACATTTTTGATTGATTACATTTTACCAAGTCCTTTTTGCCTATTTATTTTTAACCATGCATGTATTCTACATAATACTAGAAAAGAAACCACATCACATATATTTCCTATAACATATGCAACAAATAGCTAAATACATGTGCTAAAAATAAATATATCCAAATCATCTACAACCAAAACCATGATAAAAATAAAATACAAAATCAACATCAATATGCCAAAATGATAGATCATATATATATATATATATATATCATGAATTTTTGATACAAAAATTACAACCATATACAATGCTCTAGCTCTATGGTTGGGTTCCATCCTATCTATCTCATGGACTAGCCATGCTCTTTGTCGAGGCCTCAATTTGAATCCTCTAAACAGTATGCTATAAAGAATCCATTTAAGATCTTAGTCCCTCTACCTATCCTTATAGGTGTGCTACCTACACCTGTGCATATGAAAACTAGGTGAGGGTCACTGTATGGGCTTGTGTCATCTGCATCACTATAGCTAGATGTATAACTCTCTCCTCTTCAGGGCCTACCATAGCCATATATATCTTACACTCATATTTGCCTCACTACCTCCCTTGCTAATTTGAACTAGCTCACTTGATCTGGGGAAAATAGTACATTGGGGTCCTCTAATATAGTAGGGTCATACAGTTGCAGAGTCTCATCTAGGATGTCATGGAGTGCTCCCCTCATAAGGGACCCCTATATCTCCTCTTCATCCTTAGCTATGATTGTAAAATCACACCTAGATAGATATTATATCACTATTATATCTCACAATATCTATCTATTTTTAGTCTCTATTTTAAAATAAAATCTTAAGCAATAATTTAATCATCCTTATTACCTATGTCTTGGCCACTATGGTCTCACCATCTGTGAAACTACCTAACACAATCTCTTCCTCCATATGGCCTCTTAGCACATCCTCTATGGGTCACCTCCTCAATACAAATCTAGCTATCATGGCTTGCATCCATCTCAGCCTGTGCTTGAGTGGTCTCTCTATCATCCAACTCTCTTCTGGCTCACCTATGGTATCATCAAGGATGGTGATAGTCTCCACTCTCTCCCACTCCTCCTACCTCCATTAATGCCATGTAATTTATGTTCATTACTGATTTCATTGTGGATTTAGTGGTAGTATCTCTATTTCCATTGTCTTCATACCCCTCTCCTCTTACTATACTCCTTATCATGATTGCCTAGTCCATGGTCACTCATGACATGGTTTGAGCATCGACCTCATCATTGGTAGCCCTAACCCCTTCCTCTCGCATGGATCTCTCACATGCTAAGCCCACTAATCAAACATCAATATCAATCCCACTAAATGAGGTAAGCCCATATATCCTGGTACCCATACCACTAGATGTGGCTCTCTCCACCATGTGTAGTGTTTGACCACCTTTGTCCTTTTGTAGCTAGTGTAACTATGTCCTAGCTTAGCCATGTAGTCATTATGTTCTCATATAGATGCCACACTATGTCTATACATCTCATCATCTATAATTATAAAATGTGGGGAATGACTCATGCTACTTCATCCTCTTTCTATCTCTACACTCAAGGTGACTATCATCAATCGCATGGGGCAACCCAGTCAGCTGATACATGGGAAACCTCTCATATATCCAAATCATCAATTGCATACCTATAGTGTACCCATTATTGTTCTTGGATCTCCCCCTCATATAAATTGATTTCTCCTTATCATCCTAAATCATTTGGTCTTCAGAGCTCTTTTATCTTTCCTTCACAAGTCAAAATAATCAAATGACTTTCTTTTCACCCTATTTAAAACCACTTTCTAATAATTCAAAAATTTCAATTATTTTCAAGTAGATTCCTTATTTTATCTATATATTTGTTTATACTCATCCATTTTTAAAACCATAAAATGCATTGGATTCATGATGATGTAGAAAATATTTTCCACATTATATGCTTATTTTCCAAAAAATTCAATTTTTGGCTATTTTTTGCACTAACTTTTACAGGTTCACCTAGTGTTATTCACATTAGATGCCTTCACTTTTTATTATAGTCTAATTTTTTATGTAAAACACTAAGATAAGTAAAGGTATGTGTTTTTAAACTATGTCCTTTATCTTATTTACTTCTTACTGCACTTCACTTAGCATCAATGTTGTGCATTATCATGTTCTATTTCTTGAAGCACCATCCCATGTTGCACTCACATGACACATGATGAGATTAAAGTGAGGCATATGTATACACATAATATTTTCAAACTTTTATTTATTATTGAAACTTTTTATCTTGTAGGAACCCATCGAGTCTCAATCTCTCTAAGTGTACTCCTTAAGGGGTGCACCATGAAAGGGGTGGGTAGACCATTGGTGCTTCATAAGATTGTTGTCCCTTTTGCCACTTACCATCTACACACTTGTCTCCTAAAACCATTTAACCTAAGCTTATTCTTATTAGTCTTACCAATTCCAAATATTTTTCATATTATTATCCTCCTTTTTCTTGCCTTGATCCCCTTTCACCAATTGAATGTACTAGGTTGATTGGGTTGACTTTGTATAGTTTTTATCTTCTGATTACTATACAGGGTCAAATGGTTCGACCCTATATTGTTTTGGGATATTTTTACTTGAAATTTGTGTTATCCCTTTGATTGATAAAGCTTGGGACCTAGTAATTTATCTCCCAAAAACATACAGGGTTGATTGGGTTGACCCCATACATCTAACATATTCAGAAGGATTTAGGGTAAGATATATATATATATATATATATATATATATATATATATATATATATATATATATATACAAGTTCATTTCCAACCATTTGATAAGAGAGAAGCAAAGAAGAATAAGTGCAAATGAACATTTACTTATTGACCATTCTAATTGAGTAATAAATATTAGGGTTTCATATTTTCTTTAGAGATATGAATATTATCGTGTGGAGAAGTATTTTAGATGCATAAATAGGTTGTGTAGCCTAGATCTGATTTATCTTTGTTATCCTTACATACTAAAACAATCTATTGCAAAGCATCTTGGCCAAGGGAGAGATTGAGGCTCGATAGGTTCATCTTCAAAGGTAAATATTCTTAACTTTATTTCCCATTTATAAGAGTAGACAAATAATGCAGTTACACTTATCTCCTATGCATTAGGATTATGTATACATTGACATGAGTATATGTATTCTATGCATGTTTAGTTTAGTTTGTTTTGTTTCTAACCCCCCACTTTGTGCCACAAGATTTGGTGTGAACTAGATTAGATTTACTTTATTGTTTATTAAAATGGAGTGAATATCAAAACCTAGGACTTTTTTAGGGTTATTGCATGATTGTGTTAGACTTCCTAGCATGGTGTATTGTGACAAGTGATCCCCTAATCAGGTCTAGCAGATCCCCATATTGGTCATTATCTCACTTAACAAATATATTCCCAATAAAAAGTGTAAGTATGATATATCTTCTCTGATCTATAATTAATTTATAGACATGATGCATTTCTAATTGCATACACTTCCTTCTTTTTCACATCTTAAAAACTTGCTAGCACTACTTTGTTTTAGTTTTATCTATCCTTATAACAAAATAACATGTTCGAGAAACTATGGATTAATTTTATTTACACCATGGATCTACATTCCTAGACTTATTTTGATTTATTTTTTTCCATTTGTAATTTAGTGTATTACCTTTTTTCAGGCACCTGAGTCCATTTTTCCCTTTTCTGCATCTTTTTCCATTGTTAAGTGAGATAAGGATCATTTCTGCTCACTCATCAATGTTGTTTTACCACTTTGTTTCTACTTTTACATTTAATTTTTTATTACCATCTTTTTTGACATGTATCCTTGGTTTGACTTGGTGAGTTTTCCTTTCTTACTTAAGGTTTACTTGTTTGGGTATTTTGGTCTTTAGTAGCCTTGGCTTATTCGGTTACTCAATTTACTCTAAAATTTTAACTTGGTAATTTGGTCTAACATGGCACTTGTCACCATAGATTGCCAAATTTTGAAGTGCATCTCATTGAAATAACATCAATTATCTTGGCTTTCCTACGTTTATTTGTTTTTGCTATTTAGTTTTATATTCTTGGGTTTTTAGAAAGTAGTCCCTATTCCTTTCATAATTAAAACTAATAATAAAATAGATAATTGTAAAATGATAAAGGTAAGTCAAGGTACACATCACATTTAATTTTTAGTCCTTTCCATTTTAGTCATTTACTTTCAATTATTTTATGCTTTAAAATATTGTAACTTTGTTTTAGCCTCAACATTGTGTGTTACTATGTTCTTTCTCAAAGCACCATCCCCTGTTGTACCTTAGTGACACATGATGTGATTAGAGTGGGAAATATGTATACACATAATATTTTCAAAATTTTATCAAATACTAATTCTTTAAATCTTTTAGGAACCCATCAAGACTCAATCTCTCTAAGTTTACACCTTAAAGGGTGCATTGAGAAAGACATGGGCAAACCATTGGTGATTTGTAGGATTGTTGTCCCTTATTTCCACTTATTACCAATCCAACCAACTCTTAAAACCATTCCCTAAGATATTAATCCTCTTTCACATAATCCTATAGTATTTTTATGATTTTCACCCTCTTTTTCTCACCTTAAACCACTTTTGATAGTCAACTATACTAGGTCGATTAGGTTGACCCTATATAGTTTTGGGTGAAATTCATTTAGGGTCTAGGTCAGCTCTTGGTTGACCTAGCCCATGACTTAGTGAATTTTTGTCCTTCATGATACTAGGTTGACTGGGTCAACCCTATCAACCAAAACTTTTGGAAGAGATTAGGGTTAAATATGCCTATATATACAAGATCATTTCATCATTATTAATAAATTGATCAAGAGTTATTATTCATTTGCAATTTTTTATAATATGTTCTTCTACCATTATACTTGAAGAGTCTTAGCTTAGGGTTTCTACTTGGAGAATCTAGTCTTATAGAGAAGTATTGGATGCTTTGGCCTTTCTTAGTTATCCTTACAAACCACAATAACCTCTTTCAAAGCCTCTTTGGCCAAGGGAGAGATTTAGTCTCAATGGGTTCATCATTCATGTAAGTATTATCTAACTTTGCTCCTCTCTTTAGTAGATATAAGTAGCATAAGTATTGGATTTGAATAATATTACTCTTATTATTACATGTATTAGTGTCTTACTCATACATAGCTTAATTGAGATTCTCCTATGCATGTTTTTTTTTTATTCTAATCCCCACTTTATGCCACATGATTTAGTGAGCACTAGATTAGATTTGCTTTACTTCTTATTATTTTAGTGAGATATCAAAACATAGGACTCCCTTAGGGTTATTGCATGATTATGCTTGACTGGAGGCTTTTTAATCCTCCGTAGCATAGTGTATTATGGTAAGATATCCCCTAATTAGGTATAGGGTATCCCCATATTGGTCATGTTCCCAATTATCAAATGTGTTCCTAATCAAAAGTGTATGATATGATCTATATTTTCCTAGTTAGGATTGATTTATAGACACGATGTATTTATGATTACATACAAGAACCATCATGATTTCATAATTTAGATATATGCTAACTAGATTGAAAGTAAGACTTACTTCAAATAGGATATATTTTAGTTTTAAATTTTTAACTCATCTTCTTCATGTGGATAACCAAGTTCAATGTTGTTTATTCTACTTCATCCATCTCTAATGATAAGATGAGAGTTAAACTGATACAACTAAGTTGTTGATCTTCTTGAATAAGATTTTCAAATTTATGAACAATAACATATGATAGGTTTATTTTAGATGCATAGAATACATATTATTCAACTCACTGATCTAATTCTTTTACTTCATCTTCAGGCTGATTACAATAGGTTTTTAATTTATCTTATTATATAGGCAACTCCTTTATACTTTGAATTTCATGCATGAACTCACTTTAAATATCTAATAAAATTTTGTCATCAGACTCATCCTCATCACTGTATTCTTATACTGATTCATGTCCACATAATGCTATATTATTAGTCAACATGATCGTTTCAAGACTTATATCATTTCCACATATGTATACCTAAAATTATGAACTTGGGAATGTGGTCTTGTAGGTTAACCTATGGATTAATTTTTGGGAGTATTTTACAAAAAATGAAATTTGATTAGTAATAACACCAAAATACACTTGATCACAAAAAAGGTAAAATAACCTATTGATTAAATACTAAATTATCATATTATTACATGTGTTAAATGTACTAGCAGGGTTTTCATTGGTTACAAGGAGGTTTAAATATTTATATGATTTAGGAAATGCACAACTATAAGGTGGATATTATTTCATGGTTTGACTTATAGGAAAGCAAGTTTAAGGATTTTGGGTGTAAACACTTGACTATCCTAATGAATAAAATGGGTTAGTGATGTAAGAGAATCTTTATAAGGATGATTTGTCTTGTGTTTGTTTGAATAATTTTAATTTGATAAAGTTTTTTTTGGTAAAATAAAAATTTTAGGGTTTTAGGAGTCTTAGTACACACTTTATAATCTTCTGCAAGTGTCTAGGTGTGCCTAAGTAGGTTAGATTTTAAAATTGGCATTTTCTGGCCAATTTCAATAATTTTAAACTTTGAATTTGTGAAGCATGGTTTAGGTTTTTTTTATGTCTATTTAAGGATGATTAAGTCTTGATTTTTTTAATGGAACATTATTAAAGACACCATGGGTTTATACTATATTCCTTAGATCGTATATGTGTGATAAAATAAACTTGGTGTATACTTTCTATGTTCTAAGTAGCCTTTTATGACTGTTGGAAGGTCAAAAGATAGTTAGAGTAGTTATAGTTCATAAAAGTATATTGGATCTTGGAGAGTAGGATTAATTTTAAGGAGGAATAGGTTAAAGTTCCAAGAAGCAAGGAAAATAATTCCTCATGTTTTAAAAACATAGTGGTAGACCCTATTTCCTGTATGTATGCATTGGAAGATGACCGTGTTTGAGTGATCATGGAAGAAAGAATAAATAAAGATATCATTAAGAGACTTATGTATTTTTTAAGTTAATTACATGTTATATGAGTGTTATTATGTTTTTTAATTTCATTATTTCCATATTTATTGTGAGGACAATATAGTCCTATAGGTATGAGTATAAGTACACATAATCACATACAAATCTTTGTAAAAAGGTGTAGTAGAGGTGTCAAGGGGAAAATATATTTATTTTAAAATGTGTGTGGGGTTCGTAAAAATATTAATAAACCGTCACAGTGATTTGAAACCCTTTTTTAAAAATAAAATCACAAGATCTTTGCTCTTAGGCCCCTACAGACTGTGTAAACCTTGTATTAGGGTTTCAAGGCAAAAACTTGTCCTATAGGAGTTTCACCTAGTGAAAATTCCTATTTTTTTTTAATTTTATCATATTAAATCTCTACTAAGATATTTTGAGAGTTTTGGATGAGTCAAGTATAAATATGTTTAGTTATGGAAGACTATGTGTGTTGCAGGGCAATGTAAGCCTATTAGGCCTAAATAGAGCCTTAAAAGGGGTTGAAAAAGTGATTTATGAGTTTATTATTGCCAATAAAACTTTTAGAGATGGATAAAAAGATATAGGGTGATATAAAACATCATTAGTTTCTCAATATCAAATTATACCCATCTGTACCATTGGAAAAGGCCTATAAAAGGCTATAAGATAGTTTGTCAAAGTGAAAGTTGTGTAGGTTGGAAGAGTTGTATTGAGAAGTTATGTGGGATGGATATAGATTTATTATAGGAATTTATTTAAAATAGAGAATATCATGAGCACATTTATAAATCCAAGAAACATTGAAACATGTAATGAACAAGTTTGCCATTAAGAACCTTTGTTAAGGAGTTGATATATTGAAACAAGAGATAAGTTTTTCTCTTGATCATTTGGTATCAAAGCTTAGGATATATTGGGAAGGTATTAAGACAAAATTTTAGTAAGAGGATGAAGAGAATTAGTAACCCAAAGAAGGTTGCATGCAGTTGATGCACTAGCTATTGAGGTGAGTAACTTACAAGCAAGGTTGCAAACCATGGAGTTAGCTCAAAGAAAAGAGATGAATAAGGGAGATGTGAGTAAATTAGAAGATGATTTTTCTCAAAAATAAGTACAATTAGAAGAATATGAAGGTATATTGGAAGATAGGTTTATAAGATAAATCCTTGGAGTGACATTAAAGCTCAAATTAGAGGTACTAATGTATGCGGGAAGTCTCAACATTGAAGAGCTAATTGATTGGATCATAGCTATGGATAAGTATTTTGATTATGAAGAGTTTAACTAAGAAAATAAGGTGAAGTTTTAAGTGAAAATATTTAGGGGTTATGCATCCTTATGGTGGAATGGAATATAGGAAGAAAGAAGAAGAAGGGGTAAGGAAAAGATAAGGTCATGGGATATAATGGTGGCCAAGATGAATGGTAAATTCATGCCTAAGGACTAATAAAAAAATTTATTTAGGAGGATTCAAAATATAATACAAAAGGACATGATAGTGAAATATTACATAGAGTAATTCTACAAACTAACCATCAGAGCATGACACATAGAGGAGGATGCAGAAAAGGTTGTTAGGTACATCAATGGCTTGAAGTTTATCATTCAAGATGAGATCAATAGTTTATCACCAAAAATATTAGAGAAGGCATATAAAGATGAATTTAAGTTAGAGGAAAAGTTTTATATAAGGAAAAAGTCAACAAAATAGAGGTAGAGGTAGAAGTTATAGAGGTAGAGGTCAACAAGAAGGAAGAGGATAGCCAGTGTCAGGATCCAACTCCTCAATAAGAGTACGTATGATTACCTTGTATAAGCAACTAATCACATAATTAAACCAGAATTAACAAGTAACTAGAATGCACAAATGACATAGAATATGAGAGACAATACACAATCTTGTATTAATAATCATGCCAGAAGGAAATACAATGAAGATGCCACAATCTTCCACACCTCATAGATGTACAGATCTCTTTCCCTCAAGAGTTCACTCTCCTACCAAAAATGGTCCCAACACACAACTCAAACACAGAGTTGGTGTTCACCTCCAACCAGTCACTAATAACCCTACTAGTACACAAGTACTCAAAGTACTTCAAGTAGATCTCCGATGAACTTGCAACAACCTGTAACTCAAATGATCTTACTTACCATGTATAACTTTTCCCTGATCTTACAACAACTTGCAGATCAACTTGTTCTTACAATTGTAAGGATCTCTTCCTTGCCTTAATCCTTAATTAAAATACATGCCAATGAGTCTATAAATAGATTTCATACTAAAAAATAACTTAGACTTCTAATTTACAATAATTAAACACGCAGATCAAGACTCAAAATAGCCTTTACATGCAAACAATCAGTTCAAAAAACTAACTGTTTATGCAATGAGCATTTTTGGAACCGCACAGGCAACCGACGTCGGTCCCTATCTAACTGGAGGTGACCGACATCGGCTGACTTCTACCGATGTCGGTTGCCCTTCTGTTCATCCCTGACCAACATCAGTTGCATTGCCAATGTTGGTATCCCTGGAACTCAGCAACCTCCTCCATGTTTGCATATAATGAAGCTTTTAGCTCCACAACCTAACAATCTCCCACTTGGAGATAAATAGTTGCACCTATACCTATACCTGTACATCATTTAGTTTGTTTCCTGGCATTGTATCCCTCTTCAAGATCACTCTTGAAGAGCAACAACCACAAATCTTGTGGTGCACCTCCTGTCATCCAAATCACCTGCCACATCCACATCTACAAACCCATGTAGAAAAAAACTTGACCCTGCATAACATGTGCACCTACTGCTGGTCCCTCTCAAATACCTAAGAATCCACTGAACTACCCTCCAGTGCTTCTTTCTCAGATTGGCTCCAAACTTGCTGACAACTCCCATTGCTTGGGAAATCTTAGGTCTAGTACACATCTACTTAACCTCATCATGTGAATCAGGGGACTATTCATAGAACTGTCCAACCATCGGCGTGCTAACCGGTTTCACACAATCATGTGGAGACAAAATCAACTTGTGACCTTCCATGTCCCTAGAACACACTCATACCAAAGAATCTTGCTACTCCCAGATTCCTCATGACACACCTCTAAACTAACTTTACCTTTAGTTCAGCAACTCCCTATATGTGTAACCCTGCAACAAGCACACAATACAGTAACAGGATAATGTAGATAATATTATCCAACCTGGTAAAGAGAAACACAATGGTCAAACCTCCATTGTCCTGTAGCTTACTCAAGACCATATACCTTGGCCTTCTGTCTCACGTGTCCATTCCCACTCTTCTTTATCCTAAAAATCTATTCATCTCTCGGTGCTTTCTTCTAGCCGGCAACTCCACCCAAAAAATCTTGTTTGTTTCTTCTCCAAGGAATCACATCCTTCATCCATGCCAAGCTCCCACTATTTCCTTGATTTACCTGCTCTGCTTCTTTAATAACTTCTTAGTTTTTGACCATCAGTGAGCAAAAAGTAGTGTAAAGAAGGGAAATGATGAATTTGAGGCTTACTTACCCTTTAAGTCCTCCATATGGGCACTTGAGACTCCTTGATAGCTTGTTGTCTACCCTAAATCCGTCTTAGTGACCGATGCCGGTCACATCTTAGTCTGCACCTGACCGACGTCGGTTCCATGCGACTGCCTCATCACTGACATTGGTTCCCCATGACCGACACCAGTGTTTATTTGTCCAGAGTCACTGACTTCAGACTACACATAGCTGATGTTGGTCCCTGTCTGGATGCTGACGTCAGTTTTCTAACTGACATCGGTCTCTGTGTTTTACTTGTGAGTGACGACTTTTACCTACGAGCTCCTTTTGGATCAAACCCTTGTCCATATCAACCTTGCTCTACTCAAAATTCTTCAGCCCCTTACACTGATCTCTGTTTGTCATCTTCTCCTTGAAAACCAAGGCTTTATTATTCTTGTCATGAACATCAGATTTCTCAAGAAACGTCACTTTCTTCCTTTGCATATAGAAATCTTGATCCATGATTTTCAAATCTGAAAGCATACCCTTTGACTCAAGAACATGCATCCCCTTCTTATTCATGTGACCAAGCCTATTAAGCCACATCTTTGAATCTACAGTTGAAGTAGATAAACTAGATGGAGAATCAGTAATACAAGTAGATAGATAAAGTGTACCTACTTTCTTACCTCTTGCTATAACAAGTGCACCGTTGGTAACCTTCCAAGAGTCCACTGTGAGAGTTACTGTGCAACTCTCATCACCCAACTTTCCAACAGAAATCAAATTCCACTTTAGGACTGGGATATGCATGACCTCCTTCAACACCCATGTGTTGTCCGTCTGCAATTTCAGCTTCACTTTCCCTTTGCCAACCATTTGACAAGGCTTACCATCTCCTAAATAAATTTCTCCAAAGTCTCCCTGGACATACTCATGAAAAAATTCCCTATTTGGGGATGCATGGAAAGAGGCACCAAAATCTAAAACCCAAGATTCTACTTTATCCAAGGAACATACTAGAGCATTCTGTGTAACAATACCTGAAACAATACCTGCAACATTTGCAACATCTGCTTCTTCAATTCCTTCTTGCTGATCTTCAACCAACCAACAATCTCTCTTTACATGCCCTTTCTTTCCACATTTCCAGCAGGTTATTCTGCCATACTTGGACTTGGATCTCCTACCTATCTTTGACCTTGATCTCCCATGCTCGATCTTCTCTCTTTACCTTCCCCTGCTTTCAACACTCAAAGCATTTCTTGATGATTCACCTATGCATTTCCTGTGAATTTCTTCATTCAAGATTACACTCACAACATCATCCACTTTTAAGATTTTTGAAGCAGACACAATATTACTAACTGCCACTACCAAACTCTCCCAACTTTCAGGTAATGAGCATAAGATTAAGAGAGCCTTAATTTCATCATCAAAAACAATATTGACTAAATTTAACTAGTTTACCAAACCATGGAAATCACTAAGATGACTATGAACAGATCCACCTTCCAACATTTGCAAATTAAATAATTGCTTCATAAGAAATACCTTATTCGAAGTTGAGGGTTTTTCATATAAATTTGCCAAAGATTCCATCAACTCTACCATTGTCTTAGCCTGAGATAAGTTGGAAATCACAGACGATTCAAGGCTCAACCTTATAGATCCCAGAGCCTTCCGATCAAGAACCTTCCATTCTTCATCTTTCATATCTGTGGGCTTGCATGCAACCCCACCCAACAGTAAGTACAAATCTTTTTGATACAGATAATCTTCAATCTGCATCCTCCATAATTGATAGTTCTTGCCATTAAAATTCTCCATTCGTAGCTTACTTTCTTCTACCATTGCTATACTCCCACTCAAACAGAAACCCCTCTGAGTGACCTGTAATCAACAAACACTAACCAGATCTGATACAACCTGTTAGTAACCCAACCAAAAGCCCTGATACCACTTTTCAGGATCCAACTCCTTAATAAGAGTACATATGATTACCTTTTATAAACAACTAATCACAGATTTAAACCAAAATTAACAAGTAACTAGAATGCACAAATGACATAGAATATGAGAGACAATACACAATCTTGTATTAATACTCATGCCAGAAGGAAATATAATGAAGATGTCACAATCTTCCACACCTCTTAGATGTACAGATCTCTTTCCCTCAAGATTTCACTCTCCTACCAAAAATGGTCCCAACACACAACTCAAACACAGAGTTGGTGTTCACCTCCAATCAGTCAGTAATAACCCTACCAGTACACAAGTACTCAAAGTACTTCAAGTATATCTCCCATGAACTTGCAACAACCTACACTCAAATGATCTTACTTAAGATGTAGAACTTCTCCCTGATCTTACAACAACCTGCAGATCAACTTGTTCTTACAATTGGAAGGATCTCTTCCTTGCCTTAATCCTTAATTACAATACATGCCAATGAGTCTATAAATAGATCCCATACTAAAAAATAACTTAGAATTATAATTTATAATAATTAGACACATAGCTCAAGACTCAAAATAGCCTTTACATGTAAATAATTAATTCAACAAACTAACTATTCGTGCAACGAGCAGTTCTGGAACTGCACAGGCAACCGATGTTGGTCCCTATTTGACTAGAGTTGACTGATGTTGGCCGACTTCTACCGATGTCGGTTGCCCTTCTATTCACCCCTAACCGATGTCAGTTGTGCTTCTGACACCGGTATCCCTGGAACTCAGTAACCTCCTCCATGTTTGCATACAGTGAAGCTTTTAGCTCTACAACCTAACAACCAGGTAATATAAATAAGTGGTGAAGTTAGAAAAAAGAAGTTATAAGTATTTTTAATAGTTTAAGTCAATCTAGTATAGGTGGTTATGGATATAGAGATGGAAGATCATATGGTAGAGGAAGAGGCAATAGTGGGTTTGCTGGTAAGTACTTCAAATGCAATAAGTTTACAAGACATAGATCATATGAGTGTCCAAAAGACATTCAAAGTGGTAGCTCATAGAGTGAAAGTAGGAATCAATTGTTTTAACAACAAGAAGAAAGTGTGTATTCATTA
Organism: Torreya grandis; assembly: GCA_037957365.1. NCBI lineage: Eukaryota > Viridiplantae > Streptophyta > Pinopsida > Cupressales > Taxaceae > Torreya > Torreya grandis. Next base: position 1,333,991 of record JARHVA010001553.1, read on the forward strand.
CCAAAATATGTGGATTAACTTGAAATAGGGGAGATTTTTTTGATGAGGAGATTAATTTTGAAGGCAAGCCATGAGGGGAAAGAGCCACCATAAAGGAAGATGTTATTCAAAACCATGGGAAATAGTAAAGGTAAATGTTGTAAGGTCATAGTTGATAATGTTAGTATGGATAATATTGTGTCTTCCATGATGATAGATAAACTAGGATTATAAATTAAATAGCATCCACATCCTTAAAAAGACTCTTGGATTCAAAATAATCACCAAGTCCTAGTGAATGAATAATGCTATGTAGACTTAAAGATTGGTGGTTATAAGGATAAAATATTGTGTGATGTGATTTTTATTGATGTGTGCCATATCATCCTTGGTATACCATGAAATTATGATATAATATCTATGAATTATGGTAGAGCCATACCATACACCATTGAAAAGGATGTCAACAAGTATACACTAACTTCATTGAAGGATAGTCAAGCGTGGAAGGAGGTACATAGTAGTGTGATGATGTTTGGTGAGAAGAAATAATTTAAAAAAGGAATAAATTGAAGGATTGAAGACAAATGCATGTCATTTGTGAAAAAATTCTAAGGGGAATAAGATGGAATGTAATTTGGTAAACAAAGGGAAGAGAAGACTACAACAATTGAAAAAAATTCTAAAGTATTGATGGCAAGAAACAAAGAGATTCTACAAGTAGTCAGTCATGATAAGGTAAGTAATGAATTATGTGAATATAAATAAGTGGTTATTATAGTCAACAAAGAAACTATTTTGTATTTTTAAACATAACCCATGTCAACAACTCACTTGAAAAAGATGATTATAAAGTTGTCTAGTCAGATATCCTTGATAGATAATGTGGAGTATTTAATAGAGTTTGATAAGAATATCATCACGTTGAGAGAACTTGTGAATGATCAGATAGATAATGAATAATATAAAGAGATATATAATGAAGTTTAAGAGGATGATAGTATTGTAGTTGATAAGATGACACAAGGAATAATGCAAGAGGGAGCTGATCCAAGTATAAAAAGGCCAACCATGAGAGTTCAAGATTGTGTATTCTTAGAATATAATAAGGAGGTTGTAATTTATAGATTGTGTGTTCCATATTTAGGTTTGTTTTTGGATAAAAATATGAAACTAAATATGATCAGGTTAGAGATTCATATTCATAAAGGTAACCTCAAAGAACAAGCTAATGCACCCTTAGTCAAAGAACAAAGAGGTCTATGTTCCACTCATAGGCCTTGGGATATAGAAGGTTATGAAGTTGAATAGTTGGAGTGAAAAATAGAGAGAAATTATAAGGATAAATTAAATAAAAGTAGACTAAACTTTCATGGAAAATTTCTTTTGCACCTCAATAGTATGATGCAGGAGCATCCTTCTAAGGATGACATATCTTGTGTTTGTTTGAATTTTTTTGATTTGATAAAGTGTTTTATGGTAATATATAACTTTTATGGTGTTTTAATTTATTATGAGTCTTATTAAACACTTTTTAATCTTATCCAAGTGTCTAGGTGTGCCTAGGTAGGTTAGATTTCAAAACTAGCATTTTTTGGTCAATTTCAATAATTTGAATTTGTGAAGCATGGTTTAGGAGTTTTATGTGCATTGAAGGATTATTAAATATTTATGTTTTTAATGGAAAATTATTTAAGACACCATGGGTCTATACCATGCTACATATATCATATATGTATGGCAAAATAAAATTGGTGTATACTTTCAATGTTCTAAGTAGCTTTTTGTGACCATTGGAAGGTCAAAAGGTAGTTAGAGTAGTTATAGGTCATAAAAGTGTATTAGATATTGTAGAGGATGATTAATTAGAATAATTAATAGGTTAAAGTTCCAATAAAATATAAAAATAATTTCTCATGTTTGAGAAACATTGTGGCAAACCCTATTTCCTGTATGAATGCATTAGAAAATGAATGTGTTTGAGTGATCATGGAAGAAAGACTCAATAAAGATATGATTAAGAGAATTATTAGTATTTTTTAATTTAATTACATGTGATATGAGTGTTATTATGTGTTTTAATTTCATATTTATTGTGATAAGGATAATACAATCATGTAAGTGTTAGTAGAAGTACACACAATCACATACAAATCTATGTGAAAAGGTGTAGCAGAGGTGTCAAGGGGAACATATATTGATTTTAAAATGTGTGTGGGTTTGGTAAAAATATTAATAAACATTTATAGTGATTTTAAACCCTTTTTGGAAAATAAAATTACAAAATCTTTGCTCTCGGGCCCCTACAAACTATGTAAACCCTGTATTAGGGTTTATAGGGAAAAACTTGTCCTATAAGAGTTTCACTTGGTGAAAATTAATATTTTTTTGATTTGATATTATTAAATGTATAATAAGATATTTTTATTGTTTTTTATTAGTTAATTATGGATATGTATGGTTATGGAAGACTGTGTGTGTCACAGGGTAGTGGATGCCTAATTAGGCCTAAATAGAGCCTTAAAAGGCTTAAAAAAGTGATTTTTGAGTAGAGTCTTGCCAAGAAAACTTGTGAATATAGATAAAAATATATAGGATGATATAAAATATCATTATTTTTATAATAAATTTTTTTACCCATCTATTCCATTGGAAAAGGCCTAAAAAAAGGCTATAAGATAGTTTGTCAAAGTGAAAGAAGTTGTGTAGGTTGGAAGAGTTGTATTGAGTAGTTGTGTGGGCTGGATAGAGGTTTTATAGAGGAATAGATATAATATAGAGAATATCATGAGAAACTTGATAAATATAGGAAAAATTAAAACATGTAATGATCAAGTTTGCCATTAAGAACTTTTGTCAAAGAGTTGATATATTGAAACAAGAGATAAGTGTGAGTAGTTAAGTGTTTTCCTTCACATCAGTTAGTGCCATAATCGTGCAACATTTGTTTTAGTTTAATTATGAAGGATTATTGATATGTAAATTTTATAGATGTAAGAGTGTGGGTAGAGTCATCAGGATAAACATAACAATCAAGGGATCCAATATTTTAAGATAAATCTCAGTAGTAACCACTACCATTTACAGGAATGGGTACTTCAACCTCTTATATAACTGATGAAAGTGAATCTTAAACATGATCATGGGTTCATTAGTGTCCATATAGGCTATATCAAATTAATAGTACAAGGCAACATGGTAGTGGGCACACTAAAATAATTAACAAATGCATTTTAAAAGGTAGGTGATGAGGTGATATATCCATCTGACTGGTTGAGGTACCGGTCATAAGTAACCTCATCCAAAGAGTAAGGAAACATAACATATTTAATGTATTAATGATGGATTTGATTCCAAATAATTACATCCTTGAATTCTTGAATGTTCTTCTATTATTTGAATTCCACCATATGTTTATTTAGAATAAAAATTATTGGGATTATTAAGCAATTCATGAGTACAAATTGGAATGTTCATAGGGTAGCCACATCCACAAAGACAAAAAAAGTCCATTGGTGGGTTTAAAAGTTCAATTATCTAGTACTAGTATGTGGAATGTAATCCTAGGTAATGCCTCTAAAAGTCAAAGTTTTAAGTTTTCGTTAAATTCTAGTTTAGGGACTCTTACTTCTAATCTATTGATGTGTGTTTCAAGCACACGATAGGGTGGGGAAAGCATAAAGGATGGCCCAAAGACCAAAACATATGATAGATAAAAATATTCCCCCTTAGACCCTTATTTTAGTGCTAATATGTTGATGTGTGTTTTAGGCATGTAACAAAGTTAGGAAAGCATAATGGATGGGCCAAAAGACCCATATGATTGGTAGATTAAAATATTATACTAACACCCTCCTATCACCAATATATTGATGTGAATTTTAACCACACATTAGGGTGGGGAAAGTATAAAGGATGGGTCAAAAAACCCAAAATAAGTGATGACTTTCAGAATATTATTATCATGTGCTCCTTCTAGTGCCAATCTATTGATGGGTTGTTTGGTACAACAACTCAGGTAGGATGGTCTCTCATCTAGCCTCTCCTAAAAAGAGGCCCATAGGGAGTCCCTAAGGTTTATTATGGCTATATCATGGTGTACTAGGTGACCTAATTGGTCTATGCAAAACTATTCAAATTCAAGGGTTGCACTATTTGGAATATTAACTTGGATTTAATGTTGTTTTGGTATATGCACCATTTGGAGGGGAATGCAAGTTTAGTTATTTTAGTCATGCTAGTTTCAATGTGAATTTTTTTAAACAATAAAAACATGATTCATAGATTATGCCCAAAAAGAGAAGCCAACATTTTATGGGTTTTAATAAATGAAAAAACCAATGAGAACTGAGTGAAAATATATGTACAAAAACCAAAAATGGAGAACTAAGTGAAAATGGAGAATTGAGTGAAAATATATGTACAAAAAACCAAAAATGGGAAAAAAATGTTAATTTATGGTGATGTAAATGGTTTACAAAATAGAGAACTAAGTGAAAATATATGTACAAAAAACCAAAAATGGGCAAAAAAAGGCCTCCCAGACCTAATCAAGCTTTTGGGAGGTACATGCATGTTTAAAAAAAACCACTTTTTGAAAATTAGAAATTCAATTTACTAATAATTATTTGAAATCCTAATAAACATTTTAATACATTTGGGTAGCTTAAATACCTAATTGGGTCATCAATTCTAGATTAGAACCAACTTTTTAAGTTTGTGGGTCTCAAGACCTAATCAGGTTAGGACCCCTGATTAGTTATATGTTTTAAAGCCCATAGTAATCATGTTGTAATAATGAATCCAAAGCCTAAATATAACTGAGCCATGTCTTAGAATGGATTATATACCTAATCAGGGTTTGCATTTTATTAACACTAAGTTGTCTGGGGCATGAAGTACCCATACCTATTTAGGGAAATATCCTTGTTTACAACTAAAGGGAAGCCAAAGAATCCCCATAAACCTAATTGGACAAAAGTATCACTTAATACTACAAGACCCAAATCCAATTAATCTTGGACCTAATCAAGACTTGACTACCCATTTAAAATTATTCAATGACAATAATACACTCGCCAACCTAATCAAGGTTGTAATCTTGATTAGTATTACATGTAAAAACGTGCCAACTTAGACCCAATCAAAATAGAAAATTTGATAACTCTAGAAAAGGGTGGAGATGAAGTTTTAAGACCTAATTATGATTTATAATCCTAATTAGAACTACTAGTTTTTATTTTTAACATGCACCTACAAAATACCTATTTGGGAATGTAAGCAAGTTTTTCAAAGGATTCCACAAGTGTAACAAATGCATCAATAAGTAATTTTTAGAGAAAGTCTAAAATATGAAAACTTATCACATGAGATTTTTTGTCGTAATGGGATAGGTCTAATAGGTTACTTCATAACATAAATGCAAATGACCCACTAAAGTGCATCGAGAGAGCTAAGCAAGTGAACTTTTCAAATGTAAACTAGGAGGTCAAAACTCTGCTTTCATGTGAGGTGATTTATATGAAGTTTTCTTGCATATAAGTGATTTATAAATGGATGTGGTTATAATAAATGATTTTGAATGCAAATTGAGATGACCCACCAAGGAAACTTGATAGTTTTGAGACCAACTAGCCATGAGTGTAAGTAAAAGTAGAGAAAGAGGTAAAAATAGGGTTCCATGATTATAGAGGAACTAGGAATTGTTGTCCAAGTAACAAAACATCCTTGATAAGACCTCTTAAGTGCATAAATATCAGTAACCCCTCTACTCTATCCATCAAAATTTTGGTGCCAAATTATTTAACATGTGGTTTGTCCCCATGTCCCCCACTAATCGATAAGTAATAATCCCTATGATAGCCTTGTGTAGAGTTGGGATCTCTAGTCCCTATACTATTTAAAGTCTCACCCCATACTTCACACTCACATTGTATGTGTCTCCATCACTAAAATATTTTGCCCAACTAACAACTTATTTCCTATCTATGGCTTCCCTCAAGGTCATAAGTGAACCCATCGTAGGTAAGCTCAAAATACGATACACATCGGTAAGAGTCATAGTCCACTCTCCCAAATAATTCAAAAATTATAAGGTATTTTGATCCACATCCCAATAGGTAAATACATAAATCAATAACCTATTCAAGGGAGGCATGATCCTAGCCTGTGTAATCTTCATAGTTTTGACCCTGTCTAGAATAACAACTCATTTGTTGTCAACTATATCATAACTCATCGAAGCTAGTCCTAATATATAACTTGGTCTACCTAATTTATCCCTCTATTATAAATAGTAACTTCAAACACTCATAAGCCATTTTATGACTTCAAAATTGCTCCAAAAACCTTTTTCTAGTCAAGAAAAAACCATCACCTTTCATAGGCAGTTGTTACGAAACCACCCCAAATCTGGTAGTGGTTTTGTCTTTGTATATGGTGGTTATGAAATCACTACATATCTATTATTTTAATAACCACCCCCATTCCAAACCATGATGGTTACCTAATCACCACATTGAAGACATAACTACTGATATGAAAAGACTGATATTTCCATCCTGATGTGTCAATATTGTCACACAACCTTGAATTTCCCAAAAACCTCCCCAAAAACCCAAAATTTAACCAAATAAACAAAATTTGACATAGATAAAACTTACCTAACCCATAATCCCATTTATGTAATAAATTTTAAAATTTTATGGATAGACATGCATTTTTACCTAAAATTTAAGAATAGGGCACAAATGTAAAAATTACCAACACTAACTTGGATTTACTCACTCCACCTCCAGATGGTACAATTGATATATATATATATATATATTATCCATGATATTTTATTCAAATATTTTTTTTTTCAATTTTTTCATCATGAATCTAGATCTCAAAAATATTACAAATCAATTTGCATTTTTTTCTATTTTTGGTAATTTTTTAAATACACAATCTTTCTAACTAGCTGTTATATTTTAAAACTTTTATTTTTTTGAAAAATTTACTTATAAGATCATTTTTTATGATTTTATACATATTTTTTCCCTAACTAATGCATATCATGTCCCAAACTATCAAATTTAAATGTTTTCATACCATGTTTATTTCTCATCATGGTGTTGTAGGTTCATGTCACTTGACCCTAGATTTAGTCCCTTGAGGAGATCGTTCAATTAGTATACAAACCCCCATGTAAATAGTAATTATTTTAATCTATGTTTTGATTAGTTAATTTTTTTTGCATAAAATTATCTTGATTCTCATATTTTATTCATAGGTCACAAGGGTGTCTCAACTAGCTTTGATGTGCCACACAGGTAAGTAAGGTAAGTTTCTTAATCCTCATTTTCCAATTTAATGTGCCACTACTCATAAAAACACCATTTTAAATTCATGATAAGTCATATTCTTGAATGGGAAATATGTATATACCCAAAAATTACATGGTGTAATATTTATGAAAAATACAATGATGATGCAAGGACCTTCACCTATATATATGCTCAAATATGATGTTATCTCATCCTTATCTTCCTTTTTGTGATTTTTTTGTCTCATTTTTATTATCTAAATTCCTTTAGTTTTAGTTTTAACTTTGTTTCTTTAATGATAGAATTGCCAATTCCCATGACATAACTACTCATGTCTATAACACCACCACCTCTCCTGTGATGACATGGTCACAAAATTTTTACAAACCACCATGATAGAAGTGTAATATGAGTGGTATTTTTTTAATACAACATGATATTTCCATTTTTAACCATGGTGGTTGTGTAATAACCACCTAGAAAAGGTGGTAGTTTTATCACCTTTTGCATGTCTTTTAATTTTAGCTTTTAGAAGTTGACTTTTCACATCTTGCATGTTTTTATTCATGTTTCTTCATTGATTTTGATTTTTTTCTCCCTCATGAAAACCCATCATAAAAATAATATTGTTTTTATCGAATATTATTTCTCTCACCTCTTCTAAAATTGGTTCAAGTTCTACTTCACTACCACATGCAACCTATTTATCCCCTTACAAGTATATTTTATTCCTTAGGTTTATGGATTCGAGATTCACATTATATATATTTTTATATTATAGAGCCCTAGCATACCTACTTTTATTTTTGTAAATTTAATTTAATTTGGTTTGTGATCATCTTTGTGTTATTTTACACAATCTTGAAGAGGAGAATTCATGAATTGACAACCAGTTCTTTGCCTTAATGGATCAGTCCATCCACCCTTCAACTTATATTCTTTTAAATATTGTATTCATATTACCTTATTTCCTTTTCATCCTTTTTATATAATATTTACAAGGATTTTATTGAGTAATAAAGGATATAAAATACATGAAGATAGTATACTCATTACTATAGACATGTAAATTTGGCCACCAATGGCTTTGCATTAGACTATTAGACCAATTCTCACCAATCATCAAATGTTTAACCTAAGAATTTATATTAGTTTTGAATTTGGATTTATAACCTTTCATTAAATCAATTTATCCTATTAAATCAATTAAAAAAAGCATATGCACATATTGAATTAATCAAAATCAAACAAATGACCAAATGCCTAAAAAGAATTAATTAACATGCACATCCTAATCAAAATCAATTATCAAGTTAAATCAATTTCAAATCTTAATTGAGTTCACCCATGAAATATTAAATCAATTAAATCAATTATAAAAATGAAACTCAAGATAATCTTAGAACATCTTAGGATACACTCATTACCTTTGTGAGTTGTCACTTTTGGAAAATATCTAAAAGAATATCCTAAGAATGTGCCACACTCAATCAAAGTTAATAAACTCAATCATGGTCATATTTAACTCATTCTAAGGGATTTGAAAGCTTATAAAATGAAGTCTAGATCTCTTCATTTAGAGATCTCAATCAAATTAGAGTTATACTGCAAGAATAAATTCATGAAGATAAAAAACCTAGTGTTATAATGTCAAAATTGAGCCAAAGCCATCAAACCATTGAATCAATCAAGTCATCAATCAAGCCAAGCATTCAAAAATGATGCATAGAGGAGATTATGTTAGACTAATGTCATTTATTAAAACTTATTATTCATAAAATAAGCAAGCCAACCGAATTACCATTTGGAGCTATTAAGGATTTGGTAAGGAATTTGTGTTTTTATGTTTATATTTCTCATTTCCTTCCATGTTTTGTTGAGTTCTTATTTGGTATATTCATTAATTTCCCCCCATGATCAGGCCTAAAGTATATTATATTTTTATTGATTTAATTTTTAATTTTTTTTGAGACTAATTCTATACTAACCTCCTCCTTTGAGTTAAATTCTTAGATCACAAATGGCTCGCCCAATGGGACATGATTGCGCACCCCACATCTTTGAACAAAAATGACTGTTAAAATAGCTATTATTTTTAATCCATTTACTAGTTTTTTTTGAATTTTTTATAAGATTTTTTTTCTAATTTCATATTAATTCTCCCAAAATTTTATTAAAATATAATTTATATTTTATAAGTTATGACTCTTATAGTGACTGTCACTTTTTATTTTCTAATTTTCTGATAAAAATGACTAATACAGAGCTAATAATTTATTTTATTTACTTTTTTGAATATAATTTTTTAATATGGATGATACCTATATTTATAAATAACTTAATTTTTTTTTTGTGACAAACAGATTTTTATGTTAAAAGTTATGATTAAAATACTAACTATAGGTTGTTATGATTTATGTGTTTGGTTTTCTTTGTTTTAACCTTTTAACTTATTGTTTGCATGTTTTATAAGTTTATTTTATTTTTTGAGATTTTTAAATTTTTTATTGAGATTTTTTATAACTATTACCTAACCTAACATGTTTATCTTTTATGTTTTTACCTTTAGGTCGATAGGTCATCCAAACTCAAGAGCATATTTTTCAAGTTTGTTTGTTTCATTTAAAAAAATGCTTCTAAGAAAGGGGTTATAATCTAACATTTATAGGTTGAAGGGTTGATTTGAATAATAATTTGCATGTTTACACATCTCATTTTGGGATTTTAAAAATAATTAATCAAATTTTAGACATTTCAATCTGGATCTAAAATGAACTTATTAACTCTTACACATTTGGACCTTTGTGTTTAAAAATGAACATGGATATTTTGTATCAAGTTGTGTTTATGAAAATCCTTTCAAGTTGGATATGAAAATAATACAGAAATTTCAATTGGTGTCTAAATAATGAACCTATTAAAATCCTAACAGTTGTCAAACTTACTCACATCATCTTTTGGGTATCTAAAAAGAACTTAGTTCATTTTTTACATCTTAGATGTTTTTTAAAGTTTTTACAAGATTCTAATCAAAGCCAAGGGGAAAATTCACAACACATTTTGTTTTGGAACCTTAAAATAAACTTAACATCATATTAGTTTACATACTTTTTTGATCAAGTTTATTTTTATGTAAGTTGTTTGTTGATTGTTTGTTAGTAAAAAGAGAGTTGTGCATGTATGCTCTCCCATCCATCCTCTTTAAAGAAATTTTGGGATCAAAAGTGACAACTTCATTGCAAAATGCCTTATTCCAAAGACATAAAAGAGAAGTTGTTAAGGCTCTCCCCAAGACCCACATGGCTTGAGTGATCTAGAAACAACCTTTAAAGCTCTTTTACTTGGTCTTTTACTTTCATTGCATCTTGGCTTATGAGGGGGAATTCATTACCTCCCATGAGTTATTTAGGGAAGATTTGACATGGGGTTTCATTTATCAACATTATCTTTAACCCCTCTCCATAGGGTGGTATATAAATTGTGATCACCCCATTGGAATTAGAAGTTTAAGCAGTTAAACCTTCTCCTAGTACTGGGGCTAAGCCCAAGACATATGAGCACATTAGACATCACACTACACTGAGAAAGTGATAGATGTAGTGGTAGTAAAAAGGACAAGAACATTTTATAATAAGCTAAGTGCTATGGACCCAAATTACATAATACTTCTCTTATTTACTAATGTGAAAGTTGGTAGACATGAGATCCATCTATAAATGTTTGAAAAATAATTATTTTTAGTCAACCCCACTTTACCACACTCTAGATAGGAATTTGGATGATTTAATTATATTTTGTCATTTTCTTACTTGGTGTTTTGAGACTAAAACTAATGTGTTTATTTATAAACCATGTCAAAACCAATTTGTTTATATGTCATTCTTTGGTCCAAAGGAGGTATTATGCTGGCCATTTTACACCACACTTATACCTTGAAATTTTTGTTAAACATGTTTGTGTGTGTGTGTGTTACTTATTTGAGATGGGTATTGTTATGCTTCCCACATCATTATCAAGTTTGAGCCTTTGAGTCTTTGAAACATAACATTGATCACATCATTAGATCATGATTATGCCGTTAGGATACTCATATTGTTTCAAGGCATGTTTACCATTGTATCAAAACCATTGATCAAAACTAGTCACACATCAACCATTTGGACCTTGTTCATGCACCATCATGCTATCCAATCTTGTCTAGATTGTCTAGTCCAATCATAGTTTTCAACCATTGAGTTTTTAATTAAACTTTCCAAGTTTGAATTCAAACATTGATTTATTTTTATTTAGGCCTCACTTCAGAGGGGCTAATACATGGATCTTTCTCTATTGGGTTATGTAACTTTTAGGTTAATCAATTTCTAAAATTTGATAACTATCATTTGTTTATTCATTCAGCCTATTCTCATGATTGTTTATGACTTTATTTGGGAAAACATAGTCTTTTCTCTAAGTGCCTTTCACCTTATGGCTTAAACTAACTGATCATGTTTATATTTGATTCTATGTGTCAGGTTTATGTCAAAGTTGTTCTAACCTTGTTAGATTAAATCAAATTACATTAGACTTTGTTTCAAAGTCTATATTTTGATGTTTTTTGGCAAAAAGTCATAGAAGATCATGTTTGTTTGAGCCTATCTTTTGACTCTGCATTTGGATGAAAGCCCTAACAACTCAACTTTTCCCTTTCCTAGTTTAGACCTTGTTTGGAGCACTTTATCCTAGACGTTGACATGTTGGTTTTATTCATTACTTGACCTTTTGTGTGTATGACATTTGATGTTAGACATTAGACATTAGACTATTTTATGCCAAGTTTTAACATAAACCATTTTGGATATATTGCTCTATTCTCAGACCATGTTGGAGATACAGTGCCATTTTTGACCAAGTTAGACAAAGTTTGAACCTTTTATCCTTTGGACGTTATTTTTTAGAGTTTCCAGATCTCTAAGACATTTTTTTTGAGCTTTCATCATTTATGTGGATATAACTAGCTACACTTATGGTGGAGTCATGTATAATCCAAATTATGATAGAATGGCCACACAAATTGACTATAACCAAATGCCTACTTACAATCTAACTCAAGACCTTGATTGGTATAAAGAGGCTTGTGAGGAAGAATTTGTTGAAGACCAAACTATAGACATTATTGTTTGGGAGATAGATCCATACCCTCTTTACAATGTTTAATACATGAAACATAATAAAAAACTAGCTTATGACCCAACTCGAGACTTTGATTGGGATGATATGGTTTATGAGGAGGACTTGGATGCTTTGGTTTGGGAGAGAAATCACCCTCTACAATGCCCTTTTTTTCTCCAAATCTCAAATACCCCTAACCCTCCTTTGTATTATATGAGATACCAAACTCCACAATATCCAAGGAATACCATTACTATTTCAGGGCCTCATCCTTTGGCTTGAGATAACAACCAAGCTTCACAATGCCCTATCCATACCATTCAAGGACTTCATCCTTTGGCTTGTGTAAGAAATCAAGCTCCAAAATTCCCTATCATTATCCAATCCAAACCTCAACCAATCCAATCACAACCTTAGCTAGCCATTCAACTAATCCAATCATAGCTTCAGCCAACTATTCAACCAATCTAATCACAACCCCAACTAATCATTTAGCTACAACCTCAACCAATCCAATTAGAAGCTACCCAACTGAGCCAATCATTCAAAAACCAAGATGTGATAAAATATAGTATTTTACAACTCATTGAAAACCAAGGCTAAGAAAACCAACCAATCCAAGATGTTTTTGTTGAACCAACCATTTGTGATAAGTCAACCTATGATGAATCACCTATTGATCCTATACATATTATTGAGGAGTCTCACTCTGATGAGCTAGTATTTGTTGAGTCACTTCTTAATGATTATAAATACCTTTGAGAATTTCAATATCCTCCCTCTAATAAGCCAGTCTTCATGGAATTATCTCTTAACCTTTTTCCTATCATTGAGGAGTCTCACTTTGGCAAACTAGTCTCTATGGATCTTGTTATGCCATCATAGGCCATTCCTTGTCCAATACCAATAATTCAACAAGACATAATTGTATTATATTACCCATTAGATGAAGAATAAAAATTATATTTAGGTTATATTCTTAGACCAACATTAGATTTATCATTATAAGTAGAATCAACAACAATCTCGACTTCAAATTTAGATGCAAAATATGTTCATGACTATTATAATATTGGTTATGCCTACCTAAAAAATAAATACAAATACATTTATGATCCTTATATGGTTTTTGAAGATGATTACTTTAGCATTGACACAAGTTCTCCTAGTATCTTCTACAAGGATTGTGTAGCCTCTTTCCATTCCATTACTATTCCACATGCCATTACCATCAACCATCATATCCATATCATTAACATTCCACCTCCCACAATTATAGTTAAGGACCAATAGAATCACACCTTATTAAATTGCATCCATATTGACATATCAGATGAAGAAAAGTAAGGAGTCCAAGACCACAATCATATAGTAGAAGAACACTCTCTTAGTGAAACCTTTTTAGAGGTGCTAGGGGATAATCAAATTTAGAACTCAACATCTTCTAGTGAAACATTTTCAGAGGTGATAGGGGAAAATCAAAGTCAAAAGTTAATGATCCTTAGTGAAACCTTCTCAAAGGTGTTACAGAACAATTGGGACAACTTCATTGGTAAAAACCTCTTCAAGGCACCAATCGCTGAGCACAAAAGTTCTTTACTACTTAATGAAGACATTATCAAAGATCAAATCAAAATAGATTCTAATCTACAACATAATCATATGGTAGATACTCTTAAGATCAAAAAATAGAAGAATATAGTGAACATATTAAGAGAACATTCAAAAGTCTTTAGCCCCACCACATCCAAAGATACGTCAAATCTAGAATCAATAATATTGCATGTGCCTAAAAATCCTGATCTTTATTTATTTCCCAACCATCATACATTCTATTATCATCCAACATTCCAAGTCAAAAACAAAAATATCAACCAAAATTTATCCTTCTATACCATCCATGATCACACTTTCCTTTGCAAAGGCTACAAAGATACCTTGTCTCAAAGTTTGAAAGAAATAACATCAATGACCGATGAAGATCAAAACATCATTTGTATCCAAATATGCAACCAATTCTTGATAGAGCAACTATTTAAACAAGGCATGGGCTAGAAATTAACATGATTGAGTATTTTGATTGTATCATTTTTGATAAAGATGTGCATCTCCACTTTATTAGGAATAATAGAATCATATGCCATCTATTATACCCAAGCCAAAACCAAACATGTACCATATCATATCAAGTTATCAATCCTTTTGCCATTACCGCATATCCTAACCATTAAAATTAGTACTTGGGGGAAACCCTTCTACCATTGTATCCAATCTATCAAACCAATAATTATCTTAATTAATCATTATTCTATCATATCCCATTCTACCATATCATTTCTATCTATACTAAAGCCTATTTTTAGTCATTCTATCAAATCCTATTTTGATCTTGGTTACTTTGGTTCTTCCACTTTCTGTGAGGGGATTCCAATAAAGTTTCAATAATCAATAAAATTTGTGTTTATAATGATAGTCTATTAAAGTAGTGTGACATTTGATCTAGCAATATATCTTTCATTTTCCATCCCATATCAAGTTTTTTTTATGTAAGATCATTTGTTGGGGTAAATTAGTGTTCACCGATCTTGCTACTAATTATAACCACCTATGGGAAAATTAGTATCATTGATCTAATCCATTGTATCCTAGTTATAACCACCTATGAACAAACTAGGGGAAACATTTTTTTATGATTCATAGCTACATCACTTTGCCATTGTTGTTTTCATTTGACTAGCCATTTTCCGGATATGAGAACTTATTGGGACCTAGTTGGTTTTTCCATGCCTTTTGTGTGGATAGGATTAACATGAATTGAGACCATTTTGGGACCATTTGGGTCAAATTTTATTCATGTTGATTTCAAATTAGTCCCCCTTTATCCATTTTCTTACCATTTTGTGCACAACTTCATTCGCGCTCTCACCATTATGTGAGAAACTTCAACCATGCTCTTAATATTTTGTGAGCATCATTTCAAGTTATAATGATATCACTATTTTATTATATTGGACCATTTTAGTGTCTAATCATTATCAATTGAGTTGAGATGATTCAAAAATTCCAAAATATTTGAAAATTATTTAGAAAAACAAAAACAAATTGACCACTTCTTTGCCTTAAGGATTCTGGGAACCCTCACTACGTCACAAATAAATCACTTGCTCCTTAGTTTCCCCATCATTTTTAGAATTTTATCCAATCATATAACCATTTTGTGAGTTTGTCCATATTATTCTATCACATGCATCATGTTTTCTATCAGTCATAATTTTCTTCCCATTTCTTGGGAGAACTATATTCAGCCTAAAGTTTTATTGGATCATCATATCCATGGAACTATGTAGGTAACATTCACTTGCCTAGTGCACATGGAGATAACTCAGCCACCTCCTTCCTTTTCTTCTATTCCCCCATATTGTTTGTTTGTTTAGTTGTCACTTAGTTTCTAGGGGTAATGTTCATCACATTATTTATATTAACATAGGGACTAACACTTGTTAGTTAGTTTGTTTATGTGTTTGTTTATTTGATTTTAACACTATGGCCTTGATTCAGAATATATGTATTCATTGGGTGACTCCTTTCACATTATTATTGAACCTATCCATATTCAAATGTCTACATTATCATCATGGTTTTTATCATTGGTGTAATTATTTTCCATTGAGTATCAAATATCAAGAGTCAGTCCTTATGCATATTTTGGCCAAGTACCCATGGTGTTTTATCATAAGGCCTACCATCAAATTATATAACAAACATTAGCTTTGAGAGGTTTACAACATCAATGAAGCATCACCATCTCCTCAGCACTGACATCACCAATCATCCTAATCCAATCCTAAATAGAGTAATTAAGTAATGAAAGAATTTCAAAATTTGTTAATTTGGAAAAACATCTCCCTAATATCAGGTTATCTTAATTCATCTTTATCCTCTATATCAAGTTATCAATCATTAGACTTTAATCATGTTTTTTATAATGGATGTATACTACATCAACATTTTGCACCATCCAACATGCATTCTCAATTATTATATCACCTACTAGGGAAAATCATTTTGTTATCACCAATTTCCTTTCTTGTTTGTCTGTCCTAACTAGGAAAAATCCATCTTCTCAATGATTATATTGCCTTTTGGGAAAAATCATTATGTTATCATACCATGTTGACACTATCGAGGTACAATGCTTATAACCACATTTGAGAAAACTATTGTACACCATTCCACTTGCATTTCTCAATGATTTTTCCCACATTTGGGTAAATATTTGTGTTGTCACCCTATCATATTCATTTTTTGGTCCTCTCATTTAGCTTCTTTCTTTCTAGGGACCATTTTCCAACCCACTTGCCAACTGCTCCTTCAATGGGAAACTATAGTTCAATCATTACCATTACAGTTGTAAGCATAAATAACCATTTTATTCTTTAAAAAGACATTACTATGCTTAGATCTTGAAACATCTTCCCAAATAGGGGCAAATTGTAGACATGTAAATTTGGCCACCAATGACTTTGCATTAGACTATTAGACCAATTCTTACCAATAATCAAACATTTAACCTAATAATTTCTATTAGTCTTAAATTTAGATTTATAACCTTCAATTAAATCAATTTATCCTATTAAATCAATTAAACAAGGAAAATACACACATTAAATTAATCAAAATCAAATAAATGACCAAATGTTTAAAAATAGTTAATTAACTTATGCACCTTAATCAACATTAATTAGTAATTTAAATCAATTTAAAATTATAATTGAGTTCACCCATGAGCTAATAAATCAATTAATAAAAAGGAAATTCAAGAGCATCTTAAAACATCCCAGAATACACTCATTACCTTTGTGAGATGTCACTTTTAGAAAATATCTAAAATAATATCCTAAGAATATGCCAAAATCAACCAAAGTTAATAAACTCAACCATGGTCAGATTTAACCCATCCAAGGGATTTGAAAGCCTATAAATTAATCCTAGAGCTCTTCATTTAGATATCTCAATCGAAGTAGAGTTATAATGCAAGAATAGATTCATGAAGGTAAAAAGCCTAGTGTTATACTACCAAAATTGAGCTAAAGCCATTAAGCCATTGAATCAATCAAGCCATCAAGCCATCAATCAAGCCAAAAATTAAAAGATGGTGCATATAGGAGATGATGTTATCCATATGCCATTGATGAAGACTTATTATGCATAAGCCGAGCAAGCCAACCAAATTTCCATTTGGAGCTATCAAAGATTTGATAATGAATTTGTGTTTTTATGTTTATATTTCTCATTTACTTACATGTTTTTTTGAGTTTTCATTTTTTTAATTCATTATTATCACCCCATGATCAGGCCTATAGGATTTTAGATTATTAGTGAGTTCATATTTCATTATTTTTGAGACTAACTCTATACTAACCTTCTCCTTTGAGTTAAATTCTTAGATCACAACTAAAATAGTATTTTCCTTCACTTTATCATAACCATTACTTAGGTTGGGGGTTTTCAATTTAATTTTTACTTTATTATATTATATTAGATAGATTTTTTTTTTATTATATTATAATTTATATTAAAAAAATGTAAAATAAATTTTAAAATAACTCTTCTACTCTCTTTATTTTACACCAAAAACATAACTTAGATTTTCATTGTTGGTATTTACATATCAAATTCTATTAAATTACATATTTTTCATCAAAACTTAGGGAAAATTATAATAAAAAAAAACAACTTTAAAATTTCAAAACAATTCATTTTTAGTTTTAAGTTTCACATTCACAAACAAGTACACATAGACACACTTAGAAAACTTAAAAAACCTAGATAAAAGAAATTTTGGATCTTAGATATAATTTTATTCATATAAAAACTAGAATAATTATATTATAAAATATAAAATCATAAATTTAATTTTTATTTCATTTCATAATAGATCATTTTTTTTTATATAAAACAATCATTTAAAACACCAAAAACTATTTTTCCTAGCTTGCATGTTTGAGAAATCATTTTTTGAATACTTAGAGGTTATAATTTCTAAGATTTAAATTATGAGTTTTAATTGAATATTAGATAAATTTTATTTCATAATATTTTAATCCATTCATAATTTAAAAATACAAAAATAATAGTTTCATTCAGCTCTCATATAAGAAAAAGATTGCATCTAGAAAAGGGTAAAAATCAGCACTTGTATACTTAGCCTAGATTTCAGTTTTAACATTACATGTATCAAAATATAAATTAAAATAATAAAATCACCATAATTTAATTTAATTTAATTTCATATTTAATTAAATCATTGCAAGGCACTTTTAGTTTTCAGTAATTAGCATAAATTGCTTTTATTTATCAAACATTGCAAAAAAACAAACAAAAACACAACCAAATAAGCCTTGTCAAGATGGGCACAAGAATAAAACATTACTTTACACATTTATAAAAAAAAGTATATATTTAAAACCATTTCAAAAATAATCTATAAACTTAATCAATCCATCACATCAAATCATTATCTTTTCATCTTTTATGACACTTCCAAAGTGTCCATACCTATTTAAAGCCAATATATTTTTTAGAGTTAGATTTCCTATTATTGGTAATAACATTTAGAGTGATATCAACATAGAACTTATAAATGAGGTTTTTAATTCTACCCCAATTCCACATATTATCATTGACCAACTCAATTTTCTTGATGAACAAGATCATGTGCAAGAAAACCTAATCATTATACCCATTCATATGCAAGGTTGTCAATACAATGATCTCCAAATATAGACCTTCATCATCCTTTTTTCCTCCTCAGAACTATAATCATCAAATTTTATTTTGATTTACATATGAGATTAAATGGACAACCTGAAAGAGTTGATTATATCTTAGAGTCATCCAACCTAATTGTACCTAGTTCATCATCCTTAGTATGGACTAAGAACTCTACTACATTGTCCTTGCTAACACTAAAGGACCTTAGAGTTATATTTCCCATCAGTTAGTCACTCTAAATGAGAAACATGATGATGTAGAGATATTATGGTATTGTTAAAATCATACCTTACCATCATCCAAAACCACATTTTAATACCTCAACCTAATTAGCCTAATCTCTAGACCTATTTATTTTAGTCATCTCTTCATTAGCTATCTCAATAAGACAAAGGGAAGTCAAATTCACAAGGTTGGCATGTCACTTTCCATGTGAGTAGAGGATAGGATGACCAATACAATAATCTTATTTCTCTATATAAACTAGGTTAAAAGTAAGATATCAAAATAGATGACAATCCAAACTCAATATCAAGGGTATAGGGCTCCAAAGAATAAACCTAAGATATTAGATATGGAGTCTAACTAGGTCTCAAAATAGAGATAATGATGTATAACAATGGTTGCAACAAAATGGGGTATCAATTATTTAACAAGAAAATCACAAGGAAATAACTAAAGAACAATATTAACCTAGATCCAAGATGGAAAATAACACTAAACTTAATAAGATATAAATGCCATAATGAATAGTCATAATGGAAAGCCTAGAGATATTTACTATACCAACTTGTTTGGTATAAGGAGAAATTGGGCAAGGAAAAAAACATAGATGTTACTCTAATAATATAAAATAAAATCTATTTATTAAGTAGATAAATAAAAGAGAGTAGGGTATAATTAATTATCTTGGGTTTAATTATTGATGCATTAATATCCCCCTTGGATATAGTAGAATTTTTCAAAAAAAAATTGTAAGTGAAGGCATAAAATGGAAAGAAAGATGACCTAAAGTTATTTAATTTGGGATTATAAAGACTAATAAATCACCTTCTTAATTTAACTCCTCCTATTAAACTTCAAAGACCTTGAGAAATAATTGACCTCCAAAAATTAAGAATTTATCCTCTAACTCCTTTTACTAAGGAGCAAAAATGAGAGTGCAAGTAGAGCACATGAGTGTTGTGTGTGTCTGGTAATGATATTTGTGACCCATACACACACACACACACACACACACACACACACACACACACACACACACACACACACACACACACACACACACACACACACACACACACACACACACACACACACATATTCTAATTTATAAATTGTTTAAAACTATAAGTTGATGGTATTAGACTGGATGATACAATACAATGGTATTGATTGACCTAGTACTATATCAACAATCTGTATATAATATAAAAGACATAGGTATACTCAAAATTATATTGCCTAGGATGATATAATAGACAGGTAGACAATAAAATTTATCGACTAGGATGGTATAGTAAGAAATATAGGGTGGTTGCATAATTGAAAAATTGAGAATGTAAAGAGGCTCAGAAGAGGTTAGATTAACAATAATGAAGGCATGCCAGAATAGTATGTAAACATATCTTTAAAATTACCATGAACCAAGCTCATCCATTTATTAAATTATTCATTAGGAGGTGCACTCAAGGATATTGATGTGCCAACACAAGATAAAGATGAAAAATATCAAGTGTATGCACATGCCCTACCTCAAATTCCTCATGTGTCATAATAGTATAATGCATAATGGT